>JAVXUO010000835.1:0-453745 GCA_033065855.1 Escallonia rubra | reverse complement strand
ATATCCAACAATTTAATATCCCTATTGAGATTTAGCAACTGTTAAAATACATCTATTTGATCTTTGACAGAATCCACTATTAATATATCCACAAGAATAAGGGACCATATCTTTTGACAGCATCTAATTTTACACGTGGCCAAGATTAAGGAGATCATATCTGCAATTCTCAAAGGAATGCCGTTTGCTGAATACTATAACCCTTGCAAATTTCTCGTGTTTAACAACTGCGTTGTAGTTTTCTAATACTTGTATCCCAAAAAGACAAATATGAGGCCTCTCAAAACTCTATCTTCTTCTTCTTTCTTCTTATCCTGCTTCTTGTACTTTCTTCTTTCTACAGCAGCTTTCTTTTCATGCTTCTCTGATGGGTCTTTGCTGCTTCTCCTTTCTTGATTTGTATTTCAACACTTTTAACATGTATCTTTTAACTATAAAATGATTGAAATGCTGTTATATATGTTATTTATACTTTGAACACACGTACACACACACATACATCTAAAATTTGTGTGTGTGCGCGCGCGTATCCATAATTTTGCGGTGTCTTGAGGTGTCCGCAATTGTACTTTTAGGAGATTGCCGTGTCGGACACGGTGTCCGAATCCTGTGCTACTTAGCAGACTCCCTTAACTCTAAAAGTTGGGTTTTTAAGAAAAGGAAAGTATATTCCCACTCCAACAGTGAACCAATCCACTCCATCCTCTCTCCGATGAATAGTGTCAGCCTGGAGTGGACTGGTTCAGCTTTGGAGTAGGTTTATCATTTTCCCTAAGAAAAACAAAACCTTATTCATATATTTAAGGAAGTGCAACCTGTTGAGGGACAAGAACGCATGACCCCACTTGAACTTTCCTAGCAACAAATCTGCTGTTTCACTCTCCCCACTGTTGAACAAATGGAAAATATGTTAAAACAACCATGAACTGCTCTATCAATATAATATGTACAAGTCTTGCCACAAATTTAACATAACAGTTGACAAATATTGTTGGTTACTAACCACAAATAAGGACCATGGCCCACCTAACTATGATATACCAATATTTTGGAAGAACATAAAGAAACACACCGGAGAGGGGGTGCTGATCATATGTATCAAAGACAAAAATACTACAATGCATTCAGACAAGCATACAAAGACCAGGTGTCTAATTGAGGTCAAATATGTGTATTTTCCAAATTTAGGAGGAAGGATATATAATAATCATCTCCTATTAACAATTCAACGCATTGAACTCAAAATGTGGTAGTATGCATGCTCCATGCACTTCGTTTAGAATGTGAATCCAACTTAACTATGTGTTTTCAAACAAACAGCAGGCACAAAATTTTCAGGCTCCTGAACCCTAAAAAATGAATTACTGTTTTAGAATGATACATGTTAATATAGTAGCTGCAAAACTTTTAGGCTCCTACACCCAAGGTCAGTTTCAAACTTGTTAGTTTGGCAGTTGTTATCCATTGTTTCTTTCACCTTTTTTTCGCCCTGTCAAATCACACCCCCCCCCCCCCAACCACTACAATTGAGCATCTGAGCATCCCATATGAATGAAAAGACACTGGTTCTTACTTCCTAACATAGTTATTATACTCCACATAATTGTAGTCAATTCAAAGTCATGTATCATAAAATACATCCTATGCTACAAACATAGAAGATCTCAGATTCATCTGTCCTAATATACATGCTATTTTACAAACATAGTAAGTGAACATGTGAAAGAGATACATATTAGAAAAACCGTTCGTAACATAGACCTATACTGATGGTGCGACTGCATTGTCTAAATCGACATATCACTTGTTTCCAACAGTAACACTGAAAAACGAGAAATTGCACGGCGCAAGATATTGGCTACTTAATATTAAACTTGGGGCAAGTAAAACGTAGCCCTGTGAACCTTCCTCATCATATCATTTTTTGTAACATACATATAGCATATACCTGCAATAGAAGATTATTGTTGGTACCAAACTAGTTTGTAGTGTTTTGTTTTTGTATGATGTTGTATCATAAGCTACATATTGTATGTGAAAACCAAACTAGTTCGTAGTGTTTTATTTCTGAATGATGTTGTATCATAAGCTACATATTGCATGTGAAAGCTATTCACAACTATGGTCCACGCGTCATAGCCCATCACTTGAATGCACCCCAACAACAAACCTCTTCAACCGTGAATTTTTATTTGGTTAACGAGCATGAAAGACCACAAAAACAAAATTCATGTTTCTTAAACAGGCAGTTAGCACCAATAAAGCAACTTAGTCACAAACGGCTAAAAGGAAAAAAAATTGGTACCATATTATCAAAGCTGCAGATAACGCCTCAACACAAGATAGCTCACACGGCCGACCATAATTAACCGGATTTGCTGCTACCAACCATGGTACTGCAATGGCACTAATTTGTTAATTCTGTAGAGACACTTTGAGAGAACAACTAATTAAAGTAACTCCGGACCAGATCAGAAGCTGCTAACTTTCTAAGTATAGTTCCCACAGTATAAGGCACCAATGGAAAGAGTAATTAATGTTGTCTAGTAATACACATAAAACATGTTATCCACCTGCTAATGCTTCTTACATGGCTTAAAGCCATACAGTGCAATCATATTCAACTTAACCATGTGAATGACAACTGGATGTTTACTCGACGTTGCTGCTCATAATTCTCACTGTGTTGTTGCAATAAAGATGTGAACACTCAGGGGACTCTTCCTTACTCGAGGTTTACTTGTGAAACTTGAGCAGCATTGTCTATCCTAGTCATGCACACTTTTTGCTTTAATGTTTAATGACCTTCCCCATGCTTGTAAACTTGTTCGGGACTCTCACCAGCACAAAATTTATTGCCACTCCCCTATTTGCTCATGGAAGTGCACTCAATGATGCAAATATTATAACCATGACAGTTATAATTTGTCCATTAGCAATTCAAATGGAGTTTCATTAGCAGATAAGAGAGCGAACAGACCACCCTTTCACCAATAGATGATGAAAACTTGTGTAAAATCAACTGAAGCAGAACATATTCATGGGGTAAAAGTAAAACAGTGACTCAATCATGAATACCTAACTAAAAATCTAATGTACAAACATATAGACACGTGATGACAAAAGTTGCTTATACAAAGCAGCCTTACTTCTTTCTCCCTTCACAACAGTAATGAGTTTTCCATCACACATGCATTTCGCTACAACAGTCTGCAGGTGAATCGCTTGATCTCATTTCAAATGTCAAAATCTCTACCCGCTATAAATGTTGAGGCTTCACGCAATGCTATAGGCGCATCTGTTGTGGTCATAAGTGTGCAATGTTGATGTAAATCATTTATTTTACCTGGCACTCCAAATATCGGCAAAGAAATACAGGTGGCAACCTCAATATGTTGTCATTTCCGATAGTGCCAAATCTTATAATTTCTGTTATTACTTTTTGCCACACCAATGAAACAACAATATCTTTCTTATCTACCTGAATTCTATTTTAAACCTTGATGTTCACTAAGATGAGGAACATGGTACTTCCCTGAAGAGCTTACAGAGGATATCTCCTTAAAGAGCTGCCTTACTTAGGTTTTGCACATCTGGAGAACAACATTACTGTGATTTAAACATGTTAGTTGGAAATTTATTATCCTCGTCACAACGACCCTTAACCCCTCTTTTTCTTTCAAAAGCAGTCATAGGATGGACAATGAGCTGCTAAACAAGTATTTAAGAGATGTACAGAACATTTAGAAATTGTAATGACGTGCATCTGGGTATTGCTGTCATTTAAACAGGTTACTTCAATAATTAATACCACATCACACTAACCCCTAACCCTCCTTTTTCTTCGCCAGTAGTCCAAATCACACATTTAATGCAGCTAAAATTTAATACAACCATGGGAAATGTGCTGTCAAACTATGTGTATCTGTTATTTCTTAGCTACTTAAGGTCAAGGTCTTGCAGACTCTAGGCGTAAGTGAAATCAAAAATGTGATTGAACGTGAAGACAAAATACATCGTACAACATGCTGAAATTAGACCATCAATTTTAGCAATTTATTATCAATAAAATCCGAATTGCAACATCATTATACAACACAATCCAGTAGATTGACACAAACTACAGCCATTTTCTCAATCAGCATAATTAGAAGGGTACGCATGACACACATGATTTTCTTTAACAACTGCAAATCACAAACATGACAGATAATCAAGCCACAAATGCCAAGCATTAAGATATCTTGAATTATTCATTTCACATAACTCAAACCAGGCTCGTCTTATGGGGCTCCAGTCAAAAGACAGTGCCACTTCAAAGGGGCCTGAAACTGGGCCAGACGAGACGCTTGCCAAAACAAGCCTTTTATTACTACAACTATGCAAGTCTGCATATAACAGAAATCGTCGATGAATAGATTGTTAGAAGTTCATACACAGACGAGGAGCAGCACATCGTAGCTTTGTGAAAGGGACATCATCCAATCGTGCCCAGGAGCAATCCACGACAGCTAACCCTTTCCTATTCATCAAGCTGTAATCTCCCTTTGAGACACATTGCCTCCCAGCTGGACTGAAACAAGAATATATTACATGACAGCAAAAGGGAATAAGTATATACATATGCATACCCACATATGTATAAATAAGTAGACGCGCGCACATTCTCACGTATGGAGTGTGAGACAAAATCCACACTCCTTTTTAGGTAAATGGCAGATGTGGTGTTGATCCATAACCAGACAAATAATTAGAAATAACCAAGAGATTTTTTCTTCGAACGATATTTTTGGTTTTTTGACCTAATGTAGACCCAAGCACAAGCAAACACTGAGGTGTGCTATGCTTGAGCAGTAAGATGATCTAATCTGCCAAACTTAGTGTTCAAATCTTAGTTGCACAAAGCAGGAGCGGGGCGGGAGCGGGAACGGGGGCAAGGGAGCGTAAGCACCAAGAAGAATCTGAGGTTGGGAGCGGCTTGAATAAATAAATGCGTAAATAGTATTATCATTTGTTTAGTATAGTTTACGTAGCCAGCAACAACAGACAAAGAGGCTTTAACTTAAAAAAAACAGACAATGAGGCTTTAAGGACTTGAAGGAAGAGAGAAACGAGGAATTGAGTTGAAAAGGGCTTGATTTTCAGGTATTCTCTCACTTGTTCCATGCATCTCTATCCAGCTAACAGGATCGAATTCCTATATTAGCTTGGGACGAGATCCCATGGAGCTCCTAACTTGGGATCGCAAAAGCGAGTTTCCGAGAGAGAGACGTCATCATATTAGGAGTTTCCTGCAACTAAGGTTCAAATGCAGGGTTATATATGGACACGGACTATGGTACCATTCTAAGTATAAAAGCAAACCCAGGTCCGGTGTTTTGTGAAGCACTGGCAGGTTGCTTTACACCAATCAAACCAATGACCTAGGACATATTTTGTTCGTTCCCCATCAATAGGTGTTTCTTCCTATGATCCATACAAACCTAACTAATTGTGCAGCCTAATAAGCTAGCTTTAAGTTGGAACTAAGTCACAAAATTGGCAATCAGTACAGGAGCATGAGATTGAAAAACTCAATATTCCTTCAGAGCTGAGTTTCTTTAAAGCGTGCATCTGTAATATATCTTCATATTTTTGTGTCTATGATTATGAGCATTTATCACCAATAATATAGGATGGAATGCTCAAGGAACAATTTCAGTACGCTTGAGCATACTGGAAGTGATCCAAGTATCCGTGAGCTCTAGGGCGTTGGCCGTGGACAACAAATATGGATTTATGTTATAAACGAATAAAAGCCCAAGAGACTAGTTAACTTAATCAAGAACATGGTTCATCATTTAACGGTAGACATATGCCAAACACTATAATGATTTTTTAAAGTGATGCAGATCACAAGCTTTTGCCCTTACACGACAAGATATGGAACTATTCTAGAAGACCATAAACTTAAAAAAGCAAATGAAATGACCTAGTGCTTAGGTACCTCAATACGATGCCCCCAAAACCATTACCAACTCGCAGCTCCTGCATGAAAAACCTGAATGGCTTAGATTATTTCGATATCGACAAACACGTATATAATCGGTCTCGACTTCTCTTTCACAACCCACAATTTAAAAGTGTTATGGTCAATGAGAAAGAGAAAGGGATCGCGACATTAAAGTTCGGTACTTACTTTCAACAAACCAAATCTCAAAAGCTTGCGTCCTGTGCACCTTTTTACATCACACTGGCCAAAATCCTGAAGCGACAACATCAAACAGTTTGATGGAAATCTCAGATCTACTGAAACTATTAGCTAAATTTCATATCTGAGCTCAACCAAAAGTTTTAACCCAGCTTATTATTCAAGTAGAAACACCACTTGTAACACTTGTTAGATTGTGTAAAGATAATCCGATGCTTAGCAATCGATAATTATGAAATTTTGATTTGAAGCTTGATAGCTTTTAGTTTAAAACCGTATCCTGCACATGGTGTGTTTTCTCATGTTCAAACAAATAGAAGAGGTGGGGCAGCTCACTAGGCGAGGCTTTCGCCATTGGAGGGTCTTCAGAGTGTTAGATATACACAGCCTTATCACCACTTCGTGGTGAGGCTCTTTACATGAGAAGAAACGGGTATTTTTATCGATGACGTAAAACTATAAACGAACACCATGAATAGCCATATTATATCAAAAGGTGTGAAGAGGGAAATCAACTAAAGTAAACGAAAGGTATACCACAAACTAGTTACAAAACTTTCAGAGCTTCCCAGAAGGGACAGGGTAGAAGTGATAGAAATTATACACTCCTGTTATTCCCAAAATATCTTTGTAAGTCATTCATTGCACCCTGGTGATCTATGAAAAAAATAAAGACATCACTGCTTCCTCAAAACTTGGACCGATTATATGATTCCCACATAAAGACCTGCAAGACGCAACCTGATCACATAAAATAGGGAACAACGCCTTCACATCCTAACTTGTTTACTTAACAAGCCAACATTCACACTTGAAATTCACTGCTTTAACAGCCAAAGAAATATAATTATCCATGCACAATCACTTGCATACAAAAACACAAACATAGATAGATTCACGCATACATACCCACATGGCCAGCTGAATTTTGGGAACCGCTGGCTGCTCCTCAGCTTCTGCAAACATGAAATTGCTACGTCAGTGAAAAGAAGTATCGAACATTTTCACCGCAATACATATCTGCATGTGTGTGTGTGATGGGCTCAATATACCTGGTTCGATTGGGAGAGATTCTTCGTCCCTGAAGATGAAACAGTAAAGCAGTGAGTATCGAGGGCCTACATACCGTCAAATTGAGTACAACTTCAAGTTTTTGAAGTGAAAATAAAAGAGTGTGTGTGAGGGATTGGATATACCGGGTGAATTGAGGGGTGCGACTGGATTGAGCACCATCTCGATGGGAGTGATGATGGCTTTTGAACCTCCTCGGTTTGTTGTGACCCATTTTACGGGCAGGAGTAGTAGCTGGAGAAAAAGTAGAGAATCGAGTGTTAAACACAAAGGCGATTGTCTCTGGCCTTGTGCAGGTGTTCTGCCAATCGAGTTTCAGGGTGGCGCAGTACTGAGTTCAGGCTTAGGACTCAAAATGCACCGCTCGGAACGGGCTCCCTTAAAAAGGGTCACACCTTCGTTCTTTAGTGACAATTGACAAACATTGAATGATATATGTACATTGTTAGAGTGGAGTCCGATTATTTGTCGTTAATTTCTCTTGCTACATAGTAGGATCCTAATCCCTCCTAAAACGCTCCAGCACATAGCTTTGGGCGTTCAATCTCACTACAAAAATGCACTCCGCTCGAAAGAGCGACCAATAATTCTTCATTGGGCTCGGTCTTGGTATGTTTTTTTTTAACTAGATGAGATAAGATGTGTGAGAGATCGAAAGAGTTAAAGATTACCAAGTTTAAAGCGAATCTTAGAAGATTATTCATAAATATTGAAAATTGAAGAGGAGGACAATAGTAATGCTCCATCTCCTACGTTACTGATCAAGGATTAACAAGCCTTCTGTTAGGCTTTCGCGTAGACTCTCTGTGTTCTTTTTTCAGCAAAGTCCTCTCATAAGCTTCCACATACACTCTCCATGAGCACAACCAAAGAAGATATCTTCGAAGAAATCACTCCAGGTTTCAAAAACTAGCTATTGTTCTTATTGTTGGAAGACATACACGTAAAAGAACCTTGTAAGGCAAGACTACACGCCCTTTGAAATCTGAAGCGCATTACACTGTGGTTAGAGAGTAAAGGCTTGTTGTGGCATGTCACATAGGAAGCGTCTCATAACTTGGTTAGCGTAGAGAGGATTAGCCCATTAAATGACTACCACATCAATCAATATAATACTCTATAATCATGGTCAAAGGGAATTGTAGTGAGTGACTAACTAGTTTAACCTATGACATTACTCAAACTCTGCATGTGAGTTCCATATAAACATCCTCTATTAAAAGAAAGCAACACTCAAAATACCGAACATTCTCTAAAAGATCAGCCAAATAGTCCTACATCATCCTTTTTTTTTTTTGATAATAAGGATGTATTACTGAAATAAGACAAAGGAACTATACAACATTGTTCCTCCCTTTTTTCAAATTTGACAAAAGATTGGATGAAGGGGGAACAAAATCAAAATAATTACAAAAGAAGGCTCTAGCAGCCAAATTATGTGTTGCACTGTTTGAAGCTCTAGAAATATGATTACAATCCCAACAAGTAAATTTTTGGGTTAAATACACGTTAGTACCCTGAAAATACCCCGAAATCTCACATGAGGATCCAAAAGTTATTTTTTACATATAAGGGTCTGTAATTTCAAATTCGCAATAAATAAGTACTTCCGTCCAAATTTCTAATGTTCTAGGTAAAACCGTCAGGGACAATTTTGTCAAGTCATTTTTATTTTTTCAAAACCCTCGTTTAATCCCACATATTTTTAAAAAGTATAATCACATATTTTGAGTGGGAGAAGGGGGAGGGGAAAGGAAAAATAGAGGCGACGGTCGCCGATCACCGACGACGGGTGTGCCGATCATGGTTGATGTTGATCGGTCGTCGAAGAAGGTGCCATTGCAGCGGCAGATTTGGGGGCTGGCTTGAATAGCCCTCTTCTCTTTTGTTGTTCTGTGACGGTAAGTCATGGGGCAACAGCGCGACGGTGGCGCGATGGTGTGGATCTGGGTGTCGTGGGTCCTCTGTTATAGATCAGTGGGTGGTGCCGATCACCGGCGGTGGTTGATGCTGATCGTGGCGGTGTTTGCTGCCAATTTGTGGCGGTGGTGTGGCCCTAGTCGAGGTCGGCGACGGATCTACACAGGAAAGGACTTGAGCCACCGACAGCATGCCTTTTTATGATCTGAACGAAGATTTGGAAGAAGAAAGAGAGCATATTCAACAGCGTGCGCCACACATGTATCGTCCTTGGCGTGTACGCCTCAGGCTGAGCCAGCTCGGCCATGGCTACGGCGGCAACGTCTCTCACCTACTCCCAGTCTAGGTTGCGGCTACGATGCATGTGTCCTCGGGGGAAGCAAATCTCGGGCATTGAACAATGTGATTCAGGTTGAGTGGGCTGTGGGAACCACAATCTGGAAGGTGTATGGATGTGTGTGTGTGTGTTACAGCTGACGGAGTTGTGATCAAGGTGGTGATGGTAGTGCTGCGATGATGCAGTGGGTGAAGCTGTGGTGATTTAGGTGAATTTAGTAGGGTTGTAGGTTGTTGAGATTTGGTCTCTACGTCTTTTTTCTTTCCATCGGGGTTACGGCTACAATGCACGTCTCTCACCTGTCGCCGATGGTTTATTCTTCTTAAGGAAGAAGAAGTGAAAAATTAAAAAAGAGAAGAGGAAAAAATTAAACATGTCCGGACAATTTTGCCACTGACAGTTTTGCCTCGAAAGTTAGGAATTTGGACGGAAGTCTTTATTTATTGAAAATTTGAATTACAGACCCTTATGTGTAAAAAATAAACTTTTGGACCCTCAAGTGAGACTTCGGGATACTAACGTGTATTTAACCCTAAACCTTTTTAGGTTAAATGGTTCGGCTTGATATACCCACAAGCCTACGTCCACCCCTTCAAGGAAGTCCCTTGAAAGGCCCTAGAATCCACTAGTATGATCTTCCTTACGGGTCAAGATCGAACCTCTTACAATCCCTTGATGCTATGCCCACATCAAGAACAAGCTTTAACAAACCCAAAGCTCCAAAGCTTGACAACCCCAAGCTTTGATACAAGAATCTTTCAATGAAGAAATGTGTACAAGATTTCACTCTCAATAAGTAGATGAGTACAAGTTGAAGTACTAGAATAAGAGAGATGAGTGTATGATGACTTATGAAAGTGTATATCTCTCAAATGTAAGCTCACAATAAATGCTCTCTTGAAAAGGATGAGAAATCAATGAAAATAAGACAGATTTGAACAATTGCTTTGATCTTTGAGAATATGAAAGATAAGAGAGCTTTGAATGCAATTGATGAATCAAAACAATGCCCAAAATGAGTATTTATAAAGGTGGGAATAAATATGACCGTTTGGGGTTAGGTGGAGCATTAAATACGCCAAACGGTAAATGCAGTCGACTGCAATGCACCATTACAGTCGACTGTAACCCAAAAGTAGCCGTTGGAAATTCAAATTTTCAACTTACAGTCGACTGCATTCCAATGCAGTTGACTGTAATAGGCTACTGGAAGTATTGCAGTCGACTGCATTCCAATGCAGTCGACTGTAATACCTCACTACCCAACTTGCAGTCGACTGCATTCCAATGCAGTCGACTGCATTCCTGAAAATGCAGTTTCCTTGTTTTTAAAGCATGAAAAACTTTTATGCATGCAAGGGAAACCTATGGGCAAGTTCTAGGTATACAGTCATCATAACGATCATCTCTCTATGTCTAGTTTACAAAGACGGAAATAAAAGCATGAAAACTTCAATCGACGAATTCCCTCTTTGATGTGTTTCGTTGAGAGTCTTTGACTGTGTTGCTCGTCTAATAATCCGTTTGCATGAGTATGAGATTGTTCCTATTGCTTCATCAACTCAATGCATGTTAGACAGCATAATCATCAATGTTAGTTATCATCAAAATCAAATATAATCCTAGATTAAATAACCGTAGGGTTAACAAGTTACATTGACCTCAATTACTCCTACACGAGCTCCAAAATAAAATCTAAAGCAAAATCTATTCAACAGTAAATATAAAAGGAAAATCCTTCCCTAAAAAGCTTCTTACTTAGTTATGCTTTATAATCCTTTGCACAGTTCCGAACATTGGCTGATAATCTGAAAGTAAGGGGGGGAGGGGGGAGTGAGTACAAAACCCAGTAAAGATAATCACACACTCACCCACATAGTACAAAGCACGCTATATAGATAATAGTACTTGGAGTTGATAAAAAACGATACCAAGGAGCATGGCGAATACCAAAACCAATGCACTAACTTTCAATTCAAAAATTAGATTAGCAACAATATCAAATAGCTCGTTTTAGCGGACAATACAATCTCAAAGTAAGGAATTACCACATATAACTAAATTTGTAGCAGGTCAAAAGATTTCAATGTGTTTAAAACAATACAAGTTTAAGTTCGAAATGTTTTCACAAGTTCTTATAAGGATATCTTATATTTCAAAAAGACTTCAGTGAATTCAATAATACTTCAGATAAGTTTAAAAATTTCTTCAAATAGATCAGATATCAAAATCCAAATGTTGAATCAGTACAAAGACCGCGGGAGCCATTCAGAAATGTGTCACGCGTGCAATCACTGACACGTGAGACAAGGTTCAGAAATTAAGATCGCGATCTCTAACTCATCCCGCTGAGTTAGCCCACGTTCCAATTCACGTGGATAAGTAAGAAATAGATAAGTCACATACACTGTGACATGGATCGCCAGATTATAAAAGCATATACCAAATCAACTTAATAAACACCAAGAGTTTGAAGCCGATAAAGTCATTCTCGTTCACACGATTCTAAGCAGAATAGTTTTATTCAAGGACTAACTTCAACAATGAAATGAACAAATTCTAAGAAAACTCAAAGCCTAAAAGTTGAAGAGGACTCGTTACTGTTTTTGTAATGTTTAAGATCATCAAAAACTGATAAGAAACGAATAAGGTGGAGCAAGTCAAAGTAAGCTGATTTGCAGTGTCAAACAACAACTTTTGCACCGGCGAATAACTTTTAAACTTTATTTCGATCAGAAAATAGATGGATTCTGATAAAACCCAAAACTAAAAAGTTTAAGAACTCTTTGGCTGTGTTTGGCGTGCGGGATAAGACCCCGGATAGGATAAAAATAATCCTATCCGGCGTTTGGACGTGCACTTTAGTCCCCGGATAAGGTACCCTTGGACTTGTTTTATCCCCCTTGAGTGGGATAAAATAATCCCGGGGGGGGGGGGGGTGGTATAAAATTAGTCCAGATCATGTCGGACTAAAATGAATGGGACCCACCCCACTTTTCTTCCTCTTTCCTTTCAACGCCATATATACATATACATTGTATATATACATATACATTGCGGGTGTATATATATATATATATATATATATATATATATATATATATATATACACCTATATACATATATATATACATATATATACATACATATATATATATATACACATATATATATATATATACACCTATATACATATACATATATACACCTATATACATATACATATATACACCTATATATACATATATACACCTATATACATATATATATATATATATACACCTATATACACCTATATACCTATATATACACCTATATACACCTATATATATACCTATATACACCTATATACCTATATATATATATATATATATATATATATATATATACCTATATATACACCTATATACCTATATATACACCTATATACCTATATATATACATATATAGACCTATATACCTATATATATACATATATATACCTATATACATATATACACCTATATATATATATATGTATGTATAAATATATATAGGTATAAATATATATATACACCTATATACATATATATATATATATATATATATAATGTATCTATACCTACGTATATATATATACCTATGTATATATATATATATATATATATATTAATATAAATCTATATAAATATATATACACATATATATATATACACATATATACATATATATATATATACACACATATATACATATATATATACATATATATCTATATATACATATATATATATATATATATATATATATATATATATAACTTTGTAAATTGCATATCTGACTTATAATCCGGACTTGGTCCAAACGCTGGATAGGATTTCTTGCTTATCCGGTCTTATCCGACGGTATAGCTTGTCCGGCCTTATCCGCCCTTATCCTGTCCTTATCCTTATCCATATCCTTGTCGCCAAACGCAGCCTTTAAGCTTTCTAGATTGTCTAGAATTATCGAAAACCAATGAAAAATAAAGGAGATAAAACCATTCAAAGTGGGCTGATTTACAGTGTCAAAAACATAAAAGTCCGCACAAATAAATAACTTTTAAACTCAATTTTGACCAAGAACCAAATGGATTCTAATAAAATATTAAAATACAAAGTTGAAGAAGACTCTTCAAGGATTTCATAATGTCTAAGATCATATAAAACCAATGAGAAACAAATAAGATACAATAAATCGAAGTTGGCTGACTTGAATTGGCATAAATATAAGTATAACAATGTTCAGGTCTATTTTTGAAGATTGATCACTTCGAATTTCGGAAAATAAAAAACTACAAAATTTTAGTACAATATTTGAGGTTTTTAAAAAGTATAAGAACACTGAAATTGGACAAGGAACAAAAAAGTTACAGACTCTTGAAGTTGCTACAAAGATTTACAACAAAAAGATCACGAATCAAAGTCAATAATCAAAAGTACAAAGAACCATTTAGCGTAACGATTAAGAATATAATTAGGGTTCTAAAGAATCGATAAATTTCCTTAAACAATAAATCAATTGATGAACGGATCGATAATCAAAATTCAAATGGGGTAAATGCGTGAGAAAATCCTTACCTAAATTGCACAAATTAACTCCAAAGTCTTGATCTTCTCAAACAAATTATACTAAAAACCCTAATATATTAAAACCCAAAATTTCAATTAGACTCCATCAATCATAATAGCTTATGTGCTTTTAATCACAAACCTTAATCCCAATATCAAAATAAGCTTTTATCTCAATGTAATGACCAAAATCTCAATAGTATTCTCATTAGAGATTCTTTGGAGGCTCTTCTGTAGTTTGTGGTGCTCATAGGAATTATAGAACATAAGTCATTAGCCTAAAAGGAATGTAATTATATTCCTAAAATAATAAAAATTGCAAAATACCCATCACGTCCCAAAATTCTCCAACTTTATAAATGGGTCAAATTAAAGCCCAAATTTGAATTGGGTCATCTAATCCTAAAAGTATAACCCACTTTTCGGGAAGAAAAATTGAAATTGATTTTTAGGCCCATTATTAAATTCAAAGTCACCATACATTCTAATTCGTACTTACACAAGTATCCTGAGAAAAAAAATCTGGGGTGTTACACACGCTAATGCCGAATTCTTAATTTCTCTGGGTTTGAAAAGTGCTTCTCAGTATTTATGGGTAAAATTGTAAATGTTCATAGCCAAAGACATAGGATTTAAGGGTTTTGCTTCATGGATTTTTTTTTTGTTTCTGGCTAACCATACAATATCCAACAAAGTGGTGGCAAATATTGTGTACCTTGATTGGTTTTCTAGAAAAGACCCGGAGGTTTCAAAATAAAGTTTAGCCACCGGATATTACATTCTATACCTTGAGGGGGTCGAAACCCTACTGTAGAAGAAGCCCATAATAATCTGGTCATGTGCAAGAGATGAAAATATGGGTTATAGTTTCAGAAGGGTGGTCACATAGGGGGCAGTTGGCTTCAATCTCAGGGTTATTCAAGGCCATTGATTGTAGAGTTAACTACGCCATTGACCACCGAACTATAACCCAAATTCCACTTTAGTCACTGAACTTTGATTTGTGTCAAAGTGACCACTGAACTCTTCAATTACTCTCAATTAAGTCACTCTGTTAGGTTCCGTCAAATCCAAGTCCATTAAGTCGTTTAATTTAGGGGCAAATTCGTCACTCAATAAATTTCTTTTTCTCTCTCTTCCTCCTCCTCTTCTTTTTCTTCTTCTTCTTTCTCGTTTCTTATTCCATCTTTACATGTATTAAAAGGGGAAAATAAAGGGAACGAGGTTGTAAGCAAAAAATTTGCTCAAGTGCCCATTTCGATCTTTCCTTGGACTTCAAGAATCACCAGAACCCTAACATCTCTTTTCCCCAATTGTCAGGCATGGTGTTTCGGAGAGGCGACCAGGTTGAAGTCTCAAGCAAAGAAGATGGCTTTGCGGGTTCCTATTTTCTCGCAACCATAGTATCAGAGCTGACGAAGGAGGAGTACATAGTGCAGTACATGACACTTTTAAAGGAGGACAAGTTCGGGCCGTTGAGGGAGATTGTTGCCCCCAACAAAATTCGGCTAGTTTCGCCTGAGATTCCGGCAACTGGGTTTGATCTGCGTGATAGGTGGATGCTTTTGCCAACGATGGGTGGTGGGTTGGGAAGATTACTGGGAAAATTGGGGCAAAGTACTTCATGCGTTTTCAGTCAACTGGGGATGAGGGTGCTTACGCTTTGAGTGATTTGAGGGTTCATCAGGAGTATGTGAATGGCAACTGGGTTTCATCGTGGAACATGTATATTGTTAGGTCTTCTTCCTTAAATCTTTTTGTTATTTGGGGATTTTGTGGTTACTACTCTGGAATTTTGTTCTTTAGGGTTTAGTATTGAGGAATGACTTATCTTCCAATGGACATTTGGTTGATCCTAAATAATACTACCTAAGAAAAAAAATGGCTGAGATGTAGGAAGAAGAGCATCAGGCACTCCATTTCTGTCAAATTTGAACCCTTGAGATTTGATAGGGAAACCTTGTGAAGTTTGCCCTTGTAACCATTAGAATCTCTGATGTTAAGGTCGATGGCCTCCTCTTTGATGTACCCTTAAAAGAATTGTTATCATTTTTGTTTTGGCGCGTACTTATAATAAGCACATTTCCTGTCACTCAATAAAGTTCTGTACAGAGAGAGAACAGAAGCAAGAGAAGCTTCCATGTTTGAATCATGGAATAAGAAAGGAGAAAAAAGAAGAAGAAGAGGAGGAGGAAGAGAGAGAAAAAGAAATTTATATAGTGACGGATTTGCCCCTAAATTAAACGACTTAACGGACTTGGATTTGGCCGAACCTAACAAAGTGACTTAATTGAGAGCAATTGAAGAGTCCAGTGGTCACAATTGAAGAGTCCAGTGGTCACTTTGACAAATCAAAGTTCAGTGACTAAAGTGGAATTTGGGTTATAGTTCGGTGGTCAATGGCGTAGTTAACTCTTGATTGTAAAAGGGGAAGAAGGTTCCAAGCTATTTTCCATATCAAGATTTTGTGACGTTCCAGTATTTTAGCTGCCCACACATTTTCCCAGAACAGGGGAGGAAAGGCTGAGTTAGGTATGAATCTATCTTCATTGTCTTTGAAGGTAGGCGGACTTGGTGGTGAATTTGCCTATTTTGTTAGGGGTCCAAGCTATTAAGCCTTGAGTTTGGGTTGATGGAATGTGAATTTTTTGATGGCTTCGACAGTAGGATTGTCAAAGAGAGTTTGGATTTTGGTTAGATTCCAAGTTCTGTCATCAGTGGATATGAGTTCAGCCACGAGAGAGATGGAGGGAATGCTTGAGCTAGTTCTTGCAAGGGAGAAACCTTCTTCGTAGGGAATCCAAGGATCATCTCAAATGTTTGTGTCCTTGCCATCTCCAATGATTACACCAATATCTTTCTTATGAATTTTTTGGCTTTTGCAAAAATCTTTCCATAACCAATAGGCTGATTTTTTCGGTACGTGGTTCATTAAAGGAGTTCCATGAAGGTATTTGGAATATACGATCTTCACCCACATGGAATATGGATTTGTGATCACTGACCACCTTGTTTTGGTTATGAGAGCCATGTTAAAATCCTGCATTCTTTTAAAACCTAGTCCTCTAGAAGCTTTTGAGACACACATGGTTTCCCAAGTCTTGAGATGATAGTGATGTTTGTAGTCATCCTAAAAACCATACCAAAATTTCCTTAGGCAATTGTCCAGCTTGTAAGATATTTGTTTTGGTAACACGAAGGTGGACATAATGTACTTTGGAATTGTCATGGCACTTGATTGATTAGCGCGTGTCTCGTCCAGCTTATGATAGCACTTTTGATTTCTAGCTTGCCAATCAATTCTCCACTCTTTTCACAATTTATGAGAAAACATTCTTCTTTGATTGGTTTGTGAACAAAGGCAACCCAAGTATTTGGAACTGCGTGAGGCTTTTTTAAATCCATGAGTCTGCAAATCTCCCGAATTAAGCTGTTGCTAGAAGACTTGCTGAAATGTATATGGGATTTTTGCTTATTGACGCATTGACTAGACCAAGCATTATAAGTTTCCAAACACCTACGAATGTGATCAGCTTCAATTGATTTAGCCTTGCAAAAAATGAGCAAATCGTCAGCATGTAAGAGGTGCAAGATTGGGGGGCTGCCTCTGCTCACGTTGATACTGTGTATTATTCTTTTTTCCTCTTCCCTAAGAATAAGTCTCGCAAGAATTTCTGAGGCGATGATAAAAAGGAATGGGGATAGAGGGTCGCCCTGGCGTATCCCTATTTGTGGTTTGATATGGCCAAAAAGAATACCATTGAGGAGGATTGATAATCTGGTAGTTGTTGGGCATTCATTCACCCAGTTAATCCAAGTCGCCAGAAAATTGAAATTTTCTAGCACCAATATTATGAATGACCATTCAACTTTGTCATAGACTTTTTCCATATCGATCTTGATGGCCATTAAACCTTTGCCTTCCTTTTTCCTTATTTATGCCAGATTTTTTGGAAGATAATGTTATTGTCGCTAATTAATCTTCCGAGCACAAATGCTACTTGCAAAGGTGAAATCAACTTGGCTAGGATATGTCTCAATTTGTTTGCTAGAAGTTTAGAAAGTACCTTGTATATGACATTGCAGAGACTAATGGGTCGGAAGTGTTCAACTTTGATTGGGGTATTGGTTTTGGGGATTAATGCTATGTTTGTGTGATTAAGCTCTAGGAGAAAAGAACCATTGATGAAAAATTCTTGAATGGTCTTACACAAATTAGTATGAACTGTGTCCCAATATGTCTTGTAGAAAAGAGTTGGCATGCCATTAGAGCCTCAGGCTTTGAGAGGGCTGCATAATACCATTTAGTTTTCCTGATTTAATCTATTGTTGGAATTGCACGTAGAGAGGCTATGTCTGCTTCAGATATGACCGAAGAGATGAGTCCATCGAGGTCAGCTGGGAAAGATGGATTTGAAGTGCGAAAAAGTTACTGGAGGTTGTTTCTGAGGCAGTCCTTAATTTTCTCTCTACTGGAAATCCATTTTTCTTCTCCGTTCTTGATGAAATCTATGGCATTTTTTCTTCTTCACACTAGAGTACTCAGGTGAAAGAATTTCGTATTTAAATCACCTTCACTTCTCCATCTAATTCGAGATTTTTGATGCCATAGCCATTCCTCCCATTTACATTGTTCATCTATCTCCATTTTGATGTTTTTCTTGAATTCTAAATTTCTGATGGTAGGCTCCTTTTGTTGAATGGAATTGAGCTTCTTGGTGAGGATTTTGATACAGGTTTGAATGTGGGCGAAATGGGAGACATTCTATCTTTGCTGATTTTGAATTATGATGGATGTTTTTTGGTTCAGAATTTCAGCCTGTGTACTGAAAGTGGGCTGCCTCCATGCGAATTTGATTGTGTGGTGAGAGGATGGATCTAAGGTCCAAGCTACTTTGAATCTGAATGGTTTTGGTCCAAGATGGCTGATTTTATGAGATTTGATGAAGATGGGGAAATGGTCAGAGCTTTTACCATAGAGGTGGATGACAGAGACATAAGATAATAGCAGCCTCCATTGAGTGTTAGCATATGCTTTGTCCAATATTTCTTTGATATTTGTCGAAAGCAGTCTGTTACTACTCCATGTAAATGGATTCCCAGAAAATCCCAAGTCCAAGAGGTGGTTGTTGATGAATCCACAAAGCCTTCCTGATGTTGAATTTTGTATCGAACCCCCCCCCCCCCCTATTTTCTCAGCCTGGTTACTAATTCCATTGAAGTCACTCAAGCAAATCCATGACCAGTAAATGAGTTTGCCAGAAGATCCAAATTCTCCCAAAATTATCTTTTATTTCTTTAGTGAGGAGGGCCATAGATAGCAGAAAGCATCTAAGGATTATTAGAGGGATCCGAGAAAACCAGTGCATTAATGATATTGCAGCTTTGGAGAGTAATTTCCATATCAACTCCATTCTTCCAAATAAGGCACAAGCCTCCAGATAAATTTTTGAGAATTAAGGATGGGAGTGAGTTTAGAAGAGTGAGAAAGAGTTTCAGAAAGAAAGAAGATATCAGAGTTTAAGGTTCTAGTATCCTTCTTGAGGGCCCTGACGCGGGAGGCACGCCCAAGCCCTTTAAAGTTCCAGGCTTGGATGATCATGGTGGTTTCAGGGTCAAGCAATTGTTTGAGTCCCTAGTTGAGGAAGTTTTTCGGTTGGATTGAAGTTGGGCAGATGAGTTTTGGGGGGAAGATAGTAGGAATTTCTGGCTTTTCCTTTTAATTTTCTGAACTAGTTTGCACATGAGGCTTTTTGGGTCGAGTTTTAGGGGTTGATCTATATGATTTTGTTTTGGGCTTATTTTTTTGGTTTACGAGGGATGGGTTTGAGCTGTTGGGATTTGGGTTCACAGGGTCTGAAGAGGTTTTAAGCTTTTTAGTGTCTTGGGCATGCTCGTAGTTTATTTTTCATTTGTTTGATGATGGGGAGGTTCTAGCAAATTAGGTAGGTTGGATAGGCCTGGTTTTGAGGCATTGGGTTTGGAATAGTTAAACTTTTTATTTTGTTTCACAAGAGATTAATTTATCTGAACTTAATTAACACTGAGAAATTCTTAATTCAAGTAGGCATGAATGGAATAAAACTAATCTTTACTAGCATGTTGTAACCTCGTACTTTTTAGAGATGTTTAAAATAAGTAACAATTAGTTGAGAATAAAATACCAATAATTTTTGGCAACAATCAAAAATTGGTCTAAGGTGATAAAGGCTAAAAAAAAATTGGAGCCAAAATGCAATTATGTGAAGTTTTGAAGTTAGTTTGTAATTATCAAAAGTTGGTTAGATTAGTGGCATTACATGTGTAAAATTATGAGAAAATGTCAAGGGAAATATGCCACCTCCTACTTATGAATAGTGACTAATCTAATACATAAAAAATCGATAAATGGATAAAAATATTTAGGGATAAAGGAAAGAGAAAAATAAGAAAAAAAAACAAAGAAAGAAGGAAAATCTGGGGAAAATCTGAGAAAAATCTACAGAAAGAAGAAAGAGAAAAAGAGGAAAAAATGGTAGAAATTCTTGAAGGTACCCACTTTTTTAGTATGTAAATTTATTGTGTGTGTGTGTGTGTGTTTAACTATGTTCGTGTGTGTATCACTGTTGCAGCAGCAGTGATGCTCTTTGTGTGTGTGTGTGTATAACTGCTGCAGTGGTGGTGGTGGTGACAGGTATGTATGTTTTAGTGGCTGTGTAGTGGTGTGTGCATGTGTGTTCATGTTGGTGCGAGGGGTGTGTGTATAGCAAGCAATGTGCTGGTGTGTGTGGCTAGCAGTGTGCTGTGTTTGTGTGTGTGTAAGAACATAGAGTGTGTATGCAGGGTGGATCCAGAAAGTCTAGTGTGGGGGTGGGTGGGGGGGGGGGAGATGGAAAATGGCATAAAAAACTGATTGCTAACATAAACGAATTGCTCAATTTGACTATTAATCATTTAATTTTGCTTTTCATAGTGATTTATATAACTTAATAAAGTTAGTCAACAACGAACTACTAATCTTGCATGAAAGAAGCATAACTCTTACTGTTTAGATGTATTACTAATGTGATTATTAATTGTATGAGTATAATAGTCACGTATAAGTTAATGTTCCCAACCTATCTTGGCTACATCTATAGGCCCACTGGGGGTCCCAATTCTCATGACACGTCGGCACATTCAACGGTCAACTTTTCAAACGCTCATAAGCCGGTTAAACCGGTCATGCTCAAGTGTCACGGGCTGCCCCTTGCACCCGCCTAGCACCGCGCCCCCGTGCCCATCCTGCACAGCGCCCCCGCGCCCATCCAACACGCGCCCATGCACCCTCACAAGTTCTTCAAGTCTCGCACCCATGCGCCCGTCAAGCACAGCGCCCGCGCGCCCAACTGTAGTGCCCGTGCACGTCAAAAGCCAACCGTGAAGATCTGAAGATCCGGGTGTGCGTTTTTGCTCAATTTTGGTGGAGATCACCCTTGTATATATTTAAGTTTCCCTGTAAAATTTCAAGTCATTCCGAGTTGTATTTCTCTAAAAAGGAGCACTATGACTCCTCGCACATAGTGACGTCTACTACTGCCACTTAGGAAAATCCTCTTAGTGGTACTATATGGGGAGTACATGTACACCCATACCCGAGAGTCCATTGCTTTGTTTTAGCTTGCCTGTTTAGCTAGATTGCACATTGTGGATGCAAACGAAGCCTTCTGTAAGTTGTAACGATGATTTTGAAGTAATGAGAATATTTGGGACCGTTTTGCCCTTGTGTTGAAATTACTTCTTTGTGCACTGTTTTATGCAATGTTGATGCACTGATTGATGTAGATTGTTAAGATTTGTTGGCGTACTCTTCTTGCAAGAGGCAAGTCGAGTGCCACATACGGTTTCCTTTGTGCCATCAAAGGCCACCGTGTGTCAAGTGGTATCAGAGCCGCGGTTGCCCAAAAGACCGTGGCTTCAGCTAAGAGAATAGTGTGGGATAGTTTGTTGAGAAAAACTATGGCCAACACGAAAAAAAGAATCGATGCTTTGGAAGCACATGTACAAAGCATTGTCAAGTGCGACGAGGATGCTCCAGGCATCCTGAAGCAAATCTCCCTTCGCCTGGACGCGTTGGAAGTGAATGTTGAAGCCACTGATAATGCCCGTTATGCTGAGAACATGGATTGGGAGGGCAAGTTTCAAGAGCTCCAGGATCGAGTGGAGCTTCTTAGTCGTGCAGTGATTAACACACCCGCAGGGGGTGTGGAGCACTCATCGAGGCCACGAGTGCCAGAGCCCAAGAGTTACGGGGGAGCCCGTGACGCCAAGGAATTAGAAAACTTCCTTTTCGATATAGAACAATACTTTCGAGCCATCAGAGTTGACTCGGAAGCGACGAAGGTGTCGATGGCTGCCATGTACTTGGTTGGAGATGACAAGTTATGGTGGCGGAAGAAGTACGCAGAGATCGAAGATGGGTCTTGCGTCATAAACACATGGGATATACTCAAACGCGAGCTAAAGAGCCAGTTTTTCCCAGAGAACACCGCATTCAAAGCAAGGAAAGCGTTGTTGGAATGCAAGAACACCGGATCGGTCCGGGAATATTGCCAGGCATTTTCTGCCTTGATGTTGGACATCAGCGACATGTCCACAGTCGACAGACTCTTCTTCTTCATGGAAGGGTTAAAACCATGAGCTCGCACCGAGCTCAATAGACGTCGAGTGAACAACCTTAACGAAGCCATCATCGCTGCCGAGAGCCTTTCAGATTATAACTCCGAACCACAGAGACCCCCTCAGAGAGGGAATCCAAGCAGGAGTAATGGTGGCAAGAAGCCAGGGGGTCAAGCGCCAAACCAAAGTTGGGGCAGTAAAAACAGTTGGGCGTCAAACTCTTCTACCCTACAGAAGAGTGGAGTTGGGTTCAAAGCCAAGCCTGACGTTAGCACTAGCGGAGAAGTGAAGAAACCTGCTTTCAGGGGTTGCTTCTTGTGTCAAGGGCCGTACGTGATCGCTAACTGTCCGCAACGACAGATAATGAATACCTTATTTGACAACATGGGGCAGGTGCAACGTGGGGAACAATCTGGCTCTCAATCAAGGCATCCACCAACAGAGGAACAAACAGACACCCAAGATTACGAAGAGGAAGATGCCGTCAGGGCCTTTCCTCAGTGGTGTAATGCTGTGACAACGCAGGTTGGGAACCCCGAAGAGAGCTCGACTGGGGAAAAGCTTAAAGAAATGCCGCCAAAGAAAAAGAGCGATGTACCAGGGAAAGGCTTGATGTATGTGGACATCAAGGTTAATGGGAAGGCCATCAGGGCCATGGTGGACACAGGAGCTACCCATAATTACATTTCAAGCACGGAAGTGGAAAGACTGGGTCTAACTCTAGAAAAAGGGTGCAGACGGGTGAAGGCTATCAACTCTGCCGCACAGCCAGTAGCGGGGATAGCGAGATCTGTTTTGATCAAGATTGGCCCATACGAAGGAAGGACCAACTTTTCAGTAGTCATCATGGACGACTTTAAGCTGATCCTTGGGTTGGAGTTTCTGCGTGACACGAAGACCACCGTGATGCCATGCACCAACTCTCTAGCCATGCTTGGGAGTAAACCGTGTGTCATCCCGACTGTATCTCATAGGGAGGGAGAGCGTTCTATCTCAGCCCTACAGTTGAAAAAGGGATTAAAACGGGACGAAACAACCTACCTTGCCATGCTACGGTGGGACGAGATTGAAGAAGTATCGGGACCATTACCCAAAGAAGTTAAAGTGATATTAAACGACTTTGAAGATGTGATGCCTGATGAATTGCCGAAGAAATTACCACCTAGAAGGGCAATTGACCATGAGATCGAGCTTGTGCCAGGCACAAAGCCACCCGCCCGAGCTCCGTATCGGATGTCACAACCAGAACTTGTTGAACTCAGAAAACAACTGACAGAGTTGCTAGACGCGGGTTTGATCACTTCAACGAAGTCGCCTTATGGGGCACCAGTCCTCTTCTAGAAGAAACAAGATGGTTCCTTGCGGATGTGTGTGGACTACAGGGCGCTAAACAAGGTGACTATTCGGAACAAGTATCCTATCCCTTTAGTCGCCGATTGTTTTGATCAGCTTAGTAGGGCGAGAGTGTTTACCAAGTTGGACTTGAAGTCTGGGTATTGGCAGGTCCGAATCGCCCAAGGTGATGAGGCGAAGACAACTTGTGTCACCAGATACGGTGCGTATGAGTTCCTGGTCATGCCGTTCGGCTTGACCAACGCCCCGGCTACATTTTGCACCTTGATGAATCAGGTTTTGCGGGACTACATTGATGATTTTGTAGTGGTGTATCTCGATGATATTGTGATCTACAGTTCCAGCTTGGACGAGCATCTGAAGCACTTGAGGAAGGTGCTTACCCGACTGAGGGAGCACGAGCTATATGTGAAGCTGTCGAAATACACATTTGCCCAGACCAAGATTAAATTCTTGGGCCATGTGATAGAACAGGGTCAGATCAGGATGGACTCAGCTAAAGTTCAAGTGATACAGGAGTGGCAGCCGCCAACTAATGTTTCAGAACTGAGATCTTTCCTAGGCTTGGCCAACTATTATAGGAAATTTGTTCGAGATTATTCGAGAATGGCCCATCCCCTAACCGAACTTCTGAAGAATAGCAAAGTTTGGGAATGGTCCAAGGAATGTGAATCGGCCTTCTTGGCCATGAAGCGGGCTATGTCTGAAGATCCGGTACTTGCTCTCCCCGATGTGTCGAAGTCTTTTGAAGTTCATACAGACGCTTCTGACTTTGCACTTGAAGGGGTTCTAATGCAAGAATGCCACCCGGTGGCATATGAGAGTAGGAAGCTCAACAAAGCAGAACGTCGTTACACGACTTATGAGAAAGAGTTACTCGCGGTTGTGCATTGTCTCAGAGTTTGGAGGCACTACCTGCTTGGTTCAAGCTTCATAGTGCGGACAGACAACACTGCGGTGAGCCACTTTTTGAGTCAATCTAAGCTCACCTCGAAACAGGCCAGGTGGCAGGAACTTCTGGCAGAATTCAACTTCATGCTCGAGTACAGGGCAGGCTCAACCAACAGCGTAGCAGACGCCCTCAGCAGGAGAGCCGAACTAAATCAGGTAGCATTGATGGCCATGAATGCTATTGTTAGAGCAGACAGCCGAGTTGCCATCAACATCGGACAGAAGATCAGGAAGGCCCTTACTAGGAACCCCGTTGCCCAACAACTGCTGAAACTGATCGAGAGCGGTAAAACTCGACAGTTTTGGCAAGAAGATGGTTTGCTGATGACCAAAGGAAGACGAGTATACGTCCCCAGAGTTGATGATCTGAGACGAA
This sequence comes from Escallonia rubra, assembly GCA_033065855.1. Taxonomy (NCBI): domain Eukaryota; kingdom Viridiplantae; phylum Streptophyta; class Magnoliopsida; order Escalloniales; family Escalloniaceae; genus Escallonia; species Escallonia rubra. The sequence continues at coordinate 428,321 of JAVXUO010000835.1, read as the reverse complement.
CATTGATTCGAGAATGTCATGACACCCTTTGGGCAGGCCATGCCGGAGGAGAAAGAACATTAGCTCTCCTTTAACAAGGTTACTACTGGCCCCAAATGGGGGATGAAGTGCAGGAGTATGTGAAGACATGCCTTACTTGTCAGCAGGACAAGGTGGAGCGTAAGAAGAAAGCAGGGTTACTACAACCGCTGCCGATCGCCAAGAGACCGTGGGAGAGTGTGTCGTTGGATTTCATCACTGGTCTGCCGAAGGTTGAAGACTTAGGCACGATTCTTGTTGTCGTTGATCGGTTTAGCAAGTATGCGAGCTTTATCGCAACACCCAAGTATTGCTCAGCCGAAGACACAGCGCAACTTTTCTTTAAGTATGTGGTGAAGTATTGGGGCATGCCTCAAGACATTGTCAGTGATCGGGACTCTCGCTTCACTGGAAACTTTTGGACTGAACTCTTTAAGTTATTTGGATCCCAACTTTCGATGAGTTCAAGTTATCATCCAGAATCAGACGGTCAGACGGAGCGGTTCAATTCCAAGCTAGAAGAGTACCTCCGCCATTTTGTCAGTGCAACACAGAAAAATTGGGTCAAGCTACTGGACGTTGCCCAGCTGTGTTTCAATTCACGCAAAAGCTCTTCGACAGGGAATAGTGCTTTTGAGATTGTGAATGGACAACAACCGTTACTTCCCCACACGGTAAATGTCCCCAACGCAGGAAAATCTCCAAGGGCCATAAGCTTCAGCGAAGAATGGAGGCAGAATATAGATCTAGCTCACTCCTACCTGGAGAAAGCAGCTAGAAGAATGAAGAAACACGCTGACAAGAACAGGAGATCTCAGGAGTTTAACGTGGGCGACAAAGTTATGGTTAAGCTACTGCAACAAGATCGCAAATTTCTAAGGGGAAGAGACTCTCGTCTTTTGCAGAAATATGAGGGACCCCTGACTATAGTGAAGAAGATAGGCAAGATGGCTTACAAAGTTGATCCGCCAAATTGGTGGAGCCGCCAGCTCCATCCCTTTTTTCACGTCAGCATGTTGAAGCCATTCTATGAAGACACAGCAGACCCCTCCAGGGGCCAAATCAGGAGACCAGGACTCAAACCCAAAGCGGCAGGAAAGCGAGTTGCTGAAGCTATCTTAAATGATATAGTGATTACAGCATCCCGCAAGCGCCATCAGGAGTACCTAGTCAAGTGGCAGGGATATATGGACGAAGAGAACACTTGGGAACGAGTAGCAGACTTGTCAGCCTACACCGACAAGATTGAAGCCTACCACATGCAGAAGTTGACGAGGACGTCAACAGCTCTAGTGGGGGAGAATGTCACGGGCTGCCCCTTGCACCCGCCTAGCACCGCGCCCCCGCGCCCATCCTGCACAGCGCCCCCGCGCCCATCCAACACGCGCCCATGCGCCCTCACAAGTTCTTCAAGTCTCGCGCCCATGCGCCCGTCAAGCACAGCGCCCGCGCGCCCAACTGTGTGCCCGTGCACGTCAAAAACCAACCGTGAAGATCTGAAGATCCGGGCGTGCGTTTTTGCTCAATTTTGGTGGAGATCACCCTTGTATATATTTAAGTTTCCCTGTAAAATTTCAAGTCATTCCGAGTTGTATTTCTCTAAAAACGGGCACTATGACTCCTCGCACATAGTGACGTCTACTACTGTCACTTAGGAAAATCCTCTTAGTGGTACTATATGGGGAGTACATGTACACCCATACCCGAGAGTCCCTTGCTTTGTTTTAGCTTGCATGTTTAGCTAGATTGCACATTGTGGATGCAAACGAAGCCTTCTGTAAGTTGTAACGATGATTTTGAAGTAATGAGAATATTTGGGACCGTTTTGCCCTTGTGTTGAAATTACTTCTTTGTGCACTGTTTTATGCAATGTTGATGCACTGATTGCTGTAGATTGTTGAGATTTGTTGGCGGACTCTTCTTGCAAGAGGCAAGTCGAGTGCCACATACGGTTTCCTTTGTGCCATCAAAGGCCACCGTGTGTCATCAAGTCACGTGAACTGCTCGTTAAACAACCTTGGCGTGCCTTCCCCCTTAAGGAGGTCGGCCACCTTTGGGGGGTCGGCCACCTTGGAGGGGGTCGCCACCTACCTTCACGACCGACGACCGACACTCGCCGTAGTCTCACCGTCGATCGCCGTTGCGCTCCGTCGCCGTGACGACCGTTTCGACGCCACGCTCCGTCATCGCGACGACCGTCGCTCGCTGCCGCGCTCCGTGGCCGTGACGACCGTCGCTCGCTGCCGCGCTCCGTCACCGCAACGACCGTCACTTGTCGCCGCGCTCCGTCGCAGCGAAGACCGTCGCTCGCCGCCGCGCTGTGTCGCCTCTACGACCTTCGTTCGCCACCGCCTTTCGTCGCTGCGACGACCGTCGCTCACTGTCCATACAATGCCCGACGTTGCCCACTCGTCGACTACACGACACCCATCACTTGCGGTTGCTCGCCATATCTGCGACCCCCATTGCCCGTGCCCTCGTGCTATCTTCGCGACACCCGTCGCTCCCGCGACCGCGCAGCGACTCACGTCGCTCGCGCCCGCGCGCTAGCTCCGCGACTCTCCTCACCTGAGCCCGCGTGCCGTCTCTGTGACCTTTGTCGCCCCTTCGACCGCACGTCATCTCTGTGACCCCCGTCGCCTGGATGACATCTCCACAACCTTCGTCGACCGCATCCGCGCGACAGCTCTGAGACTCCCGTCGCCCATGCGCCAGCTCCGCGACTCCCGTCGCCCGCGCCCGTGCATCGTCTTTGCAACCTTCGTCGCCCGCACCTACGTGCTGTCTCCGTGCTGTTACCGGCGCCCGGGCACCGCACTCTCACACGCCATAGTGCCCATGCGCCATGCCATCGATACAGCCATACCCCCTGGCTTTCTATCACACTACATTCCCCTGGCACCAAGTATTGTTCTGCGATGTTCGTTACCGCGCCCATGCGCCACAATCATATTACATGCTTCTAGGGGGCTCCGCTCGTAGTGCTCCGGCACGAGGACCCTCCGCAGCGGGATGGGCTCGTTACCATAAAGCCATTGCCGTCTTCATTCCGAGGGGCTCTGCTCGTAGTGCTCCGGCACGAGGACCCTCCGCAGCGGGATGTGCTCATTACCACAAAGCCATCGTCGCCTTCATTCCAAGGGGCTCCGCTCGTAGTGCTCTGACACGAGGACCCTCCGTAGCGGGATGGGCTCGTTACCTCAAAGCCATCACCGCCACGGGATAGGCTCGTTACCACAAAACTATCGCAGTCTCCATTCCGGGGGGCTCCGCTCGTAGTGCTCCGGCACGAGGACCCCTCGCAGCGGGATGGGCTCGTTACCACAAAGCCATAGTCATTTTCATTCCGGGGGGCTCCGCTCGTAGTGCTCCGGCACGAGGACCCCTCGCAGCGGGATTGACTCGTTACCACAAAGTCATCACCGCCACGGGATAGGCTCGTTACCACAAAGCTATCGCCGCCTAGGGTGACTTGCGTGACACTAGGTACTGAGCTGCGACCATGTCCGCTCATGTTACTGGTAATCGTTGATGCCCTCAGGACGATGACCCCCGGGTCACTCCTCAACGGGAGCAGGTCTTTGGAGGGCATTGTGCCTAGTTCGCCTGGCAGTTGGCTACAGGGGCAACCCACACCGCTGTCAGGTTCTTTGTACGTCTCTAGTCATGTTAACTGGCTTACTCTGATCATGCTACCGCGGTGTGGTCAGTCTTCTCAGACAGGTAGAGAGATGCTGCGTGGGCAGGGCAATGCAAATTTGGGAACCAGCAGTTTGGCGAAGAACCGGTATTTACGGACCCCCTGGTGACATGTCACTTCCAGGGGATGACACGTGTCAGCTGATGACACATGCACACTTTTCCATATAAATAGTGGACTTTGGAACTCATTTAAAAGGGGGCTATCTTATTTGACCTTTTCACTTTCTCTCTCTAAAAACCGATTCTTTCTGAAATTCTAGTGAGAGAAACATATTTGGACCCTAACTTGGATTGTCAACTGCCAGCCTTGTTCGTCGTAGCCCTGCCTGCGCAGCGCTGCCAGCCCTTGCGGCCTGTCTTGGAAGCTTTGCTCTCTCCCTTACTCCGCCCTCACTATCTCTCACTTTGCATACTTGGAAGCTGACTCGGACTGCAGCCTTTGTGGCACCTCCACGTAGGTACAAACCCACTTTCCTTGGCATCATTTTGGTGACTCCGCTGGGGAGGTGAGCATCGTATTGCAATCTGCCTATCTTCCGCACTCAGTTACCAGGCCTGTGCAACGGAGAGCTACGAGGACTACCAACAGTGCATATCGTTCCTTGCCTGACACACCCAAACAACCATGCCTCAGTAACGCAGGGCTACCAGGACTACCAGTCACAACCTCTACCCAACCATCCAAGAGGCCGTCACTTCCAGACTTTGAAAAATTTCAAGCTAACATTGTTCTTACCCAAGTCTACTGGCACCACCCTTGGTGCCATCTCCCACTCTCTTCGGGGCTTTACCCCCTTCCCAACCCTTTCTGCATGCCTCTCATTGTAGTGCTTCGTACGTGGTGCGCGGGGTGGCTCAAGCCACGCTACTAAGTCTCAACACTAGGCCCACGCCTCTGTTACTCAGATGGTCATCCATGCCAGCCCACTACTCTAAGTCCCCCCTCCCTCTCATCTCAACCCTTCGTGGTCGCGGTTGCATCACCACCCCATATCTTTTTTTCTTCTTTATTTCGATAGTTAGAAAAAGTTCTTCATTTTTTCGCAGTCGGGTCATCACCCGTTGTAGCCTCCCTCGGCACCCTTATCCGAGCTCAACACATGGACAATTTTTTCAACCAAAATCTTGGGATTTAGAAACATTTTGCACAAACTCTCTTTCATGCAACCACCATCCCCCTCACCCTCTCTCCCACACTTAGACAAAAAATCACAAATTTTTTCACCCTCTGGTGCTCTCTCCAACACTTAGAAAAAATTTCAACGAAAATTTTCATCTATCCCCACCATCCTCCTTCTTTCCCTTTCACCACATCTCTCTCTCATTCAAAAAAAAAATCACCTCTCCTTCCCTTTATATACACATTGAGCATTTCTTGGGGGCCTTCAGCCTTGGGGCAAAAAAATAATAATAACAACGAAATTTGAACTTCAAAGTCAAAAATCAAAAGAAATCAAGAAAGGCAGAACCCACCCGAGTGAGACCTGACTAGCCCGACCAGTGCCCGCCCCACCCCGTTTCCCCTCTCTTCCATCAGCTTTCAGTGGGTCAACCCGCCTGTCCGTTTGTCCGCAACCCGACCCATCACCTGGAACCCTAATTTTTTTGCAAAACCTAATCTCTCTTTTTTCTCCATGCGCCGCGCCTCTCTTGCGCCGCCACTAACCACCTTCGACCACATTGCCGTGCTTCCCCATCACCGGCAGTCACCCTTCCCACCGAACCCCCCACCCCGCCGACCTCATCTCTTCCCCGTCAGCTGAACCCACCCCGCGGCAGCCCCACCACGCCGTCGCCGGCTTCGCCTTCTCCCTTTGTTTTCACTTCCTTTTTTCATCATCCTAACCCGTCGACCCCCCCTTCTTCGCAGTCTTCCTCTCCCCCCGACCCCGCAAGCCCGCGACCCCTCGGCAGCCATGCTGTCGCTGCCTCTCCCTTCCCATTTTCTTCTTTTTCATCCATCACCCACCCCGCCAACCCCTCCCACCCCGGCCGACCCCTCCATACCCTTCTTCGGCCACCCTTGGCTTCGGCCACCTTCCACTTCTATGCTTCGGAGGCCATAGCCACACTCACCAACCTTCAGCCACCCTCACTCAAGGCTGCACCATTTCGCCCCACCACCTTTGGCGTCGGCCCCATACCCACTCAGGGTCTCCCTCTAGCCTCCTTCACCTTCAGCCGTCACCACCACCTTCACACCCATGTCCACCCGCGAAGGCCGAACAACATCACTATCATCAACCACCATCACCACCTTTTTCACAATGCTACAAAAAAATATATCGTGAGGACATAACGCGCACCTCGCGCTCCAACCTTCATGTTGCTCCTCCCTTCCCCATTTCATCACTCTTCCATACTTAGAAACTTTTTTCCAACTTTGGCTCCACTCGCATCAACCGCGAGTCTGCGCTAGTCACCACACCCTCGTCGCGCTCCGCCTCGCGACGTCCCCGACATCAATGTCCTTAGTAGGTGGTTCGCGAGGCAGCTCGAACCATACACCTACTCATTGTTCGACATTTATTGCCCGTCACCCAAACGTCATCTTCGTGACCCTCATCGCCGTCTCCCAGGTGTCGTCTCCGTGACGCTCGTCGCCCGGGCGCCGTCTCCGCGACCCCAGTCATCCGGGCGTCATCTCTGTAACCCCCGTCACCCGTCGTTCGGACGCCATCTCCGCACCCCCCGTCACCGTAGCCCAATGTCCTCTTCGCGACCCTCGTCGTCGTCGCTCGGGGTGACGCCCTTGCGATGCTCATCGCCCCGGCACCGTCTCCGCTACCCCCGTCGCTCGAGCCACCAACTCTTCACCTTCATCATTTAGAGACGATGTCAACAACTCTCTGGCCAAACAACATCAACATCTTGCTAAATGTTTATCCGTGCAGTGTTCGCTCGGGTTGCCCCTCCGCGCACAACACACGCAGGGGGCTTATGTTCCCAACCTATCTTGGCTACACCTATAGGCCCACTGGGGTTCCCAATTTTCATGACACGTCGGCACATTCAACGGTCAACTTTTCAAACACTCACAACCGGTCAAAGCGGTCATGCTCAAGTCACGTGAACTGCTCGTGAAACAACCTTGGCGTGCCTTCCCCCTTAAGGGGGTCGGCCACCTTTGGGGGGTCGGCCACCTCGGAGGAGTTCAGCCACCTACCTTCACGACCGACGACCATCGTTCGCGGTCGTGCACCATAGTCTACGTCGTCCATACACCGCCTAATGTCGCCCACTCATCGACTCCACGACGCCTGTCACTAGCGGTTGCTCGCCATCTCTGCGACCCTTGTCGCCCGTGCCCTCGCGCTATCTTCGCGACACCCGTCACTCACGCGACAGCTCTGCGACTCCCATTGCCCGCACCCGCGTGCCATCTCCGCGACTCTCTATGCCTGCGCCTGCGCGCCGTCTCTGCGACCTTCGTCGCCCCGTCGTCCGGACGTCATCTCTGTGACCCCCATCACCTGGACGACATCTCTACGACCTTCGTCGCTCGTGTCCACGCGACAGTTCTGCGACACCTGTCGTCCACGCGCCAACTCCGTGACTCTTGACGGCGCGCTCCCGCGTGCTATCTCTATAACCTTCGTCGCCCGCGCGCTATCTTCGCGACCCCCGTTGCCGGCGCCCGCGCACCGCACTCCCACACGCCACCGTGCCCATGCGTCGTGCCACCGATACATCTATACGCCCTGGCTTTCTATCACACTACGTGCCCCCGACACAAAGTATTGTTCCGCGACGTTTGTCGCCGCGCCCATGCGCCACGATCATATTACATGCTTCCGGAGGCTTCGCTCATGGTGCTCCGGCGCGAGGACCCTCTGCAGCGGGATGTGCTCGTTACCATAAAGCCATCACCGTCTTCATTCCGAGGGGCTCCGCTCGTAGTGCTCCAGCACGATGACCCTCCGCAGCGGGATGTACTCGTTACCACAAATCCATCGCCGTCTTTATTCTGGGAGGCTCCGCTCGTACTGCTCTGTCACGAGGACCCTCCGCAGCGGGATGGGCTCGTTACCATAAAGCCATCGCCGCTTTCATTCTGAGGGGCTCCGCTCGTAGTGCTCCGGCACGAGGACCTTCCGCATCGGGATAGGCTCGTTACCATAAAGCCATCGCCGCCACGGGATATGCTCGTTACCATAAAGCTATCGCCATCTCCATTCCAGGGGGCTCCGCTCGTAGTGCTCCGGCACGAGGACCCCTCGCAGCGGGATGGGCTCGTTACCACAAAGCCATCGTCGCCACATGATGGGCTCGTTACGACATAACCATCGCCGTCTTCATTTTGGGGGCTTCACTCATAGTGCTCCAGCACGAGGACCCCTCGCAGCGGGATGGACTCATTACCACAAAGTCATCAGGGCCACGGGATCGGCTTGTGACAAAGCTATCACCGTCTCCATTCCGGGGGGCTAGTGCTTCGGTACGAGGACCCCTCGTAGCGGGATGGGCTCGTTACCACAAAGCCATCACCGTCTCTATTTTGGGGGGCTCCGCTCGTAGTGCTCCGGCACGAGGACCCCTCGTAGCGGGATGGGCTCGTTACCACAAAGCCATCGTCGTCTTCATTTTGGGGAGCTCCACTCGTAGTGCTCCAGCACGAGGACCCTTCACAGCGGGATGGGCTCGTTACCATAAAGCCATCGTAGTCTTCATTCTGGGGGGCTCTGATCGTAGTACTCCGGCACAAGGACCCTTCGCAGCGGGATGGATTCGTTACTATAAAGTCATCGTCGCCATGGGATAGGCTCATTACCATAAAGCTATCACTGCTTAGGGTGACTTGCGTGACACTAGGTACTGAGCTACGAACATGTCTGCTCATGTTACCGATAATTGTCGGCACCCTCAGGACGATGACCCCCGGGTCACTCCAAGACGGGAGCAGGTCTTTGGAGGGTATTTTGCCTAGTCCGCCTGGCAGTTGGCTACATGGGCAACCCACACCGCTGTCAGGTTCTTTACACGTCTCTTGACGCACCTTGTGGGATTCTGTAAAGGCTTGGACCGGTGGCTAGGGCAACGGGCTTACTCTGATCATGCTACCGCGGTGTGGTCAGTCTTTTCAGACACGTATAGAGATACTGTGTGGGCAGGGCAATGTGAATTTGGGAACCGATAGTTCGGTGAAGAACCGGTATTTGCGGACCCCCTCGTGACGTGTCACTCCCAGGGGATGACACGTGTCAGCTGATGACAGATGCACATTTTTCCCTATAAATATTGGACTTTGGAACTCATTTAAAAGGCCTGTCTGGGGAGCCTTGCTCTCTACCCTTACTCCGCCATCACTGTCTCTCACTTTGCATACTTGGAAGCTGACTCGGACTGCAGCCTTTGTGGCACCTCCACGTAGGTACGAACCCACTTTCATTGGCATCAGTTAACATATGATAAGAATTTAAACTTCAAAAAAAGAACTAAACTTGATCAGTTCGTTTTTCCCCTATAGTCTGAAGATTTAAAATGTAGAGTTTGGAAGAACGAAGATGGAGCAAAGAATGAGAAAGAAGAAGAATGTAACGGCCGGTGGCATAAAGAGTAAAAGACACGGCAAAATGACACCCTAATGAATTAATATTACAATATACTGACATTTTCAAAAATATAAAAAAAAGTTTCCAAAAGTTGGGGGGTGCCGTGCCAAAATATAAATGGATAAAAATATTTAGGCATAAAGGAAAGAGAAAAAGAAAACAAAGAGAGAATGAAAATTTGAGAAAATCGACAGAAAGAGGAAAGAGAAAAAGAGGAAAAAAATGGTGGAAACTCATGAAGGCATCCACTTTTTTAATATGTAATTTTAGTGTGTTTGTGTGTGTGTTGTGTGTGTGTGTGTGTGTGTGTGTGTGTGTGTGTTTGTTTGTGTTTAACTATGTTCACGTGTGTATCAATGTTGCAGCAGCAGTGATGCTCTGTGTGTGTGTGTGTGTGTGTAACTGCTGCAGCAGTGGTGGTGGTGTCAGATGTGTATGTTTTAGTGGCTGTGTAGTGGTGTGTGCATGTGTGTTTATGCTGGTGCGAGGAAGGTGCTAGTGTGTGTGGCTAGCTGTGTGCGGCTAGCTGTGTGTTGTGTGTGTGTGTGTGTGTGTGTGTGTGTAAGAACATAAAGTGTGTATGCAGGGTAGTCTAGTGGGGGGTGTGGGGGGGGGGTGTTGATGGCAAAAGGCATAAAAACTGATGGAACGAATTGCTCAATTTGACTACTAATCATTTAATTGTGCTTTTCATAGTGATTTATTTAACTTAATAAGGTTAGTCAACAACAAATTACTAATCTTGCATGAAAGAAGCCTAACTCTTACTGTTTAGATGTATTACTAATGTGATTATTAACCGTATTATAATAGTCACGTATAAGTTAACATATTATAAGAATTTAAACTTCAAAAAAAGAACTAACCTTGATCAGTTCTTTTTTTTCATAATCTGGAGATTTAAAATGTAGAGTTTGAAGAACAAAGATGGAGCAAAAGAATGAGAAAGAAGAAGATTGTAACGGCCGGTGGCATAAAGAGTAAAAAATACAGCAAAACGACACCCTAATGAATTAGTATTACGATATACTGACATTTTAAAAAATATAAAAAAAAGTTCCCAAAAGTTGGGGGTTCCTTTCCCCCCTCCCCCGTCATGCAAGAGTTTCGCCCCTATGTGTGTGTGTGTGTGAGAGAGGTGGCAATGTGTGAGTATGTATTAGGTGTATCTTGTTTTTTGAAGTTGTAACTTAAGTGTGTGCGTAAGGGTGTTTAGAGAGATTGAGCAGAGTGTGTGTTAGTGTGTGTAATTTGTGTGTGTTATGGTGTATTGTGTGAGTATGTGTAAGTGTAAATTCACACCGGATATGTTTGTAGGTAGATGTGTGCATGTGTGTTAGAGTGTGTATGAGTTGCCATGCATATATGCGCGCACGCGTGTATGAATGGGTGATGTGTTATGTGTGTTTTGAATGTCTGTATATGACTGTGTGTGTGTGTGAGAGAGAGAGAGAGAGGTTTGAGTGAAAGTGAAGGGGTGTGTGTGTGTTCGACAAAAAGTAGAAGAAGGAGTGCGTGTGTGTGTCTGTGTTAGGTGTGGTAGTGTGTGTGTGTGTGTTTAATCACTGTAATTTGGAATGGTAGATGTAGGTTATAGGTAGTTAATTTTTAAACTGTTTCAAACTCTATTTTTTAAAAATATCATATGCTCAGATTTTGGCCAAATGCAAAAAAGTAACCCCAGTTACTTTTATGAGACCTACATTGTGAAATTTTTTTGGAATTTTTTCGTGTCTATGAAGGATGTCAAATAATTTTATCTCTAAAAAGGTGTTCTTGATTTATTTGATACATCAAATCAGGTTATTTTGTCTAAAAATTTTATGAGGACCTTATATTATGGAGATGTTTTAGTGTCTAAAATTTAGTGGCATTTCCATGTCGATAGTTACTTTAACAGAATCTGCCTCTGAGCATTCCGTTCAGATATCGGTTGGGGGGTTTTGAACGAAATTTTTTTGAAATACTTTTTAGTCCAAAAACCACTTTAGGTTGCTTAAAAGGATATTTTAACGTGCTTTTAAGATTTTTTGGTGCGATAGTCACCATGGGGTGTTTTGGTAATTTTGACATAAGAGTGGTGCTTTGGTAATTTTACCTACAAGGACATTTTGATGATTTTACTTACGACAAGGATGTTCTAGTGATTTAAATACGAGAGGAGTTTTCTTAATGACTTTACACGCGAGGGGTATTTTGGTGATTTTACATACCCGGTGAGTGGGTCATTCTGAGAATAGGAGTGGCTTGGTATTGAGTTTATAGTATTGTAACATATGTTGTATTATGATGATTGAATTATTACGTTTAGGTTAACACAGAGGATTTTCCGATTAGGATAGCTTAGTTTCGGATCCGGGTAAGGATTTGTATCTGAATCCTGAAGTAATGATTTCTATTTGAACCTCAAATTCATCAACTAGTGTTCGTACATGTTCTTTCAGTTTGTTTAAGGCTATTTATCGAACTTTGAGTTACGACTTGATATTTGCATGCTTTATTGCCATTGAAACCCTAATATTGAGCCTTAATAGATTATTTGAATGCTTATTGAAGCTCGTCTTTTATTGCATGTTGAGCATTATATTATATGTTGGTTTAACGGTTATGGTTCTTCATATATTGAGATGATGTTCTATATTCTGTTATGTATAGGGAGGCGTATAAAGATGGTCTGTTTACTGCGTGGGACGCATGCTAGTACTTTGATTGGACAAGTTATCTACATTGCCTGTGTGACTTTGCCTGTGCTCATGTCAATATCATCTGAATTTGTTTGCCCTATATCTAGAAATGATTATTTGATATCTGAATGAAGGGTTTGAGTCGAAACTCTTTCTCATATTATTATCGAACTATTTGAAATCATCTGAAACTCGTGGTAACTCATCACCGAATTGAATCTATGAAACGTTGTGTAATTCCTTCGCTTGGTCACTGAGCGACCTTATTGAGCTCTCAAAAACTCACCCTTATTTGTTATGTTCTACAAGTAAGGATCACCAATAGATCGCTCAGGGAAGGCGATAGGGCCCGAGTGAGAATTTAGAGTATCTGTCACTGTTTTGATTAGTAGGATCCCTGTAAACACTTTTTAGCTCATTTTGTAGAAAGCTTAAGTTTTTTTTATGACTGTATATTTTAGAGATTTACGGCACATATTAGAATTTATGTTATATGTTTGAAGTTGCGTGTTAAATTGAGATTGTATCTGTCAGTGAGCAGCGTATGATGTGTTTAACACTCTGAGAATTCAGGGTGTTAAAGCTCCAAATTTTCGGAACGTTAGACATGCTATACTTAAACCGTTATACAAGACGACATATGAAACTCTACACAACAGATACAGGGAAGAAAAAACACCGATGTGTAATGGCAAGAGATTCAAGCTTGATGGGATTCCTTTTATTTTAAGACAATAACAAGAAACCAATTGGTGAAGTAAAAAGTGCACTTATGCGTTGTTTGCTATGGCCGAATAAATTTGCACCAATGAGGTAGGATTCCAAATGTACCACGTCAATCAAGCTTACGTTTACTTATCGAGCTTTATATTATAATTAAGTTTGCATTATTCATCACAAGGCAAGTCATAACTTTTATATAAGATTTATAATATTTAGCCATGCTATTAACTAGCTTTAAAGTGCTCTATTTTGTTTCACTTATCTTATGAGCCGATCTCGAAGAATGTTTAAGACGAGTGAACATGAACCAAACTCAAAGTAGTTTAGTTCTTGATAGCTCTACGATTCAGATACTGGCACCAAATGCTGGATGAGGACCTGCTTTCATTTGACAATGAATTAGTATGTTGAGACAAAAAAAATTTGTATAAAGTTTTTTTTTGTTTGGCATAGATCCTATAAAATTAAACGTAAACATAGAGAAGAGAGAGAAAGTGAAGCCAAGAGAAACCCAAGAGGCGATTTTTGTGCCTCCTCCCCGTCTCCTCTGAGAAGCCTTTCTATCTTTCTATTTTTCGTCTTCGTCACCACCCCGGTTTTCCCGATGGGTGGTGACGTGGTAGAATAGACCTTTGTTACTTAGGGTTATGTTGGGCTTCCTGGTGGCTGCGGTGAGTTAGACGGCTGTCGGCTTTGCGCTGGATTGCACTACGTTGATGTAGTAATCCCTGTTTTCTAACGTCGTTGAATGGTTGGAGGTAGATTCTAGGTTTAGATATTGGGGTCATTGGTGCTCCTTGGTTGGGTTGTGGTGGCCGTAGGTTATGAGGGTAGTTTGTCATCGGGGTTGTCCTTTGATTAGGTGGTTTGGGTCTTTAGAAGTGGGTTTTCTTTTTTCTCTGTCGGGGTTTGGGTGTAGAGTTTCCTTGGTTTTGAGAAGTTTTGGTGAGTCTAGGCTAGGTTTTTTTTTCTCCCCCTTCCCATTTAGTTGATCCCCTTTCCTCCTAGCCCTAGAAAGGTAGGTTGGTGGGATTGGAGGTGGAGTAGTGTCTGTGCCTTTGGTAGTTTGTTTATTTAGGTTGTTTTGGCCGAGGTTGACATGGCAGTGGTTGCAGTAGGCGGTTGATGGTGGTCTGAAGATTATTGGGCTTCCTCAGGTTGGGTGGTATCGTGAAGACAGGCTCCCAGCAGTGCCAAATCTAGGTTTTCGGCAAGTTCTTCGGATGTAATACCTATTGTTGTTTGGGGTACACTGGGACTCGACAACAACGAGATGGTCGGAGAAAGTAGGGATTCTAGTGTAAACGTGGGTGCACGAGGATCGAGGTGATGGAACAGTGTTGGGATAAGTGTCTGTTTCGGGGTGGTGGATGGCAGTGTGGTGTGGTGTTGTTTGTTTTTCATTGGCTGTTTTTAGTTGATATTATCTTGTATTAGTTCTCTTGTCTTAGTTAGCTGGTAGTAGCTAGTTACTACTTATCCATTTAAAAAAAACGAAGTAGTCTTATTAGTTGGAGCTTTCTATGCATTTTTTATAGTTTGTTCTTGATGCTAAGGAAAGTGGGTTCGTACCTACGTGGAGGTGCCACAAAGGATACAGTCCGAGTCAGCTACTAGCTGTACAAAATGAGAAACAGTGAGGGTGGAGTAAGGGCAGAGATCAAGGCTTCCCAGACAGACCGTGAGGAGTGGCAGTGCTGTGGAGACAAGGCAGAGACGAACAGGGCCGGCGATTGATAGTCCAAGCTATGGTCCAAGTCAGGGTCCAGCGTCAGGGGTCTAATGTCAGAGTCCAATTATGTTTCTCTCTCTAGAATTTCAGAGGAATTAGATTCTAGAGTGAGAAAGTAAAATTATCAAATGATGGAATTCCCCTCAAAATGAAATCCAAAGTCCACTACTTATAGGCAAAAGTATGCATGCGTCATCAATTGCCACATGGCATCCCCTGGGAGTGACACGTCACCAGGGGGTCCAAAAATACCGGTGCTTCGTTAAACTGTCAGTTCCCAAATTCGAGCTACCTGCCCCACACAGCGTCGCTTTACCTGTCTGAGAAGACTGACCACACATCGACGGCATGATCAGAGTAAGCTCGTTGCCCCAACCACCGGTCCAAGCCCTTACTGAATCCCATAAAGGTGCGTTAAGAGACGCAGAAAGAACCTAACAGCGGTGAGGGGAGGTCCATGTGACCAAATGCCAGGAGGACTAGGCGCGATGCCCTCCAAAGACATGCTCCCGTCTCGTAGTGACCCGGGGGCCATCGTCTTGGGGGCACCGATGATCACCGGTAATGTGAGTGGACATGGTCGTAGCTCAGATGTGCCTAGTGTCATGCAAGTCACCCTAGTCAGCGATAGCTTCTGTGGTAGCGAGTCTATCCCGCTGTGAAGGGTCCTCGTGCCGGAGCACTACGAACAGAGCCCCTCGGAATGCTGCACACTCCGGAGAGTGGGTCGGAGTATGTTCCATGTCCATGGCGGGGCCGCATGGTGTGGTGCCCGGAGGCATGTAACATGATTGTGGTGCATGAGCGCGATGGCAATGACACGAGACATGATTGTGGCGCATGGGCACGGTGCCTACAGCACGAGACATGATTGTGGCGCATGGGCGCGGTGCCTACAACACGAGATATGATTGTGGCGCATGGGTGCGATGCCGACGGCATGATATATTGATTTTGGCGCATGAGCACGGTGCCTATAGCACGAGACATGATTGTGGCGCCCATGCCAATGGCATGAGACATTGATTATGGCGCGTGGACGCGACAACGACCGTCGCGAGACAATACATGGTGCCGTGGGCACATGTCATGGAAATGGCGCATGGGCACGGCGACGACGGGCGACATATGGTCGCGGGTGATGAGTGAGCACTACGAACCATAGTGCGTTCGAATAAGTAAAGGAAAAAGGGTGTCAACAACCCCCCTTAAAGATGGTGGTCAACCCCTCTCCCCCCTAAAGAGGGTGGCCGACCCTCTCCCCCTTTAAGGGAGGTGGCCGACCCCTCCCCCCTTTTTCCTTTAAGGGAGGTGGTGGCCGACCCCCTTTAGGGGGGAGGCGTGCTAAGTCTATGTTTGTACATTTTCTAAGTGTTGGAGGTGCCAAAGTTGCTACGTTGGCGACAAAAATAAATTGTCATGAATTGCCGCAAAAAGTCAATGAAAAATGCACGTGACTTGAGCGTGCGCATTTTGACCGGTTGAGAGCGTTGAAAAATTGACCGTAGAATACGTGGCGTGTCATGCAAAATGGGACCCCAAGTAGGTCCTTGGGTGCAACCAGAATGGGCTGGGAACATAAGCCCCCTGCGTGTGGTGTGCGCAGAGGAGCAACTCGAGCGGTCATCGCACGCATAAACGTCGTTGCGTAAAAAAGACCCCCCCCCCTTTTTTTTGTGGCGCGAAAAGAATAACAGCAAAAAGCATGAGATGCGTTTTTAGTAGCATAGCGCTAAAATAGAAGTTGCGTCGCAAAATGGGGACGAGTAAAAAAAGTTTTGGTAGCGGCAATATTAATGTCAAAAAAATTTGTGATAGCGTTTCCATAAAAATAGAGCAAAAAAAGAAAGTTAGCATGAAATGGGGTATGTATTTGAAAAAAGAGTTGTTGGGATTTAGGGGGATTTTGGTTTGAAATTCAAATGAGTGGCCAAGATTGAATATTGGGCCACATATATAAAGAGTGGGGGGGGGGGAAGCCTTTCATTGTGCATTCATTCAAGACTTAAGAAAAAAGAGAGAAGAAAGAGAGAAGAAAGAAGATAAGGTATGGCACATAAGGGAGGTAAGGGGGTGGAGCAAGTGGGAGTGGAGGGGAGAGGGTGGTGGAGTGACCAACCCTGCCAACCCAAGGTACTCGGCCGTGGCCGAGGGTCGACGGAGCAAGGAGGTCGGCGGGCATGGGGGAGGGAAGGAGGAGGAAGGGCAATGGATAGGGAGAATGAAGAGAAGAGGAGAGGAGGGGGAGGGGGGAGGGAGAGGGAGAAGGAAAAGGGGAAAGGGGAGGGGGGTCGGCCGCCCATGGGGGGTCATCCACCTATGGTGTGTTGGCCGCCTATGGTGGGTCGGTGAGGGTGGCGGGTGGCGGGGGAAAGGGGAAGGGGAGATGGAATGAGGGAGATGTAGAAGGAGAAGGAAGAGAGAAAGGGATGGGGGTCAGCCGGCATGAGGGTCGACCGCGGTGGGAGTGGGTCGGCATGTGGTAGTGATTCGGCGGGTGTGGAGGTGGTCGGCCGGGTAAGTGGGTTGGCCGCAAGAAGGGGGTCGCGGGGTGTGGAGAGTGCCAGTGGTCAAGGTAAAGGCAAGGACAAGGTGCCTGAACGCAGTGGGCAAGGTGGTGTGACTGAACCAACGACCGAAGCAGATCGTGGTGACGATGGTGCGGCCGAACAAGGGGTTCGAGACGAGCATGTCGAGCAGGCGAATGTGGTGAAGCAAATGAGTCGGAAGTAGTGGGCAAGGCCACGAGGTACGGTGATTAGCGCGTCGCGATCACGCCCGTGATAGCGCCTCAGGGCACCGAGGCCATGCTAGCACCGACCGAGGGGTATGGGGTGTCATTGACATTTGATGATGGTGGGGTGAGGATGTTTGATCCAGAGCCGAGCAAGACGAACACTCTGTTGGTAGTGAATGGGGTCGTGCCCAGTACGCCAGACATGGAGCTGAGGAGGGAGTTGTCCATTCATGTGGCTGATGGAGCTTTCACTTCGCCGTGGGGTGGTCCATCGATAGGGGATGAGCCATGGGTGCCATCATCTTATGTTCGAGCTCCGAGCCGGGAGGAGGCACCTATCAAGTCGCCAAGATACATACATGCCTTGTTGGCCGAGATGGAGGATATGCCTTGGTCGCCTATGGTGTTCAAGAGCCATAACACGATACCGATAGGATGGGACTTCTGGAGTGAGTATATGCTGGAGTGTCCGGAGCGGACGGGTATGCTGCAGTCACTGGGGTTATTACCGGCCATAGTCATTATTGCGAGGGGTCTGGAGCTGTACAGAGATACGTCGGGTATGACCTTACTACTGTCGAGGTGGAGCACCCACTCACATACTTTCGTGACAGAGATCGGGCCGACGCTGCTGGATGTGATGATGCTAACAGGATTGCTGAGTGGGGAGGAGCAGGTGCTGCAAACGCAACTATTGGATATCTTGGTGAAGACGAAGAGTCACCGGAAGGGAACATATAGTGGGTGGGTCAAGCATTTCTTTCGTTCGCCGTTGCCGAAGACGGGACAGAAGCTGGGCAATGCGGCCAACTTCGTGATGGGGCCGTACCATGGTAAGGAGAGATACGAGATGGTTGCCTTCTTAGCCATGTTCTTGTCGAGGCAAGTCTGTACTGTTGCCTTGCTTTATTCTGATAGATGCTGCATGTGTCGCTTTTTCCATGTATAATATATCGAACTTGTACTCAAAAAAAAAATTATAGTTGATAACGCTGTACTTTGCCCTACGCTGCACAGTAAGATATAAAGTTGATATATGTTGTCGGTATGTACTTGTAGGTATGTGTTTTAGGGGACACCGGAGGACAACATTTCCCCTAGGGTGTTCCCACTTGCTATTCGGATGGCGTAGGGTAGGTGCGTCGAGCTCTAGATTAGTTCATGAATGACATGAAGCGGTCACATGGGAGCTATCAGGTGGCTACATACGTGGACTGGATATTCCTGTAGTGGTATATGTACGAGTGTTATCCAGACTACCGGCCGACGGGATACCCTCTCGAGCACCCGTCTCCTACAATGGGTACGGTGACATGGCCAGGCAGGTCACGACAGGTGGCTTTGTGGTGCTCTGGTTCACGGGCATATGCCTGGGCAGGCATTAGGAGGCCGGAGTGTCCATTGGCGCAGGTCCTAGATAGGCGTGATGCATGCTTGCCACTGCCGTATATGGACATGCATCCGTCATATGTGGTGCCACCATGGTTGCATGTAGAGGATATTACGACAGTACTGACTAGGAGAGGGGACATTGGACCGGGACAACTGATACTACTAGTTGCATATTTTTTGGGCTGGCTCCCTGTTCTGACAGATGATGGCGGGAAGCCCGCCGAGTGCCGGTACTATGTTGCAAGGTACAGCCTTGACCGTCTGTCGTTGGCTTTTGGGTATGACTTGGAGCCCCCGTGTGGGTAGTCCGTGGAGTGTGGCGACTATTTTTGAGTACACACGACATGACAGAGTCTGCCAGTGGCCGATACCGACGACGGAATAGAGGCGGCCTGGGACGTTGTCAGCTGGGTGGTGACAATGGGGTACGCGCGGTGGTGGGAGCGACTACGATCGAACTGGGCGGAATGGTTGGCACAGCCGAATGACAGACATCGGCACGTTGATGTGTTTGTTTACGATAAAGGTTTGAGTTTGATATCTGCCTCTATTGCTAGACAGAGTGGGATACCAATACTAATTATCGAGTGTTCCGTCGCGAGCTCGGAGAGAGAGCCTGATGAGGGTGGTGGGGGCCCTGATGATGATGCCCAGGGGGTGACATTAGGGAGGAGCCGGTGGTGCATGTGTGAAGTGTGTCGGGGGCCGACAAGGGTCCCTTGCCATTGCTGCGAGTTGGGATGATGGAGACGGCTCAACAGGTTGACGCGGGCATGTCAGCCCCATACGTATAAGAGTCGAAGAGGCCGCGCGATGTGTCAGATGAGTCTGACTTCGAGGTTAGCATTTTTCTTCTTCTTATCAATTCAAATTGCATGTGTAAAGTGCCGATGGTCTTATGTATATATATTGATTGACGGTTGTTTTGATCGGAGCTCGATGAGGGAGCCAGCGAGGAGCACAACGAGCCGATCTCCGAGGCCGAGGTGGATGAGGCTATGGCAGCAGAGGCAATGGGGAGAATAGGGGCCAGTGAGGTCGAGACACTGGATGTCAGGGTGACGGAGGAGACCGAGGCGACGAAGTATGTTGGGGGAGCCGGAGAGGCAACCGAGTCCATCGCGTTTCGTGGAGGAGACATTGGAGGCTTTGTATGGCGGAGCTGTGGGCGATACTCTGATGTTTGATGTTGGGGGTGACTGGTGGATGGGCATGGAGACAGATGTCGTTGTAGGTGATCGTGGGGAGCCTGAGGATCCCAAGCCTGTTATGACAACCCCGGTACAGGGACAGGGGACGTCGATTCAGCCAATTACAGAGCGTCCAATCCACAACCTCTGGACACATTATCGGGCTTAGCGGTTGATGGTGGCGCTACTCTTCTGGCGATGCACTCAGCGGCTATTGGTGTGCAGACGACTGTTGGCCTGTCAGATACTCTTTCAGCGGGAGGCAATGTTACGGCAGCTAGTGATGCTAGCGGAGGGTCTTCAGTTAGGCAGGTAGACGGTGTATCCTGGGTGGGTCTCGAGCTTTCTGCAGAGACGGTACGGCGACTGGAGGTTATGAAGGTGGCCTATCCACAGACATTTAAGGGGGTGACTGTTGGGAACCCGGTGCTTCTAAGATGGGTGTATTCCGGATTCGTGGAGTGGTTGGTGCTTTTTGCTAGTTTACCGCCGTCGGGCTGGACTTCAGAGTTCATATCACGGTCTCTTTCGGAGTTTGTGCCTTTTGCATCACTAAGCCTGCGGTTGGATTGGTTAGTGAACTTCTTCAAATCGAGGAGTGATGGCCGTGCAGTGGGGGAGGGGTTATCTGTTGTGTGTATGCAAGAGATGCTGGTGGGGAGGCAACGGACAATGCTAGGAGAAGAGTAATCAAAGATTGCTGGCGAGTTGGCCGGGATCGACAGACAGTTGGCCGACTTACAGAGGCAAGTGGCCAACCTGCAGAGGCAGTGTGCCGAGGTGGAGGCTCGAGAGGCAGATCGATTGAGACGGCAGACGGAGTGTGATGTTGGATGGTCCGATCAACAGGTTCAGCGACAGGCGCTTCAGGCTTTCTGCTTACATCCTGTTGCGGCGATGTTGTCTAGGCTGCCTTAGTCTGTATTTACATCGTGTTGTATTTATAGAACCTGATAGTGGCCAGTAAACCTATGAGTTATATGTATTTTGTTGGTATGGGTATTGATGCCATATTCTCATGTATTGGTTGTTGTTGTTTTTTTCTTTTGTCGTGGTTGAATGTTTTGAATGAGTTGGCTTCCCATTGGTGTTCCCCCATCCCCGCCCATAGGAGGTTACTTAGTGAACAATTGTGAAAATAAAGAAGTGCATTACGTACAGTAGTTGAGGTAAATGAATGATTTTAGCATTGATAGTATCTAGGCCAAAATGCCGTTACATGAGTAGAGTGAGAACTTGTAATAATCAGCAAAAGTTACAAGTCTATAAACATGTGTGCATATACAAAAAATGTTATGTGTTCAAGTGTTCTAAGCTTTGGGCGGGTAGGGTTGGGGGAACAATCCGCATCTGGTTATGCATAATACTTCTTCAAGTATCAGCCATTGATAGGGGTCGTGATCTGTCCATCGTCCGGGTTGAGCAGGAGGTAGGAGCCATTGTCTCTGGCTACATGCATTTGGAATGGGCCTTCCCAATTTGGTGTGAACTTGGGGGCTGACGTGTTGGCACGTACATGCTTGGCGGCTTGGAGGAAAAGGTCGCCTTCAACAAATGATCGTGGCTTGACTGTTTTATCGTAGGCTTTCGTGAGTTGTTCATGATACTTCTTCATTCCGCGCAAGGCATTAGCTCTTTTTTCATCAAGGCCCTCAAGAGCTGCCATTCTGGTTTCTTCCTCCTCGAGACCACTGCTTAGGGAGAGTCGGGTCAAGGTGACCGCGATCTCGGTTGGTACCACACACCACCCCGTAGACGAGGGAAAAGGGCGTGGCCTTCGTTGCTATGCGCTTGGAAGTTTTGTAAGCCCAAAGTGCCAGACTTAGTTTCTCAAACCATGACCCACTTGCGTCATGAACCATTCGTGACAACATGCGTAGTAGGGTTTTATTGGAGGCTTCAGCTTGACAATTGACTTGTGGATAGTAAGGAGTTGATGTGGCATGGTTGATATTGTATCCTTCCATGAGAGCTCGAACACCCCTGTTGATGAACGGCATGTCGTTGTCGGATATGATAGACCTGGGGATGTTGAAGCGACGGATGATGTGATCGTGCAAGAAGTTAGCAATGACGCCTCACGTGGCTCTTCGTAGAGGTATGGCTTTAATCCGTTTTGTAAAACGTTCCGTCACGACCATGATCCATATGTGACCTTTAGACGACGGGTGTATAGGGCCGATGAGGTTGAGAGCCCAAGAGTGAAATGGGCAAGGGGCCAGGATCATGCGAAGGTCAGACGCCGGCGTGTGCATTCTATCGGCGTGCCTCTAGCAAGGTTGACAGTGTCGGACATGGGAGATGGAGTCGAATTCCATAGTCGGCCAGTAATACCCCAACCTTAGTAACTCTGCATATAGCTTTTGAGATCCTTGATGCTCCCCCACGGTCACCATTGTGCATTTCATTAATCACCTCTACTGTCTGGGCACCTCGTAAGCATCACAAGGTGCGCCCCGAAAACCTTTGCGAATCAACTCGCCTTCCGTCACAAAATATTTGACCGATTTTCATTTGATAGATCGGGCGGAGCTACGACCAGGAGGTAGAATCCCATGAGATAGATATTGGATGAAAGGCTGGTGCCAGTCACCCTCGACGTTGATCACAAGAGCTTCCGCATTGTCTGGCGCATATAGGCATTCGGGACAATCTCGTTGTATATCTGAAGCATCCTTGGCCATGGATGGCCAAAAGAGGCCCATGAGCTAAAGGCAACAGTATAGCAAGGAAACGGTCGAGGCCGCAACACTTCCGATGGCCAAGTTGAAGTTTATGCTTTGCTTCTTTCGGCGCCAAACACCTGGCTAGAGTGCCTCCGGGACATCGTCTGTACAAGACATCTCCTAACATCAAAAAGTCCGTGAGGGTAGAGGCATAAGCAATGGATGGTGCCTTGAGTTGGTCGACGATCGGTTGCCTCCAATCGTCTACGGTAGTGTCCTTTGGTACTAAGTTTAAGTTGTGCAGGGTTCAGTCCTCCAAGTTGTCTGCATGTCTGTTGTGATGTTCATATTGAACATGGCCAAGTCTTCCTTCCAAGTGTTATACCAAGGCACGATAAGGTGCCAAGGCTGGCTCATTGAGTGCAAACTCCCAATCAGCCTACTTCATGATCAAGTTTGAGTCTCCTTTCACACATAATGACTTAACCCCCATACTGATGGCAAGCATGAGGCCAATGACGAGTGTTTCATACTCAGCTTCGTTGTTAGACACCGAGAATGCAAGCTTGAAGGATAAGGATGTGGTAACACAATCTGGGCTCCGAAGTACTATTTCGGCACCCCCTTGCCGGATGGGTGCTTTATTGGGACCTTTACTAGTGGCTGAGCCGTCGAACTCAAGCGTCCACAATTCATTGATGTTGGTGATTAGGGCTGTCTCCTCCCCATGCAATTGATCCGAAGTCGGTTCGTATTATTGGCGTAAGAAAAAGGCCAAGAGGTCTGCAAGTGCTTGACTCCGTAGAGCTATAG
This sequence comes from Escallonia rubra, assembly GCA_033065855.1. Classification (NCBI taxonomy): domain Eukaryota; kingdom Viridiplantae; phylum Streptophyta; class Magnoliopsida; order Escalloniales; family Escalloniaceae; genus Escallonia; species Escallonia rubra. Next base: position 405,112 of record JAVXUO010000835.1, on the reverse strand, counting down.
GGTTTTTGATAAATAAGCCGAACTCGGCCAAGAGCAACAACCAGCGGGTAAGTCAGCCAGACAGGGAAGGGCGGGTGAGCATGTACCGGAGTGGATCAGCCTTGGTGACAAGTGTGATCTGGTGTGCCAAAAAGTAATGTCTGAATTTCTGTGAGGCGTAAACCAAGGCTAGGCAATGTTTCTCGATCTAAAAGTAATTGGCTTCAGGTCCCTTGATCGTTTGACTGAGATAATAAACAGGACGCTCCACCCTATCCACCTATTGGGCAAGCAAAGCCCCTATGGACCTGGGGGTGGAGGTCAAGTAGAGTAAGAGTGGGATACCTCGCTGTGGCACTACCATGGTCTGCGGTGACATAAGGACCGACTTGATATGTTCAAAGGCTTGCTGTTGGGGCGCACCCCAACTCCATGGTGCACTCTTGCGTGTCAAGTGCTGAAATGGTGTGATAAGCTCAGCCAAGGCAGGGATGAATCGACGAAGGTAAGAAACCTTGTCGAGGAAGCTCTTCAACTGTTTGGTGTTTTTGGGAGGGGGCATCTCTTGAATGGAGGCGGCTTTAGAAGGGTCAACGTCGATGCCATGTCGACTGACCATGAAGCTGAGGAATTTGTTGGAGGAGACTCCAAAGGCACATTTCAGCGGATTCATCCGCATATTGTACTGGTGACAACGGTTAAAGACTGCTTGGAGGTCAGTGAGGTGATTACTTTCCTTTTTAGACTTGATGATGAGATCGTCGACATAGTCTTCCACTGTATAGTGTATCATGTTGTGGAAGATGGTTGTCATCGCTCTTTGATAGGTAGCACCCATATTTTTTAGGCTGAAAGGCATGAATTTCTAATAAAAGTTGCTCATGGGAGTTCGGAAGACTGTCTTGGCACATTCGTCAGTATTCATCCGAATTTGGTTGTAGCCGGCGAAACCATCCATGAAAGACAAGGTTTCGTGTCCGGCAGCGACCTCCATAAGCATGTCAATGTTGGGCAATGAAAACTCGTCTTTGGGGCACGCTTTGTTCAAGTCCCGAAAGTCAATACAAATTCGAACTTGGCCATTCTTTTTTTGTACAGGGACGACGTTGGCCAGCCATATGGGATGAGTGATAGGTTCAATGAAGCCAACCTGCAGAAGGCATTCTATCTCTTGCTTGATTTTCAACTCAAGCTCGGGGCAGAAGGTTTGCGCATACTGTCTGACAGGGATGGACCCAGTAGCAATATTGAGGTGGTGCGTCACCAAGGTAAGGTCCAACCCAGGCATCTCATTGTAAACTCCATGCCAGTACATCGCGATATTCGCAAAGGAGGGTAATCAATTCCTCTCTTTGGCCCGGGGCGAGTTTTGTGCCAATGTACGTAAGTTGTGGTTCCTCCCCCAGGTTAGCCAGATTGATTTCTTCAAGGTCTTCGGCCTGTGGTCGAGGGTCGTCTTCATAGCAAGGTGGGGCAGCGCCAGGGGTGAGTTCGGTGTCTGGCGGGCAATGCTCAGCTGCGCAGTACCATTCAGTCTCCATGGGCAGGTCAGGGTCGAGGGGTCAGATGATGGACCACCTAGAGCCCCCGCGCACCGTCATAATTGGTACATCACTTTGCCATTTTTGACGATGCGTTGGAAGGTTGGTTCAGCCATTTGCTTCTTGGACTTGGGGGATGAAGGCGAGGAGTTGGCCTTCATAGTAGGCGGCGTTGCTGAGGTCGACCCATTGTTCTTATTATTCTTCTTGGCTTTGGACTTGGGGGGCTTGTTTCCACACAGCTTGTCCCAGTTTGGTAGTTTGGTTGAATGGATGTGTGTGGCATTTTCATCGTCCTCGGTAAGTTCGGTGAAGAATGAGGCAGGCAAAGTATGATTCGGCACATTCAAAAGGAGCCTTGATGGCTAGGATTGTCACTGCTACCTCACGCCCCGTATGATCAGCCACAAATTTCACACACTGATGGTACGTTGAGGGAACAACTCTGTTGATATGGTTCCATGGTCGGCCAAGTAAGAGATAAAATGCAGGCTCATTGTCTATTACATAGAATATTGTAGTGTCGCGACGGACGGTTCTGACCATGAGGTCGACAGTGATATGGCCGAGAGTTAACTGGGGACCCTACCCGAAGCCGGTGATCTTGATTGGGTCGTGTATGATTTTTTTCGCGGGGATGCCAGCCCTTTGCAAAGTAATGAAGGGTATGATATTGACTGAGGCACCGCAGTCTACCATGGTACGAGAGAAGCCCGTGCCATGAATGGTACATTCCAGAAACAACGGTCGGTTATGATGTTCGATCGGTGGTGAGTCTTCATTTGAGAACACCAATGCAGTGGAATCGATATGTCGGAGTTCGGCTTGAGCAGCAAAACATTCAGGACCGAGGCCTGTGGTGACCTCGATCAGGTAGTTGGATAAATATGTTTTGGCGGCGGGTGAAAACCTTATTTCATCAAAGAAACCTTTGATCTTCCTCATTTGCTCGAAGGAGGATGTCGGCTGACTAGCTGAAGGTGCACGAGATGTGACCGTGGGGATGGCCTCCATTAAGGCTTCGGTGATGACAGGCTCGACTTGGTCAGTGATGGCCATGAGAACCTGAAACTCCCTATTGTTATTTCCATGCAGTGGGTAAGGGTGCTCACAGACATCATTGTTCTTTTGTAGCTTCAAGTCGCCTGCAGCGACCTTCCTTGCAAAAATCTCGCGTATCCCGTTGTAATGTTTAAGGTGATGTTCGACGGCTCGGTGGTAGGGGCAATAATTGGGCTTGGCTTTATCCGCTTCGGTGATATTTGTTCTCATCGGTGGCAGTTGGAAGTTGGTGTCATGTGCTACCCAATCTGCCATAAGGTCTTTCACTGTATTTAGGTCACATGGGTACTCGAATGCAGGCTCTCTCCGCCTTCTCTTATCGAGGCGTCGGTCCCCCTCATGGAACTGACGCTTGTAGTCGCTGTAGTTGTTGTTCCGAGTGCCGGATGCGTCTGCCGTGACAAGAAGTGCATTCTGCGGGCGAGGTTTCCATAGCTTAACGGGACCGACCGACTCATAAGTGCAGTGGGATGTCTCTTTGAGGTGACCCCATGACCTTAATTGTAAGTTCTCAATATGCACCCTGTATACATCACTCATATTCTTGATGCATATTAGAACCAACGTCTCATCTTTGATGAAGTCCGTACATTCGAGGCACTTGAGATGAAAAAAGTGCACATATTTGTTCAAGTCCTCCCCAAGATTCTGGCGTATGCCGGCGATATCCACTATTGTGACTCTTTCAGCTTCATAATGGAACTTGTCCAAGAATAGCTGGACCATGTCGCTTCATGAATGAACAGTCCCGCAGGGATTTGGTGGTACCAAATATAGGCCAAGCCTGTGAGGGACTTGTGAAACTCCCTCAACTTCAAACTGTCTCCCGGGCCATATTGCTCCAATGAGCCTGTAAATCTTGTTAAGTGCTCATGGGCGTTGCCCTCATGTCTGTTGAAGAGCACAAAGGTCGGTTGCTTGTACTTGAGTGGGTATGGTGTGATGGCTATGTCGTTAGCGTATGGTGCATGGCCTGTCAGCCGAGCTGAGGAGTCAGGTGCATAGTTCTGTGACAGGCGGTAGATAAGTGCTTCCAAGTTTGACCCGGTGACATAGTTGAGGGATGGTTCCTCGTGGCCAGCCAAGGGGTGGTGGCTGGCTAGGGTACCGCGAGCCCCCGAGCCCCCAGATGGGGCGACTTGATGAGCAGGAACAAGTGAGGGTTGATACATGACAAGGGCTAGTAGTGGTAATTGTACGGGGGCATGGGTGAGTGGGCGAGACATGTCCACCATTTGGCCGGTGGTTTGGTGTTGTTCAGTTGGGTAAGGGTTGGGCTCCATCTCAATGGAGTCATTGGTTTCAGAAGAGCTTCGGGTTGGCATACGTTGAGGTGTGACGATATGGAGAACCTATTACAACACTGGTCCGAGATCCTTGTGCGGTCTGCGAGATGGCACTGCAGAAGGATGTGCATCAGCTACGGGTGGTGAGGATGTCGCGAGTCCTACCGCCAAGGGTCTGAATGCTTGAGGCAGCGGTAGTCGCGACACTGGGGCCTGGGCGGCTTCAAGAGCAGGCCCAAGCCTTGAAGGTTGGATCGGGGGAATGGCTTACCGCGAGGCCAACGCCTGTATGGATCTTTACATTTCCATGATGGCGGTCATTAGAGTGGTCTGAGAGTCTTGCAGATTGGTTATGGTCGGAGTAAGCTGTTGGATGGCTGCACTAACAACCACTTGCACATCGGGCACAGTGGTTGGTGGCTGGTCTTGGAGTCGTGTGGCACTAGTCTCTTCTTGGTCACCAGGATGGTCTTCTTCTTGCACAGTAAGGTTGAGGCCTTGACTGGTCGTCCTGGTAGCTCTCTGTTGTACAGGCATGGTGCCTAAGTGTGGAAGACAGGCGGACTGCAGTACGATGCTCAACTCCCCAGCAGAGTTGCCAAAATGATGCTAAGGAAAGTGGGTTCGTACCTACGTGGAGGTGCCACAAAGGATGCAGTCCGAGTCAGCTGCCAGCTGTACAAAATGAGAGATAGTGAGGGTGGAGTAAGGGCAGAGAGCAAAGCTTCCCAGACATGCCGTGAGGAGTGACAGTGCTGTGGAGACAAGGTAGAGACGAACATGGCCGACAGTCGACAGTCCAAGTTATGGTCCAAGTCAGGGTCCAACATCAGGGGTCCAATGTCAGAGTCCAACTATGTTTCTCTCTTTAGAATTTCAGAGGATTTGGATTCTAGAGTGAAAAAGTGAAATTGTCAAATGAGGGAATTCCCCTCAAAATGAAATCCAAAGTCCACTATTTATAGGTAAAAGTATGCATGTGTCATCAATTGCCACATGGCATCCCCTAGGAGTGACATGTCATAAGGGGGCCGAAAAATACCGGTGCTCCATTGGACAGCCGGTTCTCAAATTTGCGCTACCTGCCCCACACAGAGTCGCTCTACCTGTCTAAGAAAACTGACCACACAACGTCGGCATGATCAGAGTAAGCTCGTTGCCCCAGCCACCGGTCCAAGCCCTTACTGAATCCCACAAAGGTGCGTCAAGAGACGCGGAGAGAACCTGATAGCGGCGAGGGGAGGCCCATGTGACCAATTGCCAGGCGGACTAGACGCGAGACAATACTTAGTGCTGTGGGCACATGTCATGGAAATGACCCATGCGCGCGGCGACGACGAGCGACGTATGGTCGCGGGCGATGAGTGAGCATTGTGGACCATAATGCGTTCGAATAAGTAAAGGAAAAAGGGTGTCAGCAGTGGCCGCCCCCCCCCCCCCCCCTCTGACATATGGTCGCGGGTGATGAGTGAGCACTGCGGACCATAATGCGTTCGAATAAGTAAAGGAAAAAGGGTGTCAGCAGTGGCCGACCCCCTCCCGTTAAAAAGGGTGCCCCCCCCCTCTGACATATGGTCGCGGGTGATGAGTGAGCACTGCAGACCAAAATGTGTTCGAATAAGTAAAGGAAAAAGGGTGTCAGCAGTAGCCGACCCCCCCGTTAAAGACGCGGGCGATGAGTGAGCATTGCGGACCAAAATGTGTTCGAATAAGTAAAGGAAAAAGGGTGTCAGCAGTGGCCGACCCCCTCGTTAAAGAGGGTGCCCCCCCTCCCTCCCCCTTAAAGGAGGTGGCTGACCCCCTTTAGGGGGGAGGTGTGCTAAGTCTATCTTTGTACATTTTCTAAGTGTTGGTGGTGCCAAAGTTGTTACGTTGGCGACAAAAATAAATTGTCATGAATTGCCGCAAAAAGTCAATGAAAAATGCACGTGACTTGAGTGTGCGCATTTTGACCAGTTGATAGCGTTGACAAATTGATCGTTGAATACGTGACGTGTCGTGCCGTGCAAAATGGGACCCTAAGTGGGTTATTGGGTGCGACTAAAATGGGCACGGAATAGTTTTTATTTTTGTTACTGCTGTTGTAGGCTTTTAGTTTTTTACAATTTTTCATCCGTAAGTCTTTTACTTGCCTATTTGGACATATTTTGTAACTCTTTCCGTTAATCTTGGTATATCTTTTTACTCTACACAAAAAAAAAACAAAAATTCTTTTGCCCAACCGAGGAAAAGAAAAAAGGGAAATGGAAGAATAACAAAAAAAGAAAACATTTTTTCCCCCAAAATACTAAGAGCCCGTTTGGGATTGATTAAAAAAAAGAGATTCTGCTTAAATCTTTTAAAATCTGATGTAATCAGAATCAGTTTGCTGTTTGACAAAAGTAGTTGTAAATTAGATTAAATTTATAAAAAGTGTTTGGATAAAAAGTACTTAAATCAGTTTCACTATGATAAAATGACCATAGAGGGCATTCAATAAACAATTTTTATAATATCCAAGTAACGTTAACATAACTTTTATTCGTAAATAATTATAATGTCCAAATAAATTATGAAAATAACTATTTTCACGTTTTACAAAAGTTGTTACTTTTTATTTTAAATTAAAAACATAATCAATCTCACGTTATTGCTTATAGTAGGACAACATCCCAAAATTACAAATAAAATTTATCTTGAGCAAAAAAAAAAAAATTATCTAGTAGAAATCGCATCACAAATAGCATCACGAACATTAGTATGGAAAAGAGGTTAGCAGAGAAGAGATAAACTCCAGCAATTATCTAATTAATTAAGGGGTATGAGAGGTCTTTTGTAAAAAATATAAGGATAGGATGGTAAATTACATGGTCAAACCTGATTATGGAAAAAGTGATTATTTCATAATCCTCACTTTTGATTTTGAGAATTATGGATTAAATCAGTTTTTAGCTTTTGGAGATGGATTAAATCTGTTAATCTATTTTGCCAAACACTCACAAACCTGATTTAATCTAGATTAAATCAGGTTTGACCAAGATTGAATCAATCCCAAACATCCTTTAAATTGAAAACGGGCGAAAGTGCGATCTTCGGAGTCCGAAGCCAGACAAGTGCAGCTCACAAAATAAAAATAAAAAATATACTAAAAGAACTTTCATGGACAAACGAGAAGGTAACTTCACCTGAATCGCCGGGCGGGACCTTCAGGCAACGCCATCATCTAATCGCCCAAGCGACCGCCGACTCAGATACCAACACACTGCAGCCTCCGCTCAATTTCGAAAAGTCGACCATGCTACGGAGGTAATGAACACACGCCCACGCCCACACTTATTTAGTTTGTGTTTTCCTTTTTGCGGTTCGTGTGCTAGGTCTTTCAGGCGCATACTAGGGTACTTGTATTTTGAGCGATGATGTAAAAGTTCTATGTTCACCAGGGTTTACCACTGTCAATTCCGTCCGCATTTATCCAGTTTTTGCATTCTGTTGCCTAATCCGATTATCGAACATATTTCATTCTTTTTTGTTCTATATATTCTTCTTGTTATGGTAATCTCTCGATGTTACTGAGTTTGAAGTCTTATCTTAACTGAGATACATTACTTGTGGTTTTATCTCTTGTGAAGGTCCATTGTGCGGCTCTCATCCGCTCGGTCCTTTGCAAGGATTCCGGCACGGATTACAACTCAGGCATGTCTCCTGAACTCCCATACGAGTTGTGTTCTGTAGTCGTGCTTACTGAAACCATTGATCAATTTTTGTATTGAACTTATTTATTATCCTCCACTGATATAAATTTCGGACACGAATTGCACAATTGAATCTCAAAAATGTTGTTGGATACGATCATACGAATAGCTAATAGTACTATCTAATACTTAGTTGCAGGATTCTTCTATCTGAGACTCTCCCACCGCAAAACCCCGCTTCGAATCTCGCACCCGCTTCCACACCAAAACCCGCTATAGTAGTGACGCTCCAGCTCTGGAACCTCGCACCTGCCCATGCTCCTTGCAACCAAGGTCTAACATAAGGACCATAGTATCTTGTGTATAGGTGAATCTATAGGATTGTAAGGCACCAAAATTATTTAAACCAAGGTATATTGAGAAATATACGTTTGTAATTCGATACATGTTTATGGTTATGTGATAATGCATACCATAACTTTCACATGATAGGATGACCCTTCAACGCCTACTCATTTACAAGTGTTCACATGCCACTTTTTTCCATGGTCCACATCTTCTCCCTAATTTCTTTTGGCAAGCTAAAGGAATGTAGTATTTCTTAACATCTTAATTTGTTGGTTACATTTGGCTAGTGACGAAGAAGAGTCAGCTAGTTGTCTAAAGTTAAGAATCTTCTTAATATTTATGGACACGTCTACAACTTCCGGGATATGTATTGATAGGTATCAGTGTCGTATACGTTTCCAAACGCGTATGTGTTGCCAACTTGCCATGCTAGAAGTATCCTACTTTTTTGAAATGTATATGGACTATGCATGTAGCTGATGCACTTCATATCAATGAGAGAGCAAGAGGAGTATTCGTACTATGCTTGGATTCTGTTCCTAATAAGCAATCTCCTGATTTCGGTGAGCTGGGTAAGGATGGCTGATGGGATCTGGAGGCTTCAAAAGGTATCCTGAATATATCGAGTCTAAGTTCATACTGCCAACCATAGACGAGTGGCGTGTTTGGAATATTCCAACTACCTGAAGGTCACCTCATATAGCCGGTCCAAACTCCAAAGAGCTATGTGGTTGCGGAGGCAGAAGACAATTTTATGATTATTATGGGACAGAAACTGTTCGAGTAATGCTGGAGAGTATTTATATAAAGGGCGAATGAATGCTGACCACGTGTGTTGATGTTTTTAAGGTTTTGTACCTTGGAGTAGTAACTAGTATGAGAACCATGAATGCTCATGGCACAATAAGTAAATTTCGATTTTGGTAGAACCTTACTTGGGATCAACTTTGTGCCCCTAGCTAGTTGCTTTCGTTATGGATGAGTTTCATATGGACAATGTACAGCATTGCATGTTTACTTTCCCGGGTAATACGGTGTTGGTTGAAGGGGCTCGTATGGGCTCATGCAAAGAGCAAATTTGGAGTTACTGAATCATAAGGTTTTAGGCTAAGTAGGACAAGGACTTACACTAAGAGTAGGAGAAGACTTAGGTGATGTAGATAAGGAGGGGCAAGAGGTATATAAGAAGGATATTTTTAAGTGTCTTGCATCAGTATTTCACGAGAAGGGGTAAATTGACGAAGATATTACCCGCAGAAGAAGATAAGCTGAGATAAAGCACGGACGTGCTTTTGGAGTGTCTTGCGTTCACAATACTTTATTGAAGGGAAAATACTGTAGGAAGGTGGTGAGGCATGCTATCTAATGTTGAATGGAATGTTGTAAATTTAGAAATACGATACTTAGGTGAACAGGTAGCCGCACGATTAACAATATACATAAGTTATTAAAGGGAAATACTCGCACAAAGGTGCTGGTATACCAAATGAAGGACGAACACATTCAGCACATATCTTTAGATGCCTTGGTGTGGAAGAATGACTTCTGCCTTGTTACGGTGTCAAAAGGAGGCAGGGGTAGACTCTAGACTGCTTTTGCTTGAATAGAATAGAGAGAATTGTTTTGATTTCAAGAAGTATATTTATATCAGGCAAACGTGGATAGAGGAAGAAAAGGATTTTTGTAGCCAACCCTAGCTAGTTTGGGATAAAGGGCTTAGTTCAATTCTGTATTCTTCCAGGCAAAGAAATGAAAAAATTTAGTCTTGTCATGGTACTCTACACAGCCTCCTCAGCTACTATGCTCTACACATTGATGTCTCAAATATCATCACAGAATTGGTTGGCTATTTGGTATTAGCGGCAGATATCCTTCTGATTTTCTCATTGTAAATAAAGTAATAGCTCCCCCTCTTCTCTTCTAGTTCCTCAACCTGGCTCTTTAAGAGTCAGCTTTGGGTTGTGGGGAGGAATTCCTCCCTCCCTCCTTACCTCTCTCCATCTTTCTCTCTCTCACTCTCTCACACTCTCACTCACTTACATTGAGAGAAGTTTCTATCCCAGATCTAGTGTTCCGTCGGTCCATGTTATGTTAGTTTACAATCTCTCCCTTTCTCTTGTAGTTCCCGGGTCTCTATCTTCTCGCCAGCCATCTCCTTGCAAAGCTGTTTTTGGATTTGTTGGTACTGTGATGCAATAGTATCTTTGCATCAATGGCGAGAAGGCGGGTTTTTCATAACCGGGTTTAAGGATACCATAGCTTTGATGATTGGAGGTACCCTGAGCATGGGCGGTCGTCTAGGTAGCATGGACACGGACACCGTGTCCGACACCGACACCAACCGGGACACCGGACACCGCAATTTTAAAAAAAACCAGATTTTGGACACCGCTGAATTATATATATATATATATAGACATATATGTAAACACACATACACACATCTCAATTGGAGCAACTAAATTTCGTTTAAAATGGATGAGAAAGAAAGCAAGTAACATGAAATAGTCTCAACAGTAACAAGAAAAAAGGTCGGCAACAAGAAAGCAGTTGAATGTCTCAACACTACCAAGATTAGAGTCTCAACAATGACAAGAGAGAAGAAAAAAAAACATGAGACCAAAGGCATGAATGAGAGGTTTTATAAAGTCAGATGGTCTGTAAATGAGGTCGGAGATGTTGACCTATCTCACTCTAGATTGGCAAGCTTGAATGCTTTAGGCAACAAAAAGAAGGAAAAGACAGAGATGAGAGAGAGAGAGAAGAAGGTACTTTTGTTGGGTCGATCTGATTAGGGTTTAGCCTAAAAGTTCATCTCTAAAAAACCCCAGATTGATCCCTCAAATAAATTTGAAATATTGTATTTAACCCCATACGAGTAGACACTTCTTCACAAGGTGTCCGACACTTCTTCAAGAGGTGTCCGACACGGTGTCCAGTAATTAAAAAATAAATAAATAAATTCGGACACCGCTGAGAGGTGTCGGACACGTGTCCGGAGGTGTCGGTGAGGTGTTGAGGTGTCGGTAAGTGTCGGACACCATACCGCGTCCTATTAGAGGTGTCGGTGCTTCCTAGGCGGTCGTAAAGACTCACTGTTTCATAAGTGAGACACTTGACTTGGTCTAAGTCATTGGTTCTTGTTTTGTTGGGATATGCGCTCCTGCACCTGTGGGGGCTTCGGTATGGCTTTCTGGATCTTGTGGATGTTTATCTGCAACAAATTTGGGTGGCCGGCTCAGGACTGTTGTCGTTTAGTAGAAATGTGTTGTCGAAGCGTCGATGGTGGTTTAGGAAGATAGGTCCACGGTTATGGTTTCAGATGATGTTGGTGGTATTGATGATGGTGATTTCTAGTGATGGGGGTTTGTGGTGGGCGGCAAGGAGTGCAATAAGAGGAGTGTGCCTTAGTTAAGTGCTTTGTGCATTATGGCTGCACATTCATGTGTAGATGTGGACCTGCTGTCAGCAAGCCTTTTAGTCCAAGTCCATTGAGCTTGATGATATCGTCATTTAGGAATTCTTTTTCGATTTTCCTTTTCTGAGGGCATCCGGTCTTTGCCTTATTATTTTGTTTTGACTTTTGTATGCTTTGTATCAGTAATGCAATCAGCATCACCTACAAAAATAATATCTGAGGCTCAAATATTTGACAGTTACAAATCAAAATTTTGTTTGAAAACTTGACTATGAACTCTTTTTTCTCAGCCATCTAAATCAATGAAAGTACATACTGACATAAGATAAGGTGGTGAGGTACGTTCTAGGATCTTGGAAGGGTGGCGTGGGTCTTCACGTTCTAGGATATTGGAAGGGTGGCCTGGGTCTTCTGTTATGGGTCTGTCTCATACTTACGGAGATTCAGTGATCTCATCGAGTTCTTATATTAGAATATTTTGTCCGTAGTTAGGAGCATTTTATCCTCCTTGAATTTGGATTGGATCGTAAGTAGTGGCGTTCTGCTGGCCACGTACTTCACCTTCTCATTTGAGGTACTTGCAGTGTGATGGTTTATGCCTCCCTATTTCCGGGCTTTTATTTAATCGCATATCTGTGATTCTTTTACACCAAGAGAAACTGATCTTTTTTCCCAAAAGTAAGAGAAACTAAAACAAAATGCTGTGGTATTCACTTTTTCAAGTCCTATGGGGTTCATCTTTTTTTTTTTAATTGTAATTTCAATCGTTCCTCTTGTTAGATCCTTTGTTATGGACATATTGAGTGAATTTCATGTCTGCATAACACTCTAGCGGTTATGAACGTCTTGTGTTTATATTTATGTGTATGTTGATGTCTAAAACTAGTTTGTTTAGTAATCATGTTTGACATCTTTGGTACACCCTAGCAGATACCTTCATATCTTTCATCGAGGAAGGAATTCTCAGTTGCTTCAGGTTCATCAGGCCAGCACAAGCCGCAGCATTATGTCGCATATATCTTTGGAGGTGCGACGCTTTGTGCTGCTGGTATGGCAGCTCACCAAGCTGGGTATTTCGATAAACTTCTTGTTAAAGAGCCGCGTATTGTTCGTGACTCAGCAGAAAACGACAATGTCAAGAAAGATCCAGAGCACCTCCAAAAAAGTAGTGAAGATACGCCAGGTCGTGAACATATAGGAGAGCAAAATCCTATGCCCAACTTTCAGGAGTCAAGTGTATCAGATTCTGATATGCAGCATAAGCTAGAAAACAATGAAGCTGATACAGCTGTCACTTACCCTGCAGGTTCAAAAAGTGAAGCCAAAAATGAGTCTCAAGTTAAAGACATGTCTGAAGAATTGCCGCCAGAAATGGCCAAAAATGGGTCTCGAGTTAAAGGCCTATCAGATTTAATGTCTCAAGAAGATATGACCTCCATTCAAGATAATGAATTGGCCAGTTCTCCTCAACAAATCATAACATCTAACAGCGAAAGTAGCAGTTCTGGAACATTGTTTGAAGAGCATCTTGGCAAAACGAACCAAGAGGAGAAGCCTTCTACGGAAAAGCACGAGTCACCGACAACCACACCAGTACCTGGCCAAAGCAATGTAGTTTCCCAAGAAGATGAGGCGAAATTCGTGCCTCCCCAGCATCTCAAGACAGAGCATATGCCAGGGGTACGAGTTATTATTGTATGACAGTTAAGCTATTTGTTTTCCTTTTACAGCTCTTCAAGGATAGTTTTTTCCAGGACGGCGTTGTTACTGGTGTGGAAAAATCAAGTTCCCTCCTTGATGCTTACTCCCTAAGGGAGAAAAATGAAGAAACCGCTACAGCTGCCTTGCCTGAGCAGAAGGTCAGTGTTCTTAAACTGTTTCTCAAGCTATTAAGGAAAAAGAATAGGAGACTTCGAGACATTTTAAAGATTGTATGTAAATTATTGATTGCATTGGCTACTTGTTAATTCATGCTTATGGAAGAAGAGCGGATGCCTTATATTTTAGAATAATTTATTGTATAAAACTGAAGGAATTAGATGGGGCAGCTAAGGATTTGGATGGTGCTTACACACTCAAGGATAGAAAAGTGGTTCTTGATATTTTAGAGGCCATTCACGAAGCTGAAAACAGGCAAGCAGAGTTGGATGCTCATTTTTTTCGTGAAGAAATGAGGAAGATAAAGGTTTGGACTCTTCTGTGATTGGAAGAATTTCAAATTATAACTTCTAAACTTGTTGTGCTTCTTCTTCTTCAGATGCCTTTTTAGTGGGCTCCTGAACTTGGCTTGTTGGTGTATTAAAAAGTTCTGCTTCTTTCTATTCTTAATGTACATCAGGAGAAATACGAAAAGGAGCTAAAGGATGCAAGAGCCAGGGAACTTATGTATGCTGAAAGGGAAGCAATTTTGGATAAGGTTACAGAAATCAACACGTATTACTTTCTTTATGCCTCACAGATATATTCCTGTACATGATATAATGCTCCACTTGCGCATTTATCAAGACTGCTCCAGTTCTTATAATACCCCAGATTTTTGGCTACTTGTGTAAATACTATTTAGAAAAGTTTTTTGACTTTGAATTAGGAAATGGACCTTAGATAATTGGTTTGGAAGTCCTTTTAGTGACGAAATTAGTATTTGATATAATTTAGTGGCTAATGTGATTATTGTGTATTAAAATAGATTTTGACCTGGACTAGGACCTGAAGTTATATTGTAATTATATTGCGATTAGGACTTCAAGTCACAATATAATTACATTAGCAAACTATAAGAACGAGCAAGACATAAGAGTCTTTAGATTTTCTTTGAAGATACAAAAGAGAAGAAAATTAGAAAAGGGATAGTGCATTCTTATGGGTTTTCAAGCATAAGGTTGTGATCAATCTAAGTTAAGGAGGTTATTTTTGACGTTAAATTTACTACTTTGAGGTAGACGTTCTTGTGCATTCTTTTCTCTTCATCCACATACTCATTGTGCGTGTTTTGAAGTAAATCAGTTTTGGTTATTTGAATTTCTCCATTATTCGTCACTACCATACGTTTTTTTAATTTTTCAGTGTTATTGTTTCTTTTGTATTCTACCATAAATTTGTCACACCGGTCGCCTCCTCAATAGCAACAAAGCAACTGTTCACGTTTTCATTTTCTGTTGTTCCTTGGTTGAGCAGTCCTTAATAGATGCAATCATTGCACTTTGTTCCAGTTTTAATCATTTAAAAATACTATGTCGAATTTTTCTTCGCCGAAGACCAAAGACTCAGCATTTAATGAATTGAACATAGCCTTATTGAATAAGAGTTGCCACGTGTCTCTTCGTGTTCTCTTGGTTTTCGTGCCTTTAATTTTCACCCAAAATTACTGTTGACGATATCTCATTGATCTGATCTCCTATTGAGTTGATTTTTGTTTCGTTGGATTCTTATATTCATCCTCTTCAGTTTTGAGTGTACAATGACTATTTTTGAACTTCGAATGAATAGTTGATACGATTTATGAAATTACTAAAATGTAGGTGATACTTGTATTTAAAAGTCAATTTTGAGAATCGTGACTTTTATTTGACGCGGCTGTGATATTCAATATGGTATAATCATGATTTGTGATGCTTAATAATCTATACTACTTATAAAGGAAATAGTCCTTTTGGTGTAACACTACTTTTTTTGTTATATAACTACCTACCTAAAATGATGACACTTCGCACCAAAAGAAAATTGTTGAAACGTGACACAAAAGAAAAAATTTAAATAGTAAATAACTACCTAAAAAAGGACATGTTTGGTATCCAATTCATTTTACTGAATTTTAACTGTAAACACTTATACGTCATCTTTTATTTATTAACAAAATTCAAATTCTTAACATTATTTTTACCCGCGCATCACGTGTGCCACGATAACTAGTAAACAATTGTGTTTGTGACACCCACAAGATTTGGTAAAGTGTATTTTCTATTTGGCTTATTGGTTATTCAACCCTCTTTTGGTCACTTTTGTCATTTGTTTGTGAAATTCCATTGGGTTATCAATTTTTTTTTCATTGCCCCTATTTGATAACTCAAATGTGGTGTTCGTTTTTGGCCCTGTGTGTGTAAAATCGTATGAAGTACGACGGCAGTTTGGGTGAAGCGCTAGCACCGGGTGTGGGTTGGGTGTGCGCTGGGTGCGCGTCCAGAATTAATTTTTTTAATCAAATTTCTGGATCTTGGTGTGGCCTGGATACAGCAGGGATACGGCGGAGATATGCACCTAGTGTTTTTGGCAGAGAGGAGAGAGGTACAAGAAGAAGGAGAAGAGAAGAAAGAATAACTTACGTTGGAGAGTGTGGGTAGCGGCGATGGTCTTCTGGCTGTAGCGCAACTGGCGATCTCTAGCAGCAAAGGCGACCAGCGGTGCCCGGCAGCAGCGGTTACGGCTTCTCGTTGCAGAGCCATCGTCGAGCAGTCGATGTTATAAATGTGAGGCTTTGTTCAGGGTGACAGCGGTTTATAAGAGAGGGTGACAACTATATCCAACTTTCAGTTTATTATGTTTAGGTGCTAGCTTTATTGACAATCTTTTGAACTAGCTTTAATACTTTCAAGAAATAACAGAACTTGTAAACTTTGCTATCATATTTGTCTATGTGCTTTCAATATTTCTAAAGCAGCCCACGAAATTAACAAACTATCTTATTGTTTGTTTAAAATATTAATATCTTTGTTACCAATAATATATGCTAATATTTTTTCCGTATCTCCATTACACCTGTATCTGATATTTTGAAAAAATGACGTATCTGCGTATCCGCACACGTATCCGCGCCGGAGTCCGTGCTTCTTAAGTAAATTCTCTTAGCAGGCGATTCGTGTTCACCCTTTTGCTTTTTGTTTCTTCCCCATTGAGGCCAAGAGTAGCACAAAGAATGAGGTGTTAGTAAATCAGTGGAATTTGGTGTTCCCAATGGGGAATAGTAGACATTATCAATTTTATTTAGGTGAACTATTGGTTTAGTTTATTTTTTTTTACTGTCCTTGGATTCAGATAGTTAATCTGAAAGGATTGTATTCAAGTTTTAGATTGTTTTGTAGTTTAGCATTTGAGATTTGGATAATTATGTTGACCCTTTTTTTAGATGCTGTGCTCTACCATTGTAATAGTTACTTTATGGATGTGATTGGATTTTGGTTTAAGTACGTGTACGGACTCTTGGGTTCGGGGCTTTAAAGTTTTTGTACCCATAAACATTAATGTTGGTTTAGTGGACATTGCTGTTAAAGTTATGCTGCATTCCGGTTCTCTTGTGCTATATGAGCCACTTAAACTCCGTGTGCACTTCCTAGCGTGTTTTTGGCATCTGAGATAACTTGGAAACCAGTCAATCAACCATTCCACCCCAAATCATACACACACAACCAATACAAAAGCAAAAAAGAAGAAGAAGGGAAATTTACACTGTTTTGTACTTTCCCACTTATTTTAGATACTCTTTCGATCTAGCTCTTGCGTTTTTCCCCAAATTCAGTTTAGCAAGTTTATGCCCTCACAGTTTCATCTCTTCTTATGTGTTTAGGACCTGTAGGATCCCATTGACGTGTCAAGATTGCAAATTGTACTGTAATTTATTTGTAGTTGCATCAGATATATGATTGTATATTGATATGTTCACGGACCTGTCTACCATTTTATGACTGATTGATTAAGTCTGATATCCAGTGATGCATTCTTCCATTATTTTTAATCCTTGGTTGGTAATTCATTATGTCATCACAACATTCTTTCTAAACTTACTTTCAGGAAATAAAGAAAGAAAGAGCGAAAGCTGTTGCTGCTCTTAAGTCTCTTCAAGAAGAATTAGAAGAGAAACATAAAATGGAGTTTGAACGGAAGGTATGCGTTTATTCACACTAGTGACAGCATTTTGTATACTACGACATTTTCAGGACTTTTAAGCTGAAGCTGCTAATCTTTGGTGCTTCAGGAAGCTGAAGAAGATTTGAAGTTGGAGAAAGTACAGGAGTTGGCAAATGCAAAATTGACCGCGACCATTGCTAGTGAGAAGGCATCACAGATTGAAAAATGGACAGAAGCAAACCTTAATGTATGATTCTGCCAGAGCTGATTCGGCCCCAGTTAAAGACAACTTAATTTTATTTCCTTAATGCCTGGCACAGTCAATTGAAACTCAGAAAGAACTCAGCCTTGGTGGCATTTCACAGATTAGCAATCATACCAAACAGATTTTAGAATAGTGCTTAATGCAGGACTGTGCATAAAAGGTAGGAGATATACAGTGGAACTCTTGAAAAGAATAAGAAATGTGTAAGCTTGAATCCTTGTGCTCCTTGCTGTTTATAAGATCTATAAACACACAGGAGAGACAAGCAGATAAAGATCGAAGTCACCACAATTTTGAAATCCAGTGAACTTTACATCATCACCTTCGGACTATGTAAATAACTGAACAATCGAGATAAAATGTGGAAGTAGGGAGGTTTGAAATGGAAAATCAGCAACCAAAAGGAGGCCCTGATTCCCACAAGATTTGGAAAGACAGGACCTTCATATATGTTTTTGCCAAAATGTTTAGTCTCTGTTACTTTTATATGAACAAGCTTATTGTGTTTCAAGTGAGCCTTGCAGCAAATTTTGGATTGATTTGATAGTGGTAGAAGTTGATGTTGTTCTGTTTTTTCTTCTTTTGTGCAGATAAGTGCCTTGTGTATGGCATTCTATGCGCGATCTGAAGAGGCTCGTCAGAGTCATTCGGTTCACAAGCTTTCCCTGGTAATTTTTTTCCCTTAATACTGTTTCCTCAATTAAAATTCTAGAACGGCATCCATTGTTGATAGAGTTGTCTATTACTCTCATATACTCTTGTAATAATTCATGAAAGTATTTATCGAGTTAATAAACCTGGATCCAATGGTATGAAAAGGTGATCTCGTACAAAAGCCTTTGAAACAACTGAGAGAACACTCAACTGAATGAACAAAAGACTCCTTCAAGCTATTTTCAGTCTCTATCGGCCAGAAAAGGCAGAAAGGAGCAGTTACCAGAAACTTGTTTTTCAGTAGACCAGGAACACAGCGTTCTCATGAAGTGAAGCTTCACATCTAAAATCGAGGAAGATGATCCTTCAAAAGTACGATTGTTCTTTTCGAATACAACGGAGTAAGTAAAGAATGTAGGAACTGGGAAGGTGGGCAAAAGGTGAAGGCAGGAGGAGGTTGATTTACGGATCTTCTGCTGCAAGACGTATGCAGAGCAGAAACCGTTTCAAGCTATCTTTATCAGAATAAAGAAGCACTACAGGTGAAGAAGGCCACCTTTGGAGGCACAACTCGGCTATCATTTGGCGAAATGAAAAAGTAAATGATCGACCTTTTTGCCCTCTCTCATACAAATCACCAACTAGCAGCTCGTCTTCTTTCGTTTCTTTTTCATGTATATTGTCAAAACTGCTGCCTTAGCCACGGTTTAAAAAGGCATCTCGAGAGCTCTAATCTTCTAGGAGGAAAAGTTAGTACCAAGTAACAACTGAAAATGGGACTTTACAATTACCCGAACCGCTTTTAGATCCACTCTTCCTCTTCTTATGTTCCGTTAACTCCCAAGGCTTGATGAGTTAAGCCTACCAGCAAACGTGCTGCCGTCTTCAACTCAAACCTTGGAAATTCTAATGACTTGAAGATGACCACCCCCCCCTCTCTCTTCCAACCATGCTCGCACACACCCACCCAAACTCACCCCCAAAAATGTCAAGAAGCAACATATGCCCCCTAACCACCTTTAGCCCTTGTAGTGTACAAACTCATGAGGGCTCTCCTCTTTCTTATGACTCCTCCTTTTTCTCAAACGCTTCTAGCTTTCTGAAAATTGTTGACAAAGAACTAAAAACTGGCCACTTTAAAGCTGTCTCTTCGTGTGGCGTGTCCTGGGCGTGTCAGGGTTCCGGGCTTGACAGTTCCCCTACTTGGAGTGTCCATGCTTCACAGGGGCAATCAAGTCAAATTATAATACTTATGAGTTCTATCATTTACTTCATTATGCGGCTTGGTTTCTGAGAGTGCTGAGTCGGTGGACTCTATCTTAAACCTACTACACGCTATTAGGTTTTTAAGCAACCTTATGAGATTCTTATTTATGCCTTGCAGGGTGCTCTTGCACTGGAAGATGCACTGTCCAAAGGGTTACCAATTCAGAAAGAAATAGATGCTCTGCACACTTATCTTGAAGGCATTGATAAAGACTCACTTTTAGATTTGGTTTTATCATCTCTTCCTGAAGAAACACGCAAGTACGGGACAAACACTTTATTGCAATTGAATCTTAAGGCAAGTTGTTCGAGGTTTTGACATGATTGTCTACCAAGTTATATTAGTGCTTCTTCATGTCAGCTGTGTGGTATTGATTGTTTTTTTCTTTTTATTTCGTGTTTTAGTTTTTTTGTTCCATAGTTTCCAGTAGTTAGTAGTTACTATCATCATGGGACGAAGTATAAAAGCTGAAGGTGCCTAAAGAGGGCAATAAGGTGTGAATAGAAAAGTAGTTACTTTTTTTCTTTCTTTTTTCTCTTTCTCTTCTTGGTGTTATCCTGATTGTATTTTGTGACAGCTAACGCCTCTTATTTTGCCTTTTGGTTTCTTATTTAATTTTCGTTCATTGATATATAAAGGTGATGAAAATTGCGGCTGAGATTTTTTTTTAAATGTTTTTTTTGCATTTATGCCCATTAAGTTCACGTCGTTTGTGTTCATGGTGATACCTGAAGTGACTGCCCCATCTGCAACTGTCATATTTCTCATTTGTGCTTATGTCAGGACTTGATTCTTTTGACTATTAAGCCTTGGCAAGTCCTTCTCAAGTGTTAAGTTACTAGTTACTCTAAAAGCTTGAGCTGCTAGAGAATGCGCGCAACAATGTTATCATGCTTAGCACTTTCCCTTACGTGCAAGCCCCTCATCGCACGTGGAGAGACAAATTAATGAGATAAAACCGGAGGTGCACAACCACCAAAAGTATACAAATAAAAGAAGTGCAAATTGTACTAGAATAAAGGGTGGGTGGGGGGTTGGGGGGGAGGAACCACATAAGCAAGCGGGAAGAGTCGAACCCATGACCTTGCGTAATGAGAGCTCTGATACCATGTTAAGTTACCATTTGTGCCAAAAGCTTAAGCTGCTAGAGAGTTGGCCGAGCAGTGTTATCATGCTTAAGCTGTAAGGATCAAATATTCAAAAAGAATTTACCAATTGTAAGGTTGCACTTATGGCAAGAGCAGTGGCTGCCTTCTTTATCTTGGCATCATCTTGTCATTTAGTGGAGGTCTATACTTCTCCCAAGATGTTGAGAAACATTTAATACCAAGTAATCTAAGTCTGCCACTTGGTCTGGGAGCTTGCTGTCTCTTAATACACCAGGAGTAACATATCAAAAAAGTAAATATATATTCATACAGGCGTTAAGTTTGCAAAGCATGTCAAAAGTTCACTATTGACCCTTTTTTGGCTGCATTATATTTAGAGGACTAGCTTTGAGAGGAAGCTTCACTTATCAACCTCATTTAGTGATGAATGCTTATCTATTATTACTAATTACTAAAAAGCAGAGTAACTTTTATCGGGATATAGAGACCACCCATGGACTCGACCATGAGCGTATGAGACCGACGAAACTGGGATAGGGAATGAATTCGCTAGCATTTTAACTTGGTTCTTTTTGCCTCGTATGCCATACATACATGTAGTTTGTTGATATATAAATGGCATGTAGGTCTGTTACAGTGAAATTTTATCCTGGAGTGCTGGCTTCTTATCGTGTACAAACTATTTGGGAATATAGTTATTCGGTAGGGGACAGGTTTATTCTAGATAATTCTCTTGAAGATTAAAACAGTGAAAGTAAATACGTGTAGATAGATGAATTAATAGTATCTGGCTATGAAATTTGAATATTTGCTCCCATAGTCATCACTTGAAGCACAAAATAAGGTTGATTAAGCATTCTGATGGTATTCGAACATTAACATTATGGCGTGAGATGACTCGTGTGCGCGCTCGTTTGGACGAGTTGTATCTGGCCATGAAATTCGCTTCCTTGGTCATCAATTTTTTTCACAAATTCGAAGATTAAGCAGTTTGGTCGTGTATGATTGTTGTGCGAGTGTTTGGATTGGCAGGCTATTTTGAACCCGGCAATCTAGTTCAGAACTTTACTTATCAAAAAAGAAAAGAAAAAAAAAAAATCTAGTTCAGAACTTTTATCTTTCTGCGTGTCATTTAGTGTTGTCCTCCGATTTTGCTCTCTGGTAATGATTGTTTTAGTGATGTTCAGAGAATGGTTCTTTGGTAATAGCCGCTAGGTTCAAGATGATAAGCTTCTGGGAAACTGTAATAAGTGAGTGACCGAGTATCTATTTTTCCTGCTATTTACAGTTTGATGCCTTGAAAGGGACGTTGCGGCACTTCAGCCTACTCCCACCAGGTGGTGGTGGCATTTTGGCGCATTCTTTGGCTCATGTTGCATCCAGGTTGAAGGTAAATATATTATTGTACCTTCTAGTTCAAAACATGCATACTATGTTGTTGCATGCTAATTGGGCTTCTTTTCACTCTCCTTTTGGTAACCTGGAACTTATGTTCAGGTTAAGGAGGTTGACCAATCAGGGGATGGAATTGAGTCTCTCATAAGTAGAGTTGAGAGCTTCCTTGCTGAAGGGAAACTTTTGGAAGCGGTAGCTAGTCTAGAGGCTGGTGTGGAAGGCAGCCAGGCGGCAGATGTTGTTGGAGATTGGGTTAAGCAAGCAAGGAACAGGGCCATCACAGAGCAAGCGTTAACTGTACTCCAATCCTATGCTACTTCCATCAGCCTTACTTGAACTTCTTGCTTGATTAATGAAGGTAGAAGATGCCACCTTACCAGGAATTAACTTCCTGAGAAAGGACGTGTGATACATGGGAACAATACTGAAGACCTTACCAATTTAGCGGCTCGAAACATGGGAATTATACCAATGATCGCAGCGTTTTGTATTTTCTGTTGCGATCTGAGTAGATTATATGTACTCCAGAGGATTTTGCAATGTAAAATTTGTAGTTCCGAAGTACTGGATTTGGTGTATGCGAACTTTTGTGCAACTCATAAAAGCCCATTGGACTTGTAAAGAGTTAATATAGGGTTGCCTGGAGCAGCCACAGGAAATGGTTATCTACGCTCCCATTTTAGCGTCGGTTTTAGTTAGTAATTGTTAGGCCTAATCTTTGTGTTTGTGTCCATGTTGGGATTGGTTTTGACCCTGACCGACCTATATCGGCATTTTCTGGTGTAATACTCTTTTTGGCTAGTCTTGTATTATTATCGGAACGAACGGTTTTAGTGAAATGGTTATACCTCTCGTGTGCGCATGATGCATTTTCTAAGATAAAAACGCATCATATCATGGATCCACGCTGCAATAATGGAAGAAAACATCACATATCACCTACATTTTGATCCCCCCCAACCACATTCCAAGTCTCCAACAACCAAAAAAAAAAAAGAACCACTATTTGTTTGCTTTTTATTGTTTATTCGCTTGTCCCTTTTCAGCAAATTAATACGAAAAAACTTGGTTTTTCCATGAAAATGAATATAGACAAAGTTGCTGGGGAACTATATTTTCGAGCTCAAAGTGATAGCCTTGCTTTTTTTCATTTTTTGTATAAGGTCATACGTTTGAGTTTCATGGAACATCGAATATTGAGGTACGGAAATTCTTTTGTTGTGACAGTATTATATTGGTTCTATGCTTGAAAAATTCTGGAACCATACAAGAAAATGACCTTTATGAATAAAAGGCTCCCATGTCAAACTGGAAGAGGAAATGTCCTTTTCATTTCTCTTCTTCGGTTTGAAGCTTTTTCTTTGTTGATTAAGGACAAGCTCTCTGTTTTCTATTTACAAGTTAACAAGTAGGGTGTTATAGTACTTTTGTCAAATCTAATTCTCTTTAAACACAGAATGTAATAAAAGAAAAAGAAAAAAAAATATACCGCGAGGATAAACATTTTTGAACTTATTATGCTGATACGAAAAATAGAAGTCTTTTTGTGTTTTTACTTTCATTTTTGTCTGATGAAATGTAGAAATAATTTTATAAGAAGGTATTAAGAACATGCTGAATTATGTCAGCTGATAGTTGCATGTGGTATGTTAAAACTTCTGGTAGTCTTATTGAGCAAGAACATGGATTGTGATAATTTATTTAACCAATCACAAAACATCCTTATTAGGTGTATCTTACTGTATAGTCTCTATTCATCTACTCTCTTACTATATTTTATGCCATCACACACAGAGAGAGAGGGGTTGTCATGGCATGTAAGTCATAAGCTGGGTGTTTTGTTGGCTTGGCTAAGCTAGAATAGTAATTATAATTAAATCAAAATCAACTGTTAATAGTTATAATTATGAGCGATTACGTGACGGATTATTCACATCAGAAAAGATTTTATTTTTAGAGTCGGTTCATTGGTTGCATGACAGATTATTCATATCGACCTTCATAAGAGTTTCTACACACCCCCCAAAAAAAATTTGTTTGTAAAAAATGTCAATTATGCTCTTAACTTATTGTAAGAAATGCTTTTTGAGAAAGTAATCTCCCTCGTTTCATCAACGTACCTTTTTCTTGCCTTAAAAACATGGACTTCTTTCTAATTTTCTCTGTTACCGTTGTAGAAAACATAAGCATCACCAAAACCTCTTAGTAGGATGTTTCGAAATTTGGAAACCATTTTAAAGATGCTAGACGTTGCATATTTGGACCGAGACAAAATTATATTGCGCCATATGAAAGATAAAATACATCCAGTAAGAGTAAATTTGTATGAAATAAGTATCAATAATATGTTGACTTTTGACTTTTCTACCAAAAGTACGGAGGGAATTCCGCACCTTCAACACGTACATCTATCTACTAAAATTTTCTAGTGCACTTTTATTTTCAACGGCTACACCTCATTTTTGACGCTAAAGATTTTTAGTGACAGATTATAAAAAGTAAGTTTTGGTGACGGAAGTAAAATGTAGAAGGTGAAGAATGATGTGAAAATCAATCTCCATCTCCGATGGTAAAACTGAAACTAGTAACCAGTCCATTGCCTGAAACTGAAACCTAGTCAAAATACAGAGGTGGAATTGCTGCTGTAGTAAAAGCGAGTCGAAGCCAGCCGAAGCCTCCAAAGCCGGCCATAACTGTCGGTGGTCCTCCACTTAATGTAGTTCACACTCTTCTTCATCTGCCTCTCACACACACGCACACAGTCTCTCTTTCTCTCTCTAATCTTCTTCTTTCCCTTGTCTGCTACGAAAACCCATCAAATGCATTGAGCGAAAGATCCAGATCCTCCAATCCACAGTCTCTCTTCGAGGTCAGCACCCCACCTCTTTATTCATTATACACATCTGCATTCATCAAAGATTGCTCCTCTTTAGCTTCACCAGCTTCGAGATCTTCCTTTCTTGATTAGCAAATTCTTGACTTTGTACGCATTTTCCTTGTTGGGAACACGTGGGCATTATGTTCGCATGATTCTTGCCTCACCCATGTGAAGAAATCAGCTGAATTTGACACCCTTTTCATTGCATGACCCGTTGATCTACTCTTTTGCTGAGCAAATTTTGCTGAATTGCTTGGACTTGATGTGACCGCGTAAATCCGCTTGAAGTACTGATACATTAATTGTTTTTTAGAGATTCTGTGAAGTTATTACAGCTGGCTTTCTGTTCGGGTGCTAAAATTTTGCATATTTAGGATTTGATCTGAGTTTCTTTATCTGCATTTATAGTGAATCAAGTAATTATGATTTGAATGGTGTCCTTTTAGTCTGAACATTTGTCATTTTGGCTTTGTGCTGGTGCTCTTTGCAGGAAGCTTAGTGCTTTTGACTGTGTCTTGGAGGTAGATCTGAAGAAGTTCCCGAGTCTACAGTAAAGCTGGCTGCCACAGTGACTTGGAGGTATGCTGCCAGCAATGGCAGCAGCCCTAATGATCTGGTACTCTGTTGCTTTGATTTGCTCAAGACATGAGTTTGACAAACATTGTATGAACGCATTGCGGAAATTGAGTGACGATTTGCTTTCCACCTATATCTTTTATTTGCTCAATCGTGGTCTTGATCTTGATTCTCAAAAGGTGGTTCTTGAGTCAGTCGGTCAACTTGGTAGAACCAGAGTGTCATCTGGGTTTGTTGTCTATGCCAAAGGGAACAGTTCATAACACTGCTTTACCAACTGCGTGTGATGGTCTCATGTGCATGTGCCATAAGGCGTAACATACCTTTACTAGCGTTTTTTCTTACTGAATTACGATTCAAATTGTTTCAAGAGAAGAAATCACTTAATTGTACGATGGCATCCTCTGAAGAACAGGTGCTTCAAAATGGGTGAAGCACCCGGGTCGGGTGCACTTCGGGTGAGGGTGCGTGTCGGGTGCATATCCAATTTTTTTTTTTTTACTTCCAGAAAACCGGGTGCAGTTCGGTTACGGGTCAGATCCGTATCGGATACCTATGGGGGTTGAAAGCATGAATATGAGAAGCAACGACAACTTGAGTATGAGTTTCTAGCGGCCATGCGATAACCTTGGACTTCTTGGATTCATTGCAGAACATGTTATTTATTTTACTTCCGCATTCTTCTAGTTAAAGTTGAATTTCTCTTTTATTTATTTATTTTAGGCACTCTCTAGTATTGGTATATTAAGCTCATTACTTATCAGGGAGGAACTTAATTAACTTCATCTGTAATGATTTTCTATATTTAGTGAGTTTGTGAGTAGTTGTGCGTGTCCTTTCCTCTATGTTCTTATCTTATTTTGTTGTCCATTTTTTTCCATAGCATTAAATCTCATTGTGCAAAGATCACAATTTATCAAAGAACAAACATTATAGCATCATTTTCATGGAATCATCTGTCTATTGAAAGTACCCACTATCTCATGACTTTAATTGCAGGAAAGAAATGGGGATGTTAAACCTCATGATATAGAGCCACCAACTCCACATTCTCTAGTAAAGATGAATTCACGGTCAGTTAAACATGATCTCTCAAACTGTTGCTTTAGTGCGTTATTGTTAGTCTTTGTATCTGATGTAACCCTAAAGATTGTCAGCATTTTAGAATGCTAGCATTTTTTTATCTAAGCACTAATATTTACCTAGGATACACATCATACTTACCTGTAGTAAGCATATGCTGCTTTTGTGCTTGCCGATATGCTGCCAAAGTTGTCAAACATACAACAGGGCCTTTTTTGGTAGACAGCAATTTTTACAATGATCTGTTCTGTATATTTGTGCCTGAGCCTAGGTACTTGGGGCACCTCTTCTCTGTGTGTGCGTGTGTTTATCCACATGTTAAGTCTTAGTCATATATCATGAATGTGGCAAACAATCGTCTATACCTCTGTGAACTAGAATTTTTTTTGAGAAGGAGGAGCAGTTTAGAGAGTTTATCCTGACTATTATGAACCATCTATACCACAGTGTTGTATGATTTACACTGAACATACCATTTCGTGAAAGCCAAGAAAGGAGTGGATGAATACCAATAGCCTGAAGAGATTATCTGCCATATGGTTAATTCTTACTAGTATTAACCCCGTGCGTTGCACACGGGACCAATAACGGTTAATTTAAAGCTCATTTACTATTTTCATCTTTTTATGACTTTTTTTACTATTTTTAGTAGCAATATTAAAAATCCATGTGTTGAAGTTTTTATTAATAAAACTCACCTAGAACAGCATCAAAAATTTTGCGACCTAAGAGAAAATATAATATGAGAGATAATTATATGTATCTACAGACACATATATACATATACGTTTTATATGACTTATAATAAAGTAAAAGGAGGGAGATTGATTTTATTAGATTGTGAAAACATATTAGACTTGTGTATAATATAGGAAAGTTTCAAGATTTAAATGAGATATAAATTTATAATTGAGAGAGAGAGAGAGAGAGAGAGAGAGAGAGATATCTGTTTTTAAATGGGACATGCTGACGTGGAACATAGAGAAAAGTAAAACTTATTTGATTGGTTGAATGCCAAATGGCATAAAAAGAGGCATGCCAAGTAGGAAAGAGAATGTTACATTCTCTCAGCTTCAGCTTTCATATATATATATAATTTGCTAGTACCTACCAGACCCCAGTTATAGAAATTATTCTTCGTGGACTATTTCTTTGTATGCTAGATATAACTTTTCTGAGAACCTCATCACTTAAAAGTCAAAATTCTCACCAAATTAACTGGTATCTAGCTAAAAGAATCAATTTACCTCCATCTGTTTGGAATTTTAACTCATTCATATAAAATTGAGCACCTCCTTGTGCCGGCACAATGTGGTATCTACAAATTTAAACTTTCACCTAAAAGACGGATGACCACATTGCTACTCTTAACAGACGAGAACCCTATAGTAATTTCCTTTTTTGCATGCAGAGAGCGCAGTACCATGGAGGATCCAGATGGGACATTAGCGAGTGTTGCACAATGTATTGAGCAATTGAGGCAAAATTCCTCACCTGTTCAAGAAAAGGAACATTCATTGAGGCAGTTGTTGGAGCTTATTGATACGCGCGACAATGCTTTCAGTGCCGTGGGATCTCATTCTCAGGCAGTTCCAGTACTGGTGTCTCTTCTTCGATCGGGATCCCTAGGGGTAAAGATGCAGGCTGCTACTGTTTTAGGCTCTCTCTGTAAGAAGGAGAATGAACTACGGGTCAAAGTATTACTTGGGGGTTGCATTCCACCATTGCTTGGTCTTCTCAGGTCCAGCTCAGCAGAAGGTCAAATTGCAGCTGCAAAGACCATTTATGCAGTTTCACAGGGTGATGCTAAGGATCATGTTGGGTCTAAAATCTTTTCCACTGAAGGGGTTGTGCCGGTGCTTTGGGAGCAGCTGGAAAAGGGACTCACGACTGGGAATGTAGTTGACAACTTACTGACGGGAGCTTTAAGAAACCTTTCCAGCAGCACCGAAGGATTTTGGTCTGCAACTATTCAAGCTGGGGGAGTAGATATACTTGTGAAGTTGCTTAAAACTGGACAACCAAGTACTCAGGCAAATGTGTGTTTTCTCCTTGCATGTGTGATGATGGAGGATGCATCTGTTTGTTCTAGAGTCTTGGCTGCAGAGGCTACAAAGCAACTCCTTAAGCTATTAGGGTCGGGTAATGAAGCTTCTATCAGAGCAGAGGCGGCAGCTGCTTTGAAATCTCTTTCCGCCCAGTCCAAAGAAGCAAGGAAGGAGATTGCTAACTGCAATGGCATACCTGCTTTAATAAATGCTACAATAGCCCCTTCAAAAGAATTCATGCAAGGAGAGTATGCACAAGCTTTGCAGGAGAATGCCATGTGTGCTCTTGCAAACATTTCTGGTGGCTTGTCATATGTCATCTCAAGCCTTGGTCAGAGCCTTGAATCATGCAATTCACCTGCCCAAGTAGCTGATACATTAGGAGCTTTAGCGTCAGCTCTTATGATATATGACAGCAAAGCAGAAACTACGAGAGCATCAGATTCTATGGCGATTGAGCAGACATTGGTTAAGCAGTTTAAACCTCGCTTACCATTTCTTGTGCAGGAGCGCACCATCGAAGCTCTTGCCAGTTTATATGGGAATGCCATACTCTCAAGCAAACTAGCAAATTCTGATGCAAAACGTTTACTCGTTGGCCTGATAACAATGGCAAGCAATGAAGTTCAAGATGAGTTGATAAGATCCCTTCTCATACTCTGCAACAACGAAGGCACCTTGTGGCACGCCCTTCAGGGTCGTGAGGGGATCCAGCTGTTGATTGCTCTTCTTGGTCTTTCATCAGAGCAGCAACAGGAGTGTGCTGTTGCATTACTTTGCCTTCTATCTAATGAGAATGATGAAAGCAAATGGGCTATCACTGCTGCTGGCGGCATACCTCCACTTGTACAAATTCTTGAGACAGGGTCTGCAAAAGCGAAAGAAGATTCTGCAGTAATCCTTGGGAATCTCTGTAATCATAGTGAGGATATTCGAGAATGTGTTGAAAGTGCTGACGCTGTTCCTGCTTTACTGTGGCTACTGAAGAATGGGAGCTCCAAGGGAAAAGAGATTGCAGCAAAGACACTGAACCATCTAATCCACAAATCTGATACAGCAACTATCAGTCAGCTCACTGCATTATTAACCAGTGATCTACCTGAATCTAAAGTTTATGTTTTGGATGCGCTAAGAAGTTTGCTTTCGGTGGCCCCCCTCAGTGACATGTTGCGCGAAGGTAGTGCTTCAAATGATGCAATTGAGACGATGATAAAAATTTTAAGCTCTACCAATGAAGAGACACAGGCCAAATCTGCTTCAGCTCTTGCCGGAATCTTCGATCTCAGGAAGGATTTGCGCGAAAGTAGCATTGCTGTCAACACCCTTTGGTCAGTCATGAAGCTTCTGAATGTCGAGTCTGAAAACATCTTAGTAGAGTCCTCCCGTTGCCTTGCTGCAATATTCCTCTCTATCAAGGAGAATCGTGATGTAGCTGCTGTTGCTAGAGATGCATTGCCTTCGTTAGTGGTGCTTGCTAGCTCTTCAGTTCTGGAAGTTGCAGAGCAAGCGATTTGTGCTTTGGCAAACCTTCTTTTAGATGGTGAAGTTTCAGAGAAAGCGGTTCCTGAAGAGATTATTTTGCCTGCTACTAGGGTTTTGCGTGAAGGCATGGTTTCTGGAAAGACCCATGCAGCAGCAGCTATTGCTCGGCTTCTCCGTTCCCGCCGAGTTGATTCTGCACTGACTGGCTTAATAAATCGCACTGGAACAGTAATTGCATTGGTTTCTTTCCTGGAATCGGCTGATAGTGGATCCGTTGCCACGTCAGAGGCACTAAATGCACTTGCTATACTGTCAAGGTCCGAAGGAGCTACAGGACACATTAAACCTGCGTGGGCCGTTCTAGCGGAATTCCCAAACAGCATCACCCCCATAGTCTCATGCATTGCTGATGCAACACCCTTGTTGCAGGAAAAAGCCATAGAAATATTGTCACGCCTTTGCCAATCTCAGCCTGTTATTCTGGGAAACTCGATCATCTGTGCCTCTGGATGTATTGCATCAATTGCCAAGAGGGTAATCAGTTCCTCAAATGCAATGATCAAAATTGGTGGAGCTGCTCTTCTTGTTTGTGCTGCAAAAGTGAATCGCCAAAGAGCGGTGGAAGACTTGAATGAATCAAGCTCTTGTGCCCGTCTCATCCAATCTCTTGTTGTGATGCTCAGTGCTACTGATTTCTCTCATTTGGGAGAACAGGGTAAGGACGCCATAAGCATTTGCAGGCGTACTGATGAGGAAGGAAGTAACAGCGGAAGTGAGAGAAGTACGTCTACTATCTATGGTACCAACATAGCTATTTGGCTTCTCTCTGCTCTTGCCAGTCATGATAACAAAAGCAAAATTGAGATGATGGAGGCTGGAGCTGTTGAAGTCCTCACAGAGAGAATATCTAAATGTTTGTCACAATATGCACAGGTATTCAATTTTTTCTGTTTTTGCTTTACATGCTGTTCATTGTCTCTTGATGTTAGGATACACCTTGTACAGTAATGAAACATATACTGCTATACGATAGTCGTGATTATCAGGTGAATGCAACTGTATGAATTACATGTGCAGTCTTGCACCACCGCCTACTTTTCTGGATATGGAACACATTCCTGACCTATGTGCATTACGCTTAGCATGCAAAGATCTACTTCTGAGCTTGACATATTTAATCGAAGTGTCTATTATGTTGTTCAAAAAGATTATTTGCCCTGTAGATCCTTAATTGTTCTGTAAACGGTATGCTTTGTGCTGAACTGGATTTAGATACCATTATTCATGTTTAAAAGTTCAAACTATAGGGAAAGGTGAAAAGGACTACGTGATGAGATTTGTGGATTAATGCCCAGCCTTGATGTTTGATGGAATTGTGCAACCAACGAAAAGTTTTTATGTCCTATATTT
The DNA here is from genome assembly GCA_033065855.1 of Escallonia rubra. NCBI lineage: Eukaryota > Viridiplantae > Streptophyta > Magnoliopsida > Escalloniales > Escalloniaceae > Escallonia > Escallonia rubra. The sequence goes on along the minus strand of JAVXUO010000835.1, from coordinate 373,802 downwards.
CTCCCAATCTCAGTGCCTGTAGGATTACCGCAATTTAAAACCTGTCTTATTCCTAAGGCATCTCGTGATTGAAGAATTTATGAATCTGAGTGTTGACGAGAAATCTTAACAGTTTTTACCCAATTATCTCTGATCACGTGTATACTTTTATGCATTCACTCTTGTCATTTATACCCGCGATGCACTTACACTAGTAACTCTTGCAGAATGATTTTAACGAGGACAGTAGCATGTGGATTTGTGGGTTGCTACTAGCAATTTTATTTCAAGACCGGGATATCATACGAGCACATGCAACAATGAAAGCTGTTCCAGTAATTGCTAATTTGTTGAAGTCGGAAGAATATGCAAACAGATACTTTGCTGCACAAGCTATGGCCAGTCTAGTCTGTAATGGTAGCAGGGGAACTCTTCTCTCGGTTGCAAATTCTGGGGCAGCAGGCGGGCTTATTTCTTTACTTGGTTGTGCTGATGTTGATATATTTGATCTTCTTGAATTGTCAGAGGAATTTGCTTTGTTACGGTATCCCGAACAAGTTGCTCTGGAGAGGCTGTTTAGGGTTGATGACATTAGGGTCGGTGCTACCTCCCGGAAAGCAATACCTGCCCTTGTGGATCTACTTAAACCAATTCCGGATCGTCCTGGTGCACCTTTCCTAGCACTAGGGCTTCTGATTCAGCTTGGAAGAGATTGTCCGTCCAATAAGACTGTTATGGTAGAATCAGGGGCTCTTGAAGCATTGACAAAATATCTCTCACTTGGCCCGCAAGATGCAACCGAGGAAGCTGCTACTGACCTACTCGGTATACTATTTACCACTGCTGAGATACGCAAACATGAATCTGCATTTGGTGCTGTCAGTCAACTTGTAGCAGTCCTACGTTTAGGTGGAAGAGGTGCGAGGTACAGTGCTGCTAAAGCATTGGAAAACCTGTTTTCTGCTGATCACATCAGGAATGCAGAATCTGCCAGACAAGCTGTCCAACCCTTGGTGGAAGTTCTAAATACTGGGTTTGAGAAGGAGCAACATGCTGCTATTGCGGCGTTGGTTAGGTTACTTAGTGAAAACCCATCAAAAGCCCTTGCTGTTGCAGATGTTGAAATGAATGCAGTGGATGTTCTTTGCAGGATTCTTTCATCGAACTGTTCAATGGAGCTGAAGGGGGATGCTGCTGAGCTGTGTTGTGTTCTTTTTGGAAATACAAGAATCAGATCCACCATGGCTGCAGCTCGCTGTGTCGAGCCTCTAGTCTCTCTGCTTGTAACTGAGTTCAGTCCTGCTCAGTATTCAGTTGTCCGTGCAGTAGATAAACTCGTAGATGACGAGCAATTGGCAGAACTAGTTGCTGCACATGGTGCTGTTATCCCTCTTGTAGGACTTCTCTATGGGCGGAATTACATGCTTCATGAGGCTATTTCCAGAGCCCTTGTGAAATTAGGGAAAGATAGGCCTTCTTGTAAGATGGAAATGGTGAAAGCTGGTGTTATTGAGTGTGTACTTGATATCCTTCATGAAGCACCAGATTTTCTCTGTGCTGCTTTTGCAGAATTACTCAGAATTCTGACAAATAATGCTACCATTGCCAAGGGTCCCTCTGCAGCCAAAGTGGTTGAGCCGTTTTTCCTGTTGTTAACGAGAGCAGAGTTCGGACCGGATGGACAGCATAGTGCTTTACAGGTTCTTGTGAATATTTTAGAGCATCCGCAATGTCGTGCTGACTATACGCTGACGTCTCATCAAACTATCGAACCACTCATTCCTTTGCTTGATTCTCCTGCTCCAGCTGTGCAACAGCTGGCAGCGGAACTTCTATCTCACCTACTTACGGAAGAGCATCTTCAGAAAGATTCAGCGACGCAGCAAGTGATTGGTCCCCTGATGCGTGTTCTTGGGTCTGGTGTACAAATATTGCAGCAGAGAGCTGTTAAGGCTCTTGTTAGTACTGCACTAACTTGGCCAAATGAAATTGCAAAAGAAGGTGGTGTCAGTGAGCTGTCCAAAGTGATATTGCAAGCTGATCCCTCGCTTCCTCATGCATTGTGGGAATCTGCTGCTGCTGTGTTATCTAGTATTCTGCAATTTAGTTCTGAATTTTATTTGGAAGTGCCTGTAGCAGTTTTGGTAAGGTTGCTTCGTTCGGGGTCAGAAAGCACAGTAGTTGGTGCATTAAATGCTCTTTTAGTGTTGGAAAGTGATGATGCTTCAAGTGCTGTAGCAATGGCTGAAAGTGGTGCTATTGAGGCTCTTTTGGAACTTCTCAGAGGTCATCAATGTGAGGAAACTGCAGCAAGGCTGCTGGAGGTATTGCTGAACAATGTGAAGATAAGAGAAACAAAGGCTACCAAGTCTGCAATCTTACCACTATCCCAGTACCTCTTGGACCCACAAACCCAAGCTCAACAAGCGAGGTTACTAGCAACACTTGCTCTTGGCGATCTATTCCAGAATGAGGCTCTTGCTCGAAGTGCAGATGCTGTTTCAGCTTGTCGGGCTTTAGTTAATTTGCTTGAGGATCAACCTACAGAAGAAATGAAAGTAGTAGCTATATGTGCCTTGCAAAACCTTGTCATGTACAGTCGATCAAATAAAAGAGCAGTTGCAGAAGCTGGCGGGGTTCAGGTTGTTCTAGATTTGATTGGTTCAAGTGATCCAGACACATCAGTTCAGGCTGCAATGTTTATTAAACTTCTCTTCTCTAACAATACCATTCAAGAGTATGCTTCTAGTGAAACCGTCAGAACTATAACCGGTAAAATCTCTTTTCTCTCTTTGGTTAGCTTTTGATTGATTTGGGGAGTATGGATGTAATGATTGTTTTAAATAGCATTTCCATCCCTAAATCTTATCTTGACTTGCACAAAATATTGTTTTACATTTCACCATTGATTTATCATTACTTTGGTTTGCTTTTTTGAGTCCTCCACCTTATAGACTCCCTGTTTGTGCTTTGTTAGCCCTCAGCCCCACTTGTGTTCGACTGCTAGGCTATAAGTATCTTATGTGGAAATTGCTTTGTACCTATTGTCCATAAAATAGCGCGGTTTTGGCAAAATACTAATTACTAGTACCTATGAACTACGGCATCTTTTGTTAATACAATTAATTGTCTTGGTATGTCAGCTGCAATTGAAAAGGATTTATGGGCCACTGGAGCAGTAAGTGAAGAATATCTAAAAGCTTTAAATGCCCTCTTTGGCAACTTTCCGCGTTTGAGAGCAACAGAGCCAGCAACACTCAGTATTCCCCATCTCGTTACTTCTCTCAAGACTGGGTCAGAGGCAACTCAAGAAGCTGCCTTGGATTCATTATTTCTTCTCAGGCAAGCTTGGTCGGCATGCCCAGCTGAAGTCTCGAGAGCACAATCTATTGCGGCTGCAGATGCAATTCCCTTGCTGCAGTACTTAATCCAGTCAGGCCCACCTCGATTCCAAGAGAAGGCAGAATTTCTATTGCAGTGTTTGCCTGGGACATTGACTGTGATAATCAAACATGGCAACAATATGAAACAATCAGTTGGGAATCCAAGTGTTTATTGCAAGCTTACACTCGGCAACACTCCACCAAGGCAAACGAAGGTATGATTTATTGATGCTTATAGTGCTGTACTTTCATAGACCTTCTCTCTTTCCCGGTCTCATTGAATGCTTAAACTAGTACTGGTCCCCCTTCACTATTTGTACACTTGACTGCAAATTAGCCCTTCGTTGCTACCATTAGCTTAGTTGGTCCTATTAGTATTTCATATAGTAAGTGGATAAATATGATTTGGAATCTTTCATATTAGTCATGCTTCTACTTTCTCTCTGCTTTGAAATTGATCCTGGTTAAATTGATTTTACGTTGTAGTTGTATTTAGTATTTTGTTTGTAGCTTTGGTGCTTGTGGAAAACAGTCAATACCTGCAGCCTTGTCGAGCAACTTGTTCTGCATGGTGCTTGTCCAAAAAAACACGATAGATTTTCTGGCTAGAACCTAATTGATTTTTTTTTTCCCTGCTTGTGTTGTCGTCTGTTGAGTCTCCTTATGTCATACATGACATGTTGTCTGCATTTAAACTCCTAACATCAGAAGGTATTGGGTGTCATGGTACATTCTCTGTAGTAATGATTATACTGTATCAGTATAATGGCAATTTCCATTTAGAGTTGTTAACCCTGTTCTTTTTAGTCCTTGGTTCTGACTTGCGTGGGTTAAAACTGTGCTAAGAAAGATACATAGAAGTTCCTGTGCTTTTGTTAGGCAACAAAAATACTGCCTTCTCTTTCTTGGCTCTCTCCGTCTCTTATATAGTTTGTTTTCGAGAAACAGTTCAGAAACAACATAATTTGGTGGTCAGTGCCCGTGCTGAGCATGCTGCCATCTATAGCATCCGTTTTGGTTGACTCTGTGCAGAAGGCCTTTTACATATAAAGAACATTCTTGCTTGTAACAGTTGGATAAATCCATCCCTACTTTCCAGGTCTGGGGAAAGAAGTGCTTTTCAACAAAATACTTAATCTCTAAAAAGACGAAGAAATCGGAATTGTCCTGCTTTTCACTTCCTTTCAAAATGCTTAGAACCATGATAACTGAGAACTGTTTGACTCATTGGCTCATTGCATCATTGACATGACCAAAGTACCAAACTACATGCTAAAAGAAAGTCACTGAATCAATCTCAAAGTACAATGCTGTGTTTATCATATAGAGAAGGGAAGAGAGCATATGCTCACAACATCAACCCGTAAGCCACTGGTGCAAACCTCGAGTCCGTATTCGTATCTGTTGAGATGGAACCACCAAACGGAGGAATATTCTTATTCCTTGAGAGTATAAATAGTCAAAAGTGACGACCTTTTGAAAAGGGAGAGGCTGAATCCTATACTATAATCCGAATCTTCATTTTCCCTACAAAGTGCATTAGCGCCGATAGTTTACCTTTCAGCAAAAAATAAAGGCATTCACTTCCGTGACTTCTCCATTAGTCATGAGTAGATGATTGGTCGGTTTTGTTTATACTACTGTGCATATATTATGTTCTCAGTCAGCTGAACAGGCCTCATCCTAAGTGCTTGGGCTGGGTTTCACATACTCATTCACGGCTCTGCTTTTGCTTAGGACTGTTCTTTTGTAGGCGGGGCCATATATGCTTCTGTTTTTACTTCTTCCTTCACTGTCCCACTTGCCTGACAAATGTTCTTTTGTTTGTTTGTTTGCTACTCAGGTTGTGTCGACTGGTCCTAATCCAGACTGGGATGAGAGCTTTACATGGTCGTTTGAAAGCCCTCCAAAAGGACAGAAGCTTCACATTTCATGCAAGAACAAAAGCAAGATGGGAAAGGTAAATGAGCTGAAAAAACGAGTCAATATTTCGGTTTTCTCATGATGCCGTAGTTTATTCACTACTTTTTTGCAGGAATTCCTATTAACATTTTTTCTCTTTCACTCTATTGGCAGAGTTCATTTGGAAAAGTAACCATCCAGATTGACCGCGTCGTCATGCTGGGGGCAGTTGCTGGGGAGTACACACTGTTGCCTGAAAGCAAAAGTGGTCCATCAAGAAATCTGGAGATAGAGTTTCAGTGGTCTAACAAGTAACGTCCAATACTGAGGTTCTTGCGACTCATCTGCAAACTGAAATCTTCGAAGAGATTCTCTTTCACCCTTTTCGGAGTTCATCTGTAGTGTCCGTGTATATAGATCTTTCCAAAGATTTGATTCTCATTGTTTCATTTTTTGTAGTCTTGGTCAGCAGTCTTGAAACAGCCATTCGGTATATTCTCTTGTAGCCTGATAAGTTGTGTTCTTTATGAGGCTATCGACTATAATGTAGCTTCCCATGTACTTTGAATACTGTATTTGTGCGAGTGTTAATTGCGGAGGATAATAATGAAGCATTGCTCATCTTGTGATAAACAATATGATTGTATGAGAATTATACATTTGCTACCAAGTATATGACTATTAGTGTACCGATTTTGCACTGTGTTTAGAGATGAATTAGTTCTTTTACAGATATGTAAGCAAAACAAGCATATGGTGAGAACAAATTGGGGAATTGATCTTTCTGCTCTACATTTGAACCAGTCGACTGACACCATTTATGGGAGAGAAGATGGAATGGATTGATTCAGTCTAGTGAGATCATCATTTCCCGGCTAACGATACTGAAAGTTAAAGATGTAGGATTAGGAAGTCAAGCAACGGGCACAAACACCCAAGCAGGAGCAACTTATCGGCGCCTCGTAGCAGAATTTAGACATTGTCTTACTACAAAGACATCCTAACGAACCCCAAGAGGTGGGTGAAGTGACAAAGGCTCTTGAGGAATAACCTCAACGTGCTGAGTTTGAATCCTCATGTCAGTGGATCATATAAATTGCGATTCTGACTATTAAGGAAGAAAGAAAAAAAAGGACATCCCAAGCGGGGATACAAGTCACGCTTCAAAACCACTTTGGGGTGCCCGAGGCAAAGTGCTGGGCCTGAGGAGATGGTGTGTCTACTAGGGTTGAGGAACGGTAGATTCGCTCACGATTGTGTGGCCTCTTGGACTTTTAAAGTAATTTGTACGTCTCGTTTCGGTTTCTTCAAGGTATTGATGATTTCTTTTTTCTTCTGTTTTATTGGCTTTCTTGTTTGTGGGTTTTGGGCTTTTTGTTGTCTTGTTTATAGTTGAATGTGGGGTTGGGGTCTTAGCTCTTTGCTTATACTGGGTAGGGCTGTTAATGATTTTATTGTTTTCTGAAAGCATATCCTTCACTTGGATTCTTGCAAGGACCAAGAGTTGGTATAATATGGCAATATGCTATCAGCCATTATTTGCTGTCTATAGCCCTAAGATCCAAATGATGTTATACCTTTTTACATTATTCTCTTTCATTAGTGAAATTTCTTGGATCTTTACCCAAAAAATGAAAAAAAGAAAAAGAAAAGAAAATGTAAAGATACTATCTGAATAGTCCAATAATGCATTACTAAGCAAGTCCATAGAATACACATTAATGACTTGCATGTTATCCTCTAAACACTGTTGTCTAGGTGATTAATGTAAAGATTAATAGTCCGTTTGTGAGTTCTTTTTAGGAGAGAAAAGAGAAGGAGAAAAAGAGAAGTGGCTCTGTACCTACTTTTTCTCTTACTCGTGAGTTTTTTTTACGAGAAAAAAGCGAAAAGGGACGGAAGTTTGGTCTTCCTTCTCTCAAAATCTTTCCTCTCAAAATTAGGAAGAAGCGGAGAAAAAGGAGACTCTCATAAATAATACTTTTATAATGCTCGTGTTATCCTTGAGATAATGAAGACTAGATTTTAAATGACTTTTAGGTCTTAGGGTTTCTTACAAAAACTTACCATTTCACTTACAGAAGAGTGATGGTTTTAATCGTTAGAGTTGAGTTGTGGTGATTGTTTTGCTTTTGGTGAGACATTATCAGTATGTCTGGATGTTTGTAATCAACTCATGGCTCATTTTTGTGTTTGTTTTTTATTGCGGCATTAAACTGGTGATATAAGACTTATAACATTAGAATAGTATGAACTTTGTATCATGTCATTGATGACTAGTTTGTTTACCTATCAAAATCATGTTCTTTTTTATGATTATACTTTTATAACGTCTGTTAAAATTATCACAATGCGGTATAAAAATATATATGTAATCTGCTGTTTTTTCTTTTATTTTCTGCTGAACTCACAAACAAGATACATGAATGATACTTTCTTTACTCTCTTAAACTCACAAACAACAGAAAGCAAAATTGTCTCCCTGCTCTTCATTCTCTTCTCTTCCTTTCTTTTCTTTTCTCTCCTCTTAAAGCTCACAAACATGCTATAAAGCTTTAACAAAATAAGCACAATACTCACCGATAACGCGTGGAACTCGATGAATGAAATTGAGTGCTTTTCTAATGAATAACGAAAAAGGCATGGTATGCAAGGTAATGTAGAATTAGAGCATGTTAAGGATTGATTTTAAAATGGTCAAACTTAATTTAATCTGAATTAAATCATGTTGCTGGGTTTTTGGCAAACATTCAAAACTGATTACATCATCCTTCAGAATCCAAAAAGTGATTAAACCAAAGTACACCTTACAAAAACCTTCACATACTAATTTCAGTATTTTCCAGCTTACAAGTAATGTAATAACAACGCATTTATAAAAAACTTAACCTCAAAGAGGTACATAGAGCTCTAAAACATAAGATAAATCCAACTAAAGTTCATAAACAATTAGAAATATTCTTAGTCTCCAAAGCCAAAAATAAAAGCCTTAAAACAAGGTAAAAACTCAAAGCTCTTATATAACTATTAATCTCTTTCTAAATCATATCAGCTTAATCACCTGAAATCTGGATGAGAAGAGGAAAATGAGCACGAAAATCAGCAAAGGTAACATACACCCCCGCACGGAGTACAACGTAAGTATTCAAGAAATATAGCTTCATCCAAAATTTGAACATATAGTATCGAAACCGAAAGTGCGAAAACGATAGATAGTCTTAGCACTAGAAACATTATCATTTGGATATATTGACCCAAAAAAGGTCAAATCAAAGTTAAATGGGCATATTCGAATCATTGAACTAATAATCAAGTACGATACAATCACGTGATACATGAGTGTAAAGCACATTTATCTTAGCACGCGAATGTTCTAAGTTGAAGTTTGCATACCGGTAGAATTTGTCATGTCATATATATGATGGCATTACGTTAACCTAAGCAATTAAGTAGAGGTTCTAAAGATTAATTCAGTTTCAAAGGGGTCCAGTGGTGTAACGCCCCGAAAATCCGGAACGTTAGACAATCACTCGATCAGTTACACTAAGATAATAATGTCTTCATAACCCAAAGTGGACAACCATCATCAGAGCAACTAACCTTCAATCAAACTGTACTCTCAATTGACTGTCATAAATGAAATACCAAATCTAAGTCTTAATTAAAATTATATAATACTATTCACTCAGGCAAGGGTTCTAATGGACAATACGGTAACTTAAATTCACTCGCTCGCTTGCCTATAGTCCATTTTCAAGTAATCTTTAAATTCACTGACTTGCTTGACTCTAGTCTATTTTCAAGTAATCTAATGTTGATTATTACCTGTAGAAAGGAAGTAAACGAGAGTGAGTTTTTGAAAGCCCCGTAAGTCAAATATTAAAAACAGAACGATTCAAACGATTTTCCATACACAGTCAAATGAAAAATTTTAAAAAACAAGAATTTTAAATAATACCAAATCATTTCGATATAGACATAGGGAAGAGTATCAACTCTATCCCTCAAAATCAATAGACATTTCAAAATATTTCAGATGAAATAAAACAGAACAGAAGACATTGACCATGAGTAGTACAGATTAGTAAAGTCACCCGGACAATGCTCAAATACACTTTATATATGCATATGTACACTAACTAGTCCATTTAGATACTAGTTTCAACTCAAACCAAACATACCATTCTTATAAGGCAAACAATACACATCATCCTTATAACTCCTCAGATTTACTAACTCATATTAATATTCAGAAGAAATAAACACAATTCAAAACTTTTCATGATGATCGAATCAATAAAATAGATGAGAATTAATAAAGAATTTCAAACGATCGCTTTAAGGTTCAAGTTAGGGTTTCATGGCCAGTTCCAAAAATTTTTTATATCAATTATAAAATTGAAGTACAATAAAGTTGGTAAAACTGTTATAATGAAACATTTGAAATCAGAGCGATGAAATAGGGTTCGGATGAGATTTCTTACCTCAATCCGAAGTTATGTTAAGCTACAACCTCAATCCGGATCCTTTTGAATCAACCTAAATTGAGCAATCCATTTATCATAATAAAATCTAGCCTCATAAACTATGAATCCAAAGCTAATTTCTTAAACGTTACTCACTCCGACACTCTCAACTCAAACCAAATCAAAATGGGTCCCACATACGACCAACCTAACCGAGAACCCCACACACTTCTTAATGCATAACGGTACCCCAAAATTCATAATAAAACACTTTTTATAGCTTAAAACATTATAAAAAAATCAAAACATGAAATTTCTGATTTTTTGAATATTTTGGAATTAGAATAATTTATTTACATGAAATAAAAACCCATAAACAACCATAATTGTTTCCAGCTGAAAATAAAGTCTCATATTTTTGTAACAGCTTTAAGATATATATAAAAATTATAGAAATTGAAATAAGAATTTAAAAGGCATTAAATCTATTTTAAAAATATTTCCTTTGCTAAATTGAATGTCATACTGTAATGATATCAAATCAACTCTAAAAACCATCAAACTTAAACTAGAACTTATTTAGGGTGTGTTTGATAACAAAAACTTAAAGTTTTCAATAATTTTCAATTAAGTGCGTTTGATAACCTTAAACCTTGTATCACTTCAAAAATTAATTCCTACAAAAAATAGACTAAAATTTTAAGTCAGGATGGACTTACTTAATGCTGATCACTTAATTCTAAATGAGATGGTTAAAAATTATTTAACATATTTTTACATAAAAAAAATTAATTAACACCATGATGCCGCCTCAATTAATTTGCTGGAAATACCGCTCCCACTGCAATACACCACCACCACAACCATTATTTCCTTTTACTACCACTACCACAATTACCACGACCTAGTTACTATCACCACCGACACCATCACAAGGACAACGCCACCTCCACCGTACCGTTTATGTTGTCACCACGTCTATTTCCGTAAAAAATATCTAAAGATCCACCACACTACAACCACTGCCATGACCGCCATGTCGCCGTCTATCGCTATCATCACAATTACCAACACTACAACGTCTTCACGCACAATTACTGCCACCATTAACACCTTTTTGCCGCCGCCACCACCACTACTACTCCATCGTCACTGCCACCACCACCACAAACACGATTTTAGCCCCTCCCAAAAAAAAGTTATAAAGTACATAAACAAATACATAATTGTGGTAAAATGGATAAATTTGTAAATAAATATTTTTCAGACATCTGCTTTTGATTTACCAAACATGTTAACTTATTTTTCAGTAAAAATTCAGTCGCTTAAAATTTTCAGTTTACAAATTCAGTGCTTAAGTTTTTCAGCACTTAAATTTCAGTTTTATCAAACAGCCCCTAATACTATAGAAACATTACTATGATTTTTTCAAAATTTATCATGAGTATTAAAGACTCCAAAAGAATTTTAGAAATATGAAATTATAGAAAACATTAAAACTACATACGATTTCAAAAAATTATAATTTTTTTCCAGAGATTTTAATTTTGCCTACCTTGCTGTAAAATTTCACATGCTAAAAATCATTGTGCGCTATCCAATGCACGCGCTGAACCTAACGTGAACCCGTGGTACACCTGTACACACATACCTAGTTCCTTCCCAGTTCATCTTTTTCTTTTCTTCCTCCCTCTACAGACAGACAGTCTTCTTCCCAGAATAAACTCACACACAGAACAACCCCCCCATTCACACTCCATGTACACACACACACACACACACCCACCCCACTTACACATATTTTTACACACCTTTATATTCCACACCCACTGCCTCACGGTAGTGGGTCCTCTTCTTCTTCTACACACACGCACCCCCACATTCACTCTATTCACACACATATACAGACGAGCAAACTCTAAAACCCACAATACACACACATATACAAGCACACATTAAATTATGTAGCACATCTCATACCTCCCCACACCTACTACCTCACGGCAGTGGGTCTTCTTTTCCCTTTTGTTTTTGTTCAACATACTCACGCACACCATTTACACACTACCATTTCAGTCCACCCACACGTACATATACATATTATACACATATACTCATCCACTCATCACACCCACTGCCTCACGACAGTGGTATTCTCTGTGTCCCTTTTTTTTCATGCTCAGTCACCCACGCACACCTCCAAACCCACTTCACGGCAGTTTACTCTATATTCCTTGCCTTTTATATGTTGGTGTTGATGATAGATTGTATGTAATGTGTTTGTATTGTGAGTGAAATTCAAGACCCAAAAGGTTTTGGGTTTTGTTCTTTGTCCCACATTGGAGAGAAAATGAACTTTCTCTCTCCTTATAAGCAAGCACATAATATATACTATTAAAATAATTGAGATGTTTTGGAGGGAACAATTGGCAATGCTATTGTGCGGTGCACCGCACCGCGCGCGCGCGCGCATGTGGCGCATTGTGTGCGCTTTAGTGGGCGCACTTGGCACTTTGCACGCTTGCCGCGAGCGCGTATAACGCGTTGATTTATATATGATCTAACGGCCAATATTTTACTAAAGTTCGGAATTGTTTCTTTCAATTATTTATTTAATGACTTTGAAAGTAATTCTGAAAAGGCACCAGAAATAACAGTTATTTCTGTTATTTCTTGATTGGTTGTGTCCCTTCATGAAAGGGTGGCTGTTAAGTCTATATATAAGATTCTGAAATTCAGAATACTCTTAACTTCTCATTTTCCAAATTACTTATCTCAATTATTCAGTTATATACACAATTTCGAGGAGCAATTCTGAAAACGAATCTTCAGAATTGCTATCTGCAGATTGTTGGCTTGGGTAATCCTGGAGGTGATTTGCCATTAACCCAGTAGCAAACTCGATTCGAGTGGGGGCAAATATCGCCTTAAAGACAGTGTCTTTAGACGCGCCTCAAGCCATTGAATTTCCGTTTTTCTTCTTCCTTTCTGCAAAAATTATTTCAACAATTTTAAGGCGATATCTTTGAAGGAAGGAAAAAATCAGCAATGGCGGCTTTCCAAGTGATGAATCAGGACTTCATGAAACTGGATAGATTTGATGGAACGAATTTCACCCGTTGGCAAGACAAGATGATGTTCTTACTCACTGCACTAAAGGTTCAGTATGTTTTGGATCCTAATCTGCCACCACTTCCGGAAATTACTGACAACGACTCCGACGAGACTAAAGCAGCACGGAAGAAACGTGAAGAGGACGAACTAGTTTGCAGAGGGCACATTCTGAATGCACTTTCCGATCGCCTCTATGACCTGTTTACATCGTCCAAGTGTCCAAAAGAAATCTGGAAGGCTTTGGAGAACAAGTACAATAATGAAAAGCAAGGCGCAGATAAGTTTCTTACTCTGAAGTATTTCGAATTTACTATGAATGATAATGAATCTGTTATGGATCAAGTTCATCAGTTGCAAATTCTTGTTTCCAAACTGAAAGACCTAAAGGTCGAAGTTTTTGAACCATTACAAGTGGGGGCTATTATTTCTAAATTGCCTCCTAGTTGGAATGGTTACAGAAAGAAACTTCTGCATACCACAGAAGATTTTACTGCTGAGCAAATTCAGAAACACTTGCGAAATGAAGAGGAAACTCGGGTTCGCGATAAAAGTTTTTCGGTGAATTTTAACTCAAAAGTAAACTTTGTGGATCAGAAAAATTCTCAGAATGAAAATTCTGGTGGAAACAAGAGGAAACTTTCTGAAACAAGCAACTCTGGAAACTCTGGAAACTCCAACAAGAATAACAAGAAGAACAAAACTTGTTATAATTGTGGGAAAAAGGGACATTTTAGGAAGGAATGCAGAAGCAAGAAAAGGCTGAAGACAGAAAATGCTGGAAGTTCCCATAATGCAAACGTGGTGGAAGACGACATCAATGAAGTGATAGCCATGATTTCTGAATTGCAGATTGGCATGATTACTGAACTGCATATGGCAACTTCGAGCAAAAATTCTGATTGGTGGTATGATTCCGGGGCTACAGTTCATGTTTGCAATGAGAAATCCTTCTTTAAGGATTACGAAGAGGCAACGGATGGACAAGTGGTGCTGATGGGGAATCATAGTTCTGTCAAGGTTTTGGGCAAAGGGAGTGTTGAACTTCAGTTTACTTCAGGGAAGAAACTAGTTCTACTCAATGTGCTCCATGTTCCGGAAATAAGAAAAAATCTTGTATCTGCTAGTCTTCTTTGTAAGAAGAGTTAATTACGCGGTTGACCACTGTACTATTAGGCAAATTTTACTTTGACCACTGAACTTTGATTTGTGTCAAAGTGACCATTGGACTCTTTAATTTGTTCAATTAAGTCATTCCGTTAGGTTCAGTTAACAAAATGTCCGTTAAATCATTTAATTTAGGGGCAAATCCGTCCGTTCATATTTTTCTTCATCTTCTTCTTCCTCCTCCTCCTCTGTTCATATTTTTCTTCATCTTCTTCTTCCTCCTCCTCCTCTTCTTCTTCTTCTTCTTCTTCTTCTTCTTCTTCTTCGTTCTTCTTTCTCATTTGATGTCTTCAACCTCAACCAAGCATCAGCACCACCGAGCACAACCACCGCTCCACCACCAACCACCACGCGCAACTGCGACACCAACCCAGCACCACCACCAAGCGTAACCCCGACACCAACCCAACACCACCACCAAGCACAACCACCGCCATACCACGACCACCTTCTGTGACGCGGCAGCTGTTTCCGGTGGACGGCGGAGGTGGAGGTGGTGGTGGAATCTGTTACTCTGTAACGCCGGCCTCCAGGACCTTTGATGTGCTTCGTACCCATCACCAGCGCTCATCAGCTGGGCTAGCACCTGCTGCACCATCTTGCCCAGAAGCTCCCCCATACGTCAATCTTGCCCAGAAGCTCCCCCATACGTCAATCTTGCCCAGAAGCTCCCCCAATTGCTTTTTTGTGATCTTTATCTTCACCTCCGTCGTCGTGAACGGAGGATCGCTTGATCCTCTGGAATCTCCCAGGAGTCCCTTTTCTTGGATCTTCATTTACGCTTGCTACAGGCCACCCAATTCCAATCGGATACCCATGTCCATGTTCATAAAGCATGTACTACTTGAGAAACAATTTGATTACACTAACATCGATTTCCAAACCAAGATCCTTGAGAAATCAGGTTTCAGCGAGGAGACATGCCTTCATCCCTCCCTCTGTCGACTGCCCAGAACAAGATCGCTCTCGCTAAGCATAGAAGAAGCCGCAACAGTGATGTTCTCCATGGTTGCAGACTTGTTCCAAACTCCCTGGCCCTAATTGTGAGCAGTGAGATCCTGAGCCAAGACTGGTACGATGGCAAGGATCGCTCCATGTTGCTAACCAACTGTCTCTTTCGAATGGGAGGTGTTGCGCTTCTTTTATCCAGCAGAGTCATTGTACAGGTTTTCGCCGCCGCTTGGGTTGCTGGAAAAGCGTGTCTCCGAGGTAACAGAGCCTCAATCTTCGCCTCCGAGACCATCGGAATTTGCAGAGAGAGAGAGAGAGAGATTTATTAAAGGACGGATTTGCCCCTAAATTAAACGACTTAACAGACTTAGATTTGACGGAATCTAATAGAGTGACTTAATTGACCGCAATTGAAGAGTTCAGTGGTCACTTTGACACAAATTGATGTTCAGTGGTCAAAATGAAATTTGCCTAATAGTTCAATGGTCAATGGCGTAATTAACTCTTGTAAGAAAGGCGTTAAAGCCTTGCTTGAGTCTGATAAGTTGGTCCTGTCTAAGAGTGGAGTGTTTGTTGGGAAAGGATACTCATGTGATGGCATGTTTAAGTTATCTATTAATGAAAACGTATCTGATTTGGCTTACTCTGTTGACTCATTTTCTTTGTGGCATGGTCGTTTAGCTCATTTAAATTTTAGATCATTAAAATTTATGTCTAAGCATCGTTTGATTTCATATAATCATGTGGAAAATGCTAAATGCCAAATCTGCATTCAAGCAAAGTTGTCTAAGCAACCTTTTCCTAAGGCTGAAAGAAATACACAATTGTTAGAACTTGTGCATTCTGACATTTGTGAAATGAATGGAGTCTTAAGTAGAGGTGGCAATAGATATTTTATCACTTTTATAGATGATTTCTCTAGATATACTTATGTGTATTTAATGAAACATAAAAGTGAAGCTTTTAATATGTTCAAGCGCTATAAATCAGAGGTTGAGAATCAAAAGGAGAAAAGGATTAAAATTTTTCGTAGTGATAGAGGTGGAGAATTTTTTCCTACTGAATTTGATTCTTATTGTGTAGAGCATGGCATCATACATCAGAAAAGTGCACCCTACACCCCACAGCAAAATGGTTTAGCTGAACGAAAAAATAGGACACTTACGGAAATGATAAATGCTATGCTCTTGAATGCTAAATTGCCTTTAAGTTTATGGGGTGAAGCATTACTTTCAGCTTGTCACGTGCATAACAGAATAACTTCAATGAAAACCAAGGTTTCACCATACGAACTATGGAAAGGAAGAAAACCTAACCTAAGTTATCTTAGAGTTTGGGGTTGTCTTGCCTTCTATAGGGTTCCTGATCCTAAGAGAACAAAGTTGGGACCAAGAACTCTCAAAAGTGTTTTTGTGGGATATGCTGAAAATTCCAAGGCCTACCGCCTATTAGACTTAGTGTCTAACGTCATTGTAGAATGTAGAGATGTTGAGTTTATTGAAGATAAATTCAACTCTGATTCTGATTTTTCAGCACCCACAATTTCACTCGAAACTGACTCGAATATAGGTTCATCTCGTGAAAATGAGAGTGTTGTGCCTAATAACACAATTGAACCTAGGAGAAGTCAAAGAGCTAGAAAAGAGAAAATATTGGATCCTGGCTTTATAGACTCTCAAGCAATCGCTTTCTTGGTGGAAGGTGATAGAGAGAATATTCTCAAGGAAATTCCCATGTTACTAAATATGGAAGATGATCCAAAGACATATTCTGAAGCAATGGCTTCCAGAGATGTTGCTTTTTGGAAAGAGGCAATCAATGATGAGATGGACTCAATATTATGTAATAATACTTGGGTGTTAGTTGAATTGCCTCAAGGATCTAAACCAATTGGATGTAAGTGGGTGTTTAGAAGGAAATATAATACGGATGAGTCTATACAAACCTTTAAGGCCAGATTGGTAGCAAAAGGTTTTAGACAAAAAGAGGGCATAGACTATTTTGATACCTACGCACCCGTGGCACGAATAACGTCCATTAGAGTGCTTTTTGCACTGGCATCTTTATATAAGTTGCATGTACACCAAATGGATGTTAAGACTGCATTTTTAAACGGTGACCTTGATGAAGAGGTGTACATGGAACAACCCGAAGGATTTGTTATGCCGAGTAATGAAAGGAAGGTTTGCAAATTAGTTAAGTCTTTGTACGGCTTGAAACAGGCACCAAAACAGTGGCATGAAAAATTTGACTCTATTATTTTATCTCATGGATTTAGACATAATAATGCTGATAAGTGCATTTACTCAAAGTTTACAGATGCATATGGTGTTATCATATGTCTTTATGTGGATGACTTGCTAATATTTGGTACGAATTTGGAAGGAATTTCTGAAACAAAAGAGTATCTTAATTCCAGATTTAAGATGAAAGATCTTAATGAGGTTGATACTGTTTTAGGAATTAAGGTTAAGAAACATAGTGGGGGTTATGCTTTATCTCAATCACACTACATTGAGAAAATGCTTCTTAAATTCCAGCATTTAGGAATTAAAGAAGTGAGTACCCCATATGATTCTTCTTCCAAATTGGGTGAAAATTCTGGTAGAGCAGTTGCTCAACTAGAATATGCAAGTGCCATTGGTAGTCTAATGTATGCAATGCATTGTACTAGGCCCGATATAGCATTTTCAGTTTGCAAACTCTCTAGATATACAAGTAATCCTGGTGTTGATCATTGGAAAGCTATTTGTAGAGTCTTTGGGTTTCTTAAACGAACCATAAACTTAGGACTATATTACAATCGCTTTCCTGCAGTACTTGAAGGGTACACTGACGCTAGTTGGATAACTAGTGCGAGCGATAACAAGTCAACGTCAGGTTGGGTGTTTACCCTCGCGGGAGGAGCTGTTTCTTCGGCTTCTAAGAAACAGACTTGTATAACACACTCAACGATGGAATCTGAATTTTTGGCGTTGGCTGCCACAGGCAAAGAAGCAGAATGGCTGAGAAATCTGTTATTTGATATAAAGTTGTGGCCACAACCGGTGCCATCAATTTCTTTGCATTGTGATAGTGAGGCGACTATGTCTAGAGCATATAGTTCCATTTATAATGGTAAGTCTAGGCATATAAGCTTGCGACATGAGTATGTCCGAGAATTGATACTAAATGGTGTGATTACCATAGTATATGTTAGGTCAAGTAATAACTTGGCGGATCCTTTAACTAAAGGTCTTTCAAGAGATCTGGTGAGGAGTACATCTAGTGGGATGGGTTTGAAACCTTTTTATTTAGACCACCAGTAATGGAAACCCGACCATAAGCTAGTCTTGTGGTTTAACGGGTAATAACAAGTTACTGATAAGTGGTTGGAGTAGCACTTAATTAATTTTTGGTAACCCAATCCAGGATGTGAAAGTGCTAGATGTTACGACATAGAGGGTGAGTTGTAAACTCTTAATGAAGTTCAATAAATTTCCGTATAAGTGTTCAAGTAACAGGGACACGGATGGAACTTCACCTATATGAACATAAGAAGTGGAGCCGCTTCTAGCAAACGTTAAAGGTTTACTTTTGTAAATGTTCATGAAGTCCAGGATGAGGCAAATGGCTGTGATAATGCATTATTTATTTGGTGAATTGCTCGCTGAAATTGGATATCGTTATGTGTGCAACATATCCGGTTCTAATATCGATGAATCCAGGTTTAAGCTTAGGCCACCATGGATTCAATTAGAGCTTTGATGTGTTTGTACTAAGTAAGGGTTTAAATCGAGAGATACCTTTACTAAGCATGACAATATCAGTACTTAACTGGGGATCGACATAACAATCTAAGTGGGGGATTGTTGGTGTTGATGATAGATTGTATGTAATGTGTTTGTATTGTGAGTGAAGTTCAAGACCCAAAAGGTTTTGGGTTTTGTTCTTTGTCCCACATTGGAGAGAAAATGAACTTTCTCTCTCCTTATAAGCAAGCACATGATATATACTATTAAAATAATTGAGATGTTTTGGAGGGAACAATTGGCAATGCTATTGTGCGGTGCACCGCACCGCGCGCGCGTGCGCGCATGTGGCGCATTGTGTGCGCTTTAGTGGGCGCACTTGGCACTTTGCACGCTTGCCGCGAGCGCGTATAACGCGTTGATTTATATATGATCTAACGGCCAATATTTTACTAAAGTTCGGAATTGTTTCTTTCAATTATTTATTTAATGACTTTGAAAGTAATTCCGAAAAGGCACCAGAAATAACAGTTATTTCTGTTATTTCTTGATTGGTTGTGTCCCTTCATGAAAGGGTGGCTGTTAAGTCTATATATAAGATTCTGAAATTCAGAATACTCTTAACTTCTCATTTTCCAAATTACTTATCTCAATTATTCAGTTATATACACAATTTCGAGGAGCAATTCTGAAAACGAATCTTCAGAATTGCTATCTGCAGATTGTTGGCTTGGGTAATCCTGGAGGTGATTTGCCATTAACCCAGTAGCAAACTCGATTCGAGTGGGGGCAAATATCGCCTTAAAGACAGTGTCTTTAGACGCGCCTCAAGCCATTGAATTTCCGTTTTTCTTCTTCCTTTCTGCAAAAATTATTTCAACATTATACACACACAAACACACACTCATGGCTTCCATGGCTATAACCTTCTCAATTTACTCCCATACCCCGTCACGGCAGCCATCATCTCTTGGTAAGATGGCTGTGCAACACTCACAGAAATGGCAACAGCTTCTTCCCCTTCTCACGACCATTCACAAACACGTTGCACCGCTGTCACCTTTCGTGGCCATAAAAGCCATAAATAACCTCACAGTATCACACAAAACACACACTGATCCAACAGATTCCCCCATTTTACTCCCTCCTAAAACAATGAATATGGCAGAGGAAAAGTTACATGAAAATCTCGCCAAAAACTTTTTTTCTTCACGCTCTCTCTCTCTACCTTCTCTGATATACGCGAGAGAGAGCGAGAGAGAGAGACACTAGACAGGAAATTTACGAAAACCCCCCTAAACTTTTGGCAATTTTTTCAAAGTTCATCCAAAATTTTCTATTATTATGAAAATGCCCCAAAATAACTATTCATGATAAATTAATATACTAGAAAAATTTAACGGGTTGTTACATAACCCGCTTCACTAATCGTAGCAAATAAATGCATCGATACTAAGTGATGTAGCTAAAACTACACCTCCAGTGAATGGATGACACGTGGTGGCTATGACACGTGGCAATTACGACACGTGGTAGTTATGACGCTTAGTCTTCCACTACGTTACTCCTGATTTGGCACTTGCCATATTGGTCATCAAGCAGGATCCTAAAAGGGCTCTATCTTTATCATTAAAGATAAGCACATGATCCTCTAGGATCATAATACAATCCCGATTGGATTTGTTCACAGCCCAGTCCTACTAGGGCTCTTCTTCCTACCACTATATAAAGAGATCTACCCCCAGGTATGGACAACTACACACACAAATATACACTTTGTATTACTGCTTTCTCAGAGTTCTACATTATTAGCCCTCTCTGACTTGAGCATCAGAGCGTTCCACCGCCGGAACCCCACTCGGCGGTCACTCCGTGTTCTCTTTTGCAAGCCTATTTTCTGGTGTGGTTCCCGATCCAGCTTTTAGCTGCAATAAATTGGTTCCATCTGTGGGACCACGACAGGGAACATGGCCAATCATTCTTCTTCCAGCGACTCTTCACATAGTCGTTCTCAAAACCGTCATGCACGAACCAATAGTTCTCATCGACTCGGTCGTTCTAATGATCGACATTTGACATCTTCACATCGTCGTGCCGGTGCTTTGGAAGATGTTCATATTAATGTAACATCTACCACTCCCGAATCCAATAACCGATCTCCGACATCCACTCTGAAGAACGGTGACCTTCGTCATCGTATAAACCGTCAGCTATTCAAAACACACCATGCCGACCTTGCAAGAGAGATCCATGAGCTGAAAGATATCGTGAACACTCTTCAACAAAAGCTTGACATGGCAGTGGCTCCACCATCTACCCATTATTCTCATCTGGATCCTAGTGACCTTCGTCTTTGGCTCACCTCTAGATTAAGCTATGGCCAGAAGTACAGGTTGGAAGCCGATCCGACGTATGATCCCAAAGTGAAGAGCGGAGAACACACAACCAAGAGTGGATCATACTACCGTCGTGATCCATCGGTCAAAGGCAGTATCAATTCCTCTCCTGAAAAGGTCACCAGAACTGACACCCCTCAAAGATCGATCCACAGAAAGAGGACGCCTGAGTATCGTTCCCCAGAACGAGACTCTTGGAAGGTTGTCCCTAAGTATCATTCCCAGGAACGATCTCCCCCGAGGGAAGAATCTGGATACCCATTATCCGAGGTAATTGAGAAAGCCAAGTTACCCCCCAACTTTAGAATGCCTTAGTGCGACCTCTATGACGGAACTGAAGATCCAGGAGAACGTGTTTATCAGTTCGAAACAAACAGCTCCTCCAAGTATCGGACGATGTCATGTGCAGAGCCTTCCCTACCACTTTACGAAAGGCTACACATGCATAGTTTAAGTCTTTACAACTGAGGTCCATACACTTCTTCGCCCAACTGTTAGATCTCTTTCAGAAACACTTTGTAAGCAGTCGCTCCCGAATGAAGAACTCGGCGAGTTTGCTCAACATAGTGCAAGAAAAGAATGAATCCTTAGCCTGTTACCTCGGGTGATTCAACGCAGCCACCTTGGAAGTTGATAGTCTGGATGAATCCGTGAAGTATACTGCATTCCTCCGAGGACTTCGACCCACCTCCAAATTCGTATTCTCCGTCAACAAGAGCCCTCTAGGGAATATGAAAGCTCTTCTCGAGAAGGCTAACAAGTACAT
Organism: Escallonia rubra; assembly: GCA_033065855.1. Taxonomy (NCBI): domain Eukaryota; kingdom Viridiplantae; phylum Streptophyta; class Magnoliopsida; order Escalloniales; family Escalloniaceae; genus Escallonia; species Escallonia rubra. The sequence continues at coordinate 351,950 of JAVXUO010000835.1, read as the reverse complement.
TCAAGCTGAAGAATACCTGGAGACCCATAGAGGACAACGCGGAGAAGAGAAAGAAGAACAAAAGAAACGATTAGGGGAATTGAGTCCCCAAGGAGAAAAGAAGGCAAAACGATCCAAGCGTGACGAACAGTGTCCCAAAGACCCGTTTGCCCTGGAGAATTTAATGCCCCTTAATGTCAGACCATCACAAATACTACACAAGATCAAAGACAATAAAGCTCTCAAGTGGCCAGAAAAGATGAGATCTCAGGCGAATAAAAGGAATAAAGACATATGGTGCCACTTCCACAACGATCATGGCCATTCGACTGATGATTGTGGGTCAATTGAGAAAATTTGTGGCACGGAAGGAAGGACGACAAGAGACACCCTTAACCATTGAAGAAAGAGAAGAACGGGAAGAGAATGCGGGTACAATCAACACTATTTTTGGGGGATTAGCCGCAGGAGGCCCATCAGGACAGGCTTGAAAAGCATATGCAAGGGAAGTGTGCATAACGAGCCAACCCCCATGCAAGAAACAGAAGACTATGCCCTTACCTATCATTTTTTTTTCTGATGAAGACCTAAAAGATGTGAAGACTCCTCACGATGATCCATTAGTCATCACCAACAAGGTCGGGAATTTTGATGTAAAACGTGTACTCGTCGACAATAGGAGTTCAGCTGAAGTTTAGTTTTATGAAGCATTAAAAAAGATGAACATCCCTACGGACCGTCTTCGGAAGATGGACACACCATTATATGGATTCTCTAATCATCCAATCACAGTCGAAGGCGTTATTGCACTCCCAGTTGTGATGGGTACACCCCCGACACAAGCAAACTTGATGCTTGATTTTGTGGTGGTGAAGGTCTCTTTTGCATACAATGTCATACTTGGACAACCATCACTTAATCAATTACAAGATGTGGTATCGACTTACCACCTCAAGATGAAGTTCCCAACGGAATATGAGATTGGAGAAGTTAAAGGAAACCAGACTGTGGCTCGTCAGTACTATGTAACTTCATGCCGATCAAAGAACAAAGAGGCACTCATCATTGAAGATCTCAGGGAAGATACGAAGATGCAAAGGGCAAACCAGTGGAAGATCTCGTAAACATTGAAGTGTATCCCGGAGAGAAAGACAAACCAGTACAGATAGGTTCAAATCTTAAGGAAGGCACTAAGCTCGAGCTTGTGGACCTATTATGAGCCTATGCCGACATCTTCGCATGGACAGCCGCAGACATGCCTGGGATTGATCCCGAGGTCATCACACACATGCTGAATGTTAATCCATCTAAAAAACCTGTCAAATAGAAGAAGAGAACCTTTGCACTGGAGAGACTGGAAAAGATTGAAGAAAAGGTGGACAAACTCCTAACCGCCAACTTTATAGAAGAGATCTACTATCCCGATTGGATCGCCAATGTCGTCATGGTTCCAAAATCGGGTGGCATGTGGCGAATATGTATTGATTATACAGATCTCAACAAAGCATGCCCGAAGGATAGCTATCCCCTCCCAAGGATCGATCTCCTCATTGATGTTACTCAAGGCCACAATCTGCTTAGTTTTATGGATGCATACTCTGGTTATAACCAGATCATGATGCATCTGGATGATGTTTCTAAAACTTCGTTCATCACAGAGAGAGGGCTATACTGTTACAAGGTAATGCCCTTCGGACTCAAGAACGCCGGGGCAACTTATCAACGCCTGGTGAACATGATCTTTCGAGACTTGATCGGAAAAAACAAGGAGGTATACGTTGACGATATGCTCGTCAAAAGTATCAAGGTTGAATTCCATGTCCGAGACTTGAAGGAAACCTTCGACATACTTAGGGAGTATATGATGAAGCTGAACCCTCTCAAGTGCGCTTTTGGGGTTGCATCGGAGAAATTTTTGGGCTTCATGGTCTCTCAACGAGGAATCAAAACAAATATAGAGAAGATAAATGCCATCCAAACCATGACATCCCAGAAAACAATGAAACAAGTGCAAGAGTTGACATGACGGGTTGCAACCTTGGGAATGTTCATGGCTCGATCAGCTGAACGATGTTTACCGTTCGTCAAAGCCATCAGGAAAGCAAAAGACTTTGCTTGGACATAAGATAGTCAGAAGTCATTCGAAGAACTTAAGACATACTTAAGTTCTCCTCCTTTACTTACTAAGCCATTTTCGGGAGAAGACTTGTTTCTGTACCTCTCGATTAGCGAAGTTACAGTCAACGTTGTTCTGGTCAGGGAGGAGAACATACTTCAAAGGCCAATCTATTATGTCAGAAAAGTTTTACAAGATATAGAGACAAGATATATGAAGATTGACAAGATAGCACTAGCCCTCATCACATCGGCTAGGCGTCTCCGACCATATTTTCAGTCTCATACCATAGTGATGCTAACGAACCAACCACTTAGGAAAGTCTTGGTAAGCCCCGAGGCATCAAGAAGACTAGTGAATTGGTCGATAGAATTAGGGGAGTTCGATATCCAGTACAAACCACGAACTACGATCAAGGCTCAAGCCTTGGCAGATTTTATTGTCGAATGTACTTTACCTGAAGAACCCCCTCATTTGGTGATTTCTGAAGTCCAAGATCCTTGGAATCTTTATGTGGATAAAGAGCAGAGCTATTACGCACTATATCATATTTCTCAGGAGCAAGGATCTAAGGTTAATGCCAATCAGATGACTCTTCAGCCATCGGTAGCAGCGGCGCAGGAATTATCCTTATCAGTACAGAAGGTTTTGTTGTTGAATATGCATTCCGATTTGGATTTCAGGCCTCAAACAATGAAGCAGAATATGAGGCCCTTCTCGCGGTAATAATACTAGCACATGCTTTAAAGGTAGATTCACTATCAGTACATAGCAATTCCCAGTTTGTGGTCAACCATGCTTTAGGAGAGTAAGAGGCCAGAAATGAACGAATGGCTCAATACCTCCAACTAGTTAAGACTTTGGCATCAAAGTTCAAGAACTTTATCATTCATCAAATCCTCCGAGATTAGAATACTCAGGTAGATACATTATCAAGGTTCGTATCCGCAGAAGTCACAGAGGTCCAGCGCTCGGTCTACCTTGAATTCCTCAAGGAGCGTAGTATCAGTTCTTAAACTGAGATTGGAATGGTAGACCAAGAACCGTGCTAGATGGACCCAATCATCAAGTTTCTGTCTATAGGAGAGTTACCCAGTGGAAGACATGAGGCACGAAATTTTTGTATCAAAGCAGCCAGATACGCATTGATGGAATGAGTATTGTACAAGAAATCCTTCAGCCTTCCTTATCTCAGATATTTACGCCCATCAGAATCCTTATACGCCTTACAAGAAGTACATGAAAGGATATGTGGTCAACATTTGGGAGGAAGGACATTAGCTCAGAAAATCTCAAGGTAAGGATACTATTGGTCTGCGATGCAGAAGGATGCCATCAAATTCATGCGAAGGTGCGACAAGTGTCAGAAGTTTGCTCCAGTATCACATACACCAGTCGCCCCTCTGACTTCAGTTGTTTCTCCGATTCCTTTTGCCATATGGGGAATGGATCTACTAGGCATGTTTCCATTAGCATCTGGTCAACGACGTTTCGTGATTGTGGCGATAGAATACTTCACAAAATGGACCGAGGCAGAAGCTTTAGCAACCATTACTTCGGCCAAATGTGAAGATTTCTTTTGGAAGAATATCGTCTGCCATTTTGGAGTACCCAAGGCTTTCGTTGTTGACAACGGGAAACAGTTCGACAACAGTAACTTATGAACCTTCTGCGCAAATCTTTCGATCGATTTGCGCTTTACTTCTGTCGCTCATCCACAATCCAATGGTCATCTTACAAGGATTGAAGAAAAAATTGGATGAGGCCAAAGAGGATGGGTTGACGAACTCCCAAAAGTGTTGTAGGCTTATCGAACGACTCCGCATTCAGTCATAGGAGAAATAACTTTCTTAGGACCGAAGCAATGTTACCTGTTGAGGTATGAGTCCTAACAATACGAGCTTTACAATTCAATGAAAAAGGCAATGAAGTTGGACTCCGAACAAATCTTGATCTGGTAGAAAAAGTTCGAGCTTAAGCCCATGAATAATCCATTCTCATAAAAAAATGAGCCGCATGCTATTACAATTAAAGGGTTCAATCTAAGCAGTTTCAAATAGGAGATTTGGTTCTTCGCAAACTAGAAGTATTTGATCTTAAGGCAGCGACGGGAAAGCTATCTCCGAATTGGGAATGACCTTATCATGTTATAAAGGTACTGAAGCCAGGTGCCTATGCACTAGGAACACTTTCTAGAGATCCAATACCCTCGTACTTGGAATGCTGAGAACTTGCGAAAGTATTATCCGTAGCATCTTGCCTCAAGGCAAGACACTTCTTTTTTAGGGGGATAAGGGGCTCAGACCTTGTCAAAACCTCAATTCTTTTTGTAGAATAGTCTTTAGCAAATTTTTCGAATAAATGGGTTGTTAAATGATCCAATGTAAACTTTATTTCGCCCGAGCAATAAAGTTATTTTTCTGAGCATTGTTATAATGTTACAGTCACTTTTGCTTCTTTGTAATAACACAAGGAAGAGAAGGCCAGCGGTTTAGCTATAGATATAAAAACTGTGAAGTTGTAAAAGCTAATGGGGGCATCGTCACTGCATCCAACTTTTGCCTCTTCGAGATTTAGCCGAGCGGGGGTGCTCGACTTTTTTGCCAACTCTTTGAGTGGCAAATAAAGAGTTCGAGTCAAAGTAAAAATAAATAACGTTGTGTGAATGGTAGAATAAACCAAAGAAACACATAGTGAACAGAACCAACATCGTGAATAAAACACCCTTAAAAGAGGGCGATTTATTCCAAAAGATAAAGTTCATACAAAGCCTTTAAAGGGCGTCAAAAGAACAAAGTCTTTAAACAGATAAATAAGAGCCCAAGATAACATCAAAATCTAAGGCTCGGGGGCAGCGCCTGAATGACCTTCCTCCGAAGGATGAGAAGCTGCTGCATCCCCTACCTTCGAAGGCATGACAGTCTCCCCAGATGGAGATACTACTACAGGCATAACAAAGTCCTCCAAATGGATGTCGGGGAAGTGCTCAGAAAACATCTCTTTGACTTCATGAAGCCCATCTCGTAGATCTCCAACCCATCGTCGGTGTGCTTCTTTAGCCACTCATCCCCCGCATTCCCGTTAACGAAGTCATGAATGCCTTGGTCTCGAGCTTCAGCCACCTTCTTTTTTGACCTTTCTAGACTCCTCTCCAGAGATTCAATATGAGCAAGATGATCGGCCTCGCGCTTGCTCAACTCTTCAGCATGATGGGTGGCCGCTTCAGCCTCCTTAATAGCATCATTCTTCCCTTGAGCCTCAATGGCCGCTACATCCCTTGCCATTTCAAAGCGCGATAGCATCTCTGCTCTGGAAGCATACATCTAAAAAGACAAAGATTGGAATCATCAGCCAAATCAAAGGCAAGGCAAAGATCAAGGGGAAAAGAAGCAGCTTCTTACTGTATATATAGTCTGGGCAAAAGAGCAAGCAAAGGACTAGTGCGTCTGATCCTGGAAAACCTCATTGTCTCTAGGAAGAACACCGTGACGAAGATGCTGCTCGGAGATTTGACTGTTCGGCGTCCCTATGTTGTCGCGCCTGATAGTCTATCTAGGGTGAAAAATGGGGTCCTCTTCAATAGACACCCATTCAACGATGCATGGAGAGTGCTCGGGAAGGCTGACCTTCGTCCTCTTTGGAACATGGGGCAACTCCACACTTGGCTGCTTTTCTTTCCTTTTACCCTTAGCTTTTTGAAGCACGCCCAAAAAGCCTCCTTGTGGTGATTTCCCGCTTCCACTAGCCATTTCTACACAGAACAAGAAACCAATATTGGACAAGGATCAAGATCAATATTAGAATAAAGATCAAAACTATATGAAGCAAACCTAGAGAAGTGGTTTCGGTAGAAGATGTGCTAGGGTACTGAAAGACCAGCTGGAATAGGCTTGCGAGGAATAATATTCCCATACTCTAACTGTTGCTCCGAAAGAGGTTCATCAATGGAAATACCAGCTCGAAGCTTTATATGGCTAAGGATATGCTTTGTGAGGTTATTGGGAGTAGGCTCGCCCGAGTTTTCAAAGTCTTTACAATAAGGGTTCCAGTTTCTATCAAACGGTAACTTTCTTTTGTCTTCAGGACCGGCGAAGAAGTACCTAGAATGCCAACCCTTGTTGGACTTTAGACCCCCCTTCAGAAGTCGTTGCCTGCTATGAATGTAGTACCACCCAGGACAGTTGGCAACTCCTTTAAAAAAGCATATTTCGAAGAAGACTCTCATAAAAGGGAGCTGATCCCTTGACAGCGCAGGCAAAATAGGATATCTTGCCACTTTTTTTTGCGGCGCTGTCAGTCGTCCGCTACATAGTGTAGCGGACGGACCTTTTTACCATCTTGCCCTCGCTCACCCGTCCGCTAGACTGTGTAGCGGACGACATTCTTGGGCCCACATCGTCCGACAAAAAGTAGTCCGCTACACTGTCCAGCGGATGACTGTCACAACTATGTAATTCTGACACAATTGTGACTTGTCTGACACAAGTGTGACTTGTTGTCGGCAATTCTGTCCGTTACACAGTATAGCGGACAGTATTGCCCATCCCCAAAACCTACTCAATTTTCTTTCAGCACAATTTTCTTCTCCTTCGGACTCGCTTCCATTTTCAGCTGCCTTCAAGCTTCGAGTAACACTTGCTTCAAGCTTCGCTCAAGCAAGTTAAGTTTGCTTCAAGTTTTCTTGATGTTCTAGAAATTTGTCACTGTATTCATCAATTTGTGATTTTATACTCTAGATTTTTTGTGATGTTCTAGACATGATGTTCATCAAAAAGGTATAATTTGTTAACTTTATATTTAATTCATTATAGTTTAATTCGATTTTTTGGCATGATGAATTCGTCTATTTATCTTACTAATTTAAATTTGTTATGTTCAATAAATTAATAATTGTTAATTTGGAGACACTTTTGAGATTATGCATACCGTATGTTTGTCATCCTAAATTGGTCTATTCGCCAAGGTAATTTTTAGGTAATATTTTCAGTTAGAAATGTCATTTGATTGTTAAGCGTAGTCTATTTCTACACAGCTCTTGTTTCACAATGTCTGATTTCGTGTCGAGCTCCAACGTCCCCGTAGATGCTAGTGATCCGTATCTAGGACGAACATTTGCTACGTTGGAAGAAGCTGAAGAATGTTTTCGAGCGTATTCATTGAGGGTTGGTTTTGGCATTAGAATAAAGACTTCAAGAACGAGCACCATAACGAGAAAGATATGCTCTCGCTTATACGAGTGCCATAGGAGCAGAAACCCAGTGCAAAATGAGACACGCGTAGGCAATGATGACAGTGATGACGAAATAGGATATCCGCGTAGAAGACGGGACTGCTTTGAGCGCACAAATTGCCAGGTCAAGATGTTCGTAAGCTACAAACCCAATCAAGACCATTGGCTTATTACCAGCCTGGAACTGGCACACAATCACCCGTTAGTAACCCCTTCTAAGGTGAGTCAGATGCATCAACACAAGAAGATGGGTAAGGTCGCAAGGAGTCTGATTCAGACAATGAGCAATGCGCGACTAGGACCTACCGACATGATTAATGTTCTTGCTGAACAGGCTGGGGGAATTCAAAATTTGACCTTTAACACGACAGACGTTCGTAACGCGGTCTGAACCCATAGACGAGCCGCGTATGACCTCAATGATGCTCAAGCCACAATGAGCCTATTGAAACGGATGCAGATGGAGGACCCGCAGTTGACCTTCGATTATAAACTTGACGACGAGCATCGAGTTAGCACAATTTTTTGGGTCGACGGTCGTTCGAGGTTTGCTTATAAGCATTTTGGGGATGTCGTGACGTTCGACACCACAAACCGTACCAACAAGTACTCGATGCCGTTCGCCCCTTTCACGGGGGTCAATCATCATTATCACTCCATCCAATTCGAGTTTGCCTTGTTAAGGGACGAGACCGAGAGTTCTTTTGAATGGTTGTTTAGGACGTGGCTGGAAGCAATGAACTTCAAAGCACCCAAAGTGATCATCACCGATCAAGATTTGGCAATGAAGAAGGCTATTGCGACCGTCTTCCCAGACACTCGGCACAACTTGTGCACCTGGCACATAAGCAACAAATACCCGGAATGGCTGCATCACGTGTACGCAAAGTATCCAGACTTTAAACAGGATTTTGACAAGTGCGTCCTCAAGTCGTTAACGATTGAGGAATTCGAGGAGAGGTGGGAAAAGCTTGTTCGGGGTTACTCATTGCAAGACAACGAGTGGCTCCAGCACTTGGACGAGCGCAAAGAGCAATGGATTGGCGTTTACACGAGGAGGTATTTTTCAGCGGGCATGAAAACGACGGGCAGGAGTGAATCCATGAATGCCACGTTCGATAGTTATGTGGGTACAACTACCAATTTGAAGACTTTCGTTGCATCCGCACAAAAAGCGGTAGCTTCGTTGTTCTTAAAAGAAAGGGCTGCCGACTTTGCAACAACGTACAAACAAAGGAGAACGTTGCTCGAGACCCCGCTGGAGCTGAACGGTGCCAAAGTCTATACGAAGGAGATCTTCTTGCTATACCAAGTAGAGCTGCGAAAATCCGGACGATACAGTATAAACAAGGTGGCAGAAATGTCTACGCGTGAGTACAAGGTTTATTCGCTCGTGAATGACCTCGTCCCTGAGAAGCTGCGCAGAATGTATACGGTGAGCCACGACACATTGACGGACTCGGTGACATGTGTTTGCAAGAAGTTTGAGTTCCATGGCATCCTGTGTAGACACGTTCTGTGGTTTTTCACCCAGAAGAATATCAGGACAATCCCCGATAAATACGTCTTGCCACGGTGGACAAAAGGTGCAAACAGGTTGCACGGTACCATTTCCTTTCCGGAGCACCCGTATACTGACTTTGAAGAATCAGAGACGTTGCGGTATAATCATCTGGTGACGATGTTCACCCGTTTGTCCGTAAAGGGTGCTGCTACAATGGTCGGTTATAAACATCTCCTCGAGGTAGCTCAGCAACAAGAGCCCATCGTCGACCAGTTGGAAGCAGCTTCAGTCACCAATGCAATTGACACCGAGCCTACGACGGGGGTATCAGAAGATGACGAGCCGGAGGAGGAAGACGACAATGATATCCGTTTGTTGGATCCAATTATATCGCAAACGAAAGGCCGCAAGAGATCTACGCGGATGAAAAGCTCTATTGAAACGGCAACTCAACCTAAAAAGCTGCGAAGGTGTGCATTGTGCAACAAAATGACCGACCACGACAAGCGGAACCATTACAAGGCACTGGGGATAAGTTCAGGGGGTTTGCAAGACGGGGAAGAAGGTGACGCCGAAGATGAGGACGAACAAGCTGCAGTGGACCTTTAATTTTTTGTACAACTTTATGACATTTGTAATAATTTTCGGAGGGATAATTTTTCGACCGAGTACTGAATTTTTTTAAAAATGGACCTATGAGAGGCCATCGAATCAAATCTAAAGTCTTTATTTCAAAAAAAAAATTTTTGTAAGCCCCGTCCGCTATACAATGTAGCGGACGTCATCGACTTTTGGTCTTTTACGTCCGTTATATTGTATAGCGGAGAGGTGGCATCGAAGTAAAACTTTTGGTCTTTTTACGTCCGCTATACAATGTAGCGGACATCACAGCAGGCAAACTTTTGGTCTTCTTTAATGTCCGCTATATAGCGGACGTCATCGCAGTAAAACTTTTGGTCTTCTTTTACGTCCGCTATACAATGTAGCGGATAAGTCTATATGATATATATTAATCATATCGGGCAATCGGCTGTTATCAGTCCTATCTGGAGGGCACTCTCTCTGTCTCGAACATCTAGCCCAGGCCACTACTCCATCTCCGGCGACCCACATCTCCGGTGACCCACAACTCCGGCGATAAACCGTCCCCCCCTCAACGCCGACCTCGATGGCTTCTGGATCGGAGACCACCTACGATTTTATTGGCAACTTGCACCTGGCAGGCAAACACTTTTTCAAAGTCATGATGCCGGGGTTTGAGAATGAACTTGTATGCCATCCCTCTATCTCTGTATTTTCGTGTGTTAAAGGTTTGATCTTTTGGTTAAAAACTAACCTATTTTTTGTGTATTGTGTTTGTTAGGACATACCGGAAGCCTTGACCAATCAATTTACAACAATTCATGACAGTGCAAGATTATATAGCCGCAAGGGGGCATGGCAGGTTGAAATCAAGCTGAAGCCCGGCCGACCCCAAAAAAAGCAATTCGCAGAGGGTTGGAACGTCTTCGTGCGCCAGCATGGCCTCGAACTCGGGGACTTTGTAGTGTTTGAACACCTTGGGTGGTGGGATTTTCAAGTTGTAATATTTGATCGGAGCACTTGTGAAAAAATTTCTTTCCCCCAATGTGAACCCTAATTTATTATTAATAAAATAATTTGTGTTCTTGTTGATTGTGTTTCGAAATTTTTCCTCGCTTAATTGTGCTTAATTGTGTCGTTTGAGATTCCCTCGATATATTGAGATCGTTGATTGTGAATCGTACGTTAATTGCAGAAACTAATTTTACGTCCGCTATACAATGTAGCGGACGGCGCAGCAGAAACTCCACCCATCAACACTTAGAAAAATTTGGTCTTCATTTTACGTCCGCCATACAATGTAGCGGACGGCGCAGCAGAAACTCCACCCATCAACACTTGGAAAAATTTGGTTTTCATTTTACGTCCGCCATACAATGTAGCGGACGGCGCAGCAGAAACTCCACCCATCAACACTTGGAAAAATTTGGTCTTCATTTTACGTCCGCCATACAATGTAGCGGACGGCGCAGCAGAAACTCCACCCATCAACACTTGGAAAAATTTGGTCTTCATTTTACGTCCGCCATACAATGTAGCGGGCGGCGCAGCAGAAACTCCACCCATCAACACTTAGAAAATTTGGTCTTCATTTTACGTCCGCTATACAATGTAGCGGACGGCATAGCAGAAACTTTTGGTTTTCATTTACGTCCGCGATACTATATAGCGGACGACGCAGCAGAAAGCTCCACCCATCAACACTTAGAAAAATTCTCTACCTACATTTGTCCGCTACATTGTATCGCGGACGGAGTAGGAGAAACTTTTGGTCTTCATTTTACGTCCGCTATACAATGTAGCGGACGGCATAGCAGAAACTTTTGGTTTTCATTTACGTCCGCGATACTATATAGCGGACGACGCAGCAGAAAGCTCCACCCATCAACACTTAGAAAAATTCTCTACTTACATTTGTCCGCTACATTGTATAGCGGACGGCACAGCAGAAAGACTAAACTTCACTACTTAGAAAATTTTTGCACCATTTCGTTTTCCACATTTCAATCATTCCCAATGAGGCCAAAAAACCAACAACGTTCATCAATCAATCAGTAATCGACAACAGAAATCAACACAAATCAAATCACACCAATGGCGTACGGTTTATGTAAAAAATACTATTATGATACAATTTCAACTGGGGTCCGCATGTTGGGGCGGATTCTCGTCATTAGCCGGATTTTCTATAAACCTAACCGCTCTAGGCCGGCCTTTCATAATTTGCCAAGCTATTCTATATCTATAGGCTTCAACTTCTGCTTGGCTCCAGACGGCCGCCTTGAGGCTCTCAGAGCGACAAATGAAATCCATGTACATGCAAAGGAAGACGCCGCAGTCCGAAGTGTTACGTTGCTTGGGCCTCCTCTTCTTCAATCGCCTATCGAGATTTGGCCGCGCCGGTACGGGGACATCACGGACACGATTGACCATTGTACAAAAAATATTCTGTGAGAAACAGAAAATGGCGTAAGACACGAGTTAAAATTTATGGCAAGATAGAATCAGAGCATTATACAGCGATCGTAATATTACCAATGAGTCCAACTGGGCTCTGTACATCTGCAGCACAGGCATCTGATGAGTATCGTCGTGGAGACTGTCGATCACCGATACGACTTTACTTGTTGGGGAGTAGCAAACCAAGTACCAGTGGCTTTGCCCTAGAAATGGGATTAGAAACACATCGGCAACACTTGCGCTCACCGGACTATCCCTATTAAGATACGCTCGTAGGTTAACGGACGGTCTCCACTGGGCCAACTTTTTCTTCCCCCTATTTTCGACCCACTCCTGCCATTCAGACACTAGGATGCCATGAAAAAAAGCATCGAACAAAAAAACGGCCGGATAGGTCGGCTGCTGCCGACACCTTTCCTTCAGAATCTCCACGTAGGTGAAGACGACACCGTTGTCTAACCAACTCCCCGGAGCCAGGGAGGCCAGTTCTCCCTACGAGCAACTGTAATCCATGCCCTCCGGATGATCCACACTATACAACGCTTGGTCATGCGGGTAGCCGCTAAAATAACGCTCTCTGATTATCTGGCATTTCTGCGGCTTTAGGGGCTTCAACGGATGCCCTTTGCGATATTGCCCTCGGGGGTCGACCGGGGGGTATTGCACTCCTTCGGAGGGGTCGACGGGGGGATATTGCACTCCTTCGCGGGGGTCGACGGGAGGATATTGCACTCCTTCGGGGGGGTCGACGGGGGGGTATTGCCCGCCTTCGGCAATAGATGGTCCTGCCCACGGGACAATGGGCAGACTGATGTTTTCGAAACCCCAGTCTTGCGTGACTTGACTCTGAGAGAGGGGTTGGGGTTCCGAATCCAATAGTAAAGAGAAGGAGGGCGCACTGTAATCTTCCCACGGCACTTGAGCCTGGCCCATGGTGCTTGGCGGTCCCCAATCACCACCCATCTCCGGTACAGAGGGAAAACCATATCCCTGGCTCACTCCCGAAGTCTGTCCCGAGGGATCGGTGCATCCCTCGGGAACAAACGGCCGCTGCCACCCCGGATAACCCATTCCCGGGTTTGGCTGTCCCGATGCTTGCCGCAAAAAATTCCCGCAGCCATTCGCCAACGCTTCAGCCTGTTGGCGAAGCTCCTCGCCCATGGCATCCACCAAATCCTTCCGCTCGCTCAACTTCTGGAAGAAGGCGAACGAGGCATTAACCTACATCCAGAGAGATAATAAATAAGTAACTTCGTACACACTTAGAATGATCAAGTTCAATTAGAAGCACTGGTTGGGCAACTTACCAGATTGTATGCCATGTGCTCATCGATCTGACCCCTAGGGTGGTACTTCTCCCCGCGTTCAAACCTTACTGGAGCTACTCTCCTCCGGGTGATGCGGTAGTACCACTCATTGTACTGTTCGATGCTGATGACGGGGTCAGGCTTCAACACAATGGCCGCCAGCGTGTCCTGCCAGGAATTCCAGACCTCAATTTCACGCGCGCACAACTCGTGCGCATTCGCCCTGCCAAACAGTCCGACACCCGGTGGGTTCCTGTTAAGCCTCATATCTGGCGCGCCCGCTGGCAACCCCTGCAGGCAGTCAAAATGGCGCATAGCGCGATCTGGCAGCTGCCACTCTGCGACCTCGAAGTGGATCAGGGGTGTGCGTTGCAACCCGGAGAGCGTGAAGACGAACGACTCTCCCACCCGTCGCGCTAAACGTTTGTACGGTGCCCATCGCATCTGGCCAGGAGATAACGAGTCGAGCTCCCCCCGATAGTATGAAATGTTGTGATGGGGATCGTCTCTCCTCTCGTAGTGGGTTTCCTTCCGGCTGTACTCCCAGGCGCACAACCGAGGCCACACATTATCTGTTCCGTCCCTACGCCTGGGTGCGCCGGTAGCAAGGTGTTCATAAGACCACACCTGAGAGCAAAGACATTAAAAAAAGTATCGTCAACATTTATTGTCCATTCAACAAAAAAAAACAACAAAGAGCACGTAATGAAGAATTGTATGATATACCTGCAATAGCGAGAGACATGCACATATCGCTTTGGAGTCGGGCCTCGTTGCCTTGTGCAATGCTCGGTACAGGTATGCAAGAGTTGCTGCACCCCAGGCATAATCCCCAACCTCAGCCAGGTTACGCAAAAACGGTAAATATTTGACGCTGACCGTGTTCTTCGACGTCGTTGGGAATAATATTGCCCCCATCACCCACCAGAGGAAGGCTTGTGTGTACAGCACAAGGTCATGGCCTGTATAGTTTTCCGGCAAAACCCCGTAGGTATCTACCAACCACTTCAACTTGATACCACCACTGCTAAATCCATCCTGGGGTATCGAAGTAAAGAAGTCCCTAGCGGTCCTCTTATTCGTTGCTTCGGACGGATGAGCTATTACCGGCCGCCCCGTCACCGGTAACCCTAAGATGAACCCTACATCTTCTAGGGTAATTGTCATCTCTCCGAGAGGGAAGTGAAACGTATTCGTTTCACTTCTCCACCTTTCAACAAGGGCACCTATTAAGTGCCGGTCAAGTTGTTGAAAGATCTGTCCATGCGTGAAAATCCCAAACCCAATCCCACGCAGTAATCTTTTCTGGGTTCTGTTCAATTTCCAGGCGTTGAAATTATCGCTTACTTCTACCGTGTTGACAAGTGCTCTTTCCTACGAATTAATAAATATTATTTAAGCAAAATAAACGATATACAACGTTCGCAACTGAAATACGTAAGCAAAATAAACGATATAAACGATAAAATAAGTATCTTACTCCACCATCCCATATGAGCGTACTGATATGGTTTGCTTGGTCGTATAATACGGACGAATCTTCTGGTCCAGGGTTGAAATCCATTTTTTGCAACTGAAATAATGGAAAGAGGGCAAGGTTGGAAGCGTAAACATTCCCAAACATACAACGCTAGCATATTCAGCGCTAGCATGTGATCAGATAATACGCAATACACATATATAATATATATGTATATACATTGACAAACGCTAGCATAGTGCCGATCTACTTGCCAACGCCGCAAGATGAACTCTAGATTATGAACAAAGAAAGGATTAGTTTGTGAACTTACGTGATTGATGAGACGATTAAAGGATTTCTTGCAAAGAAATTGCGCCGATCTACTTGCCAACGCCGCTGGTTTGATCGTGAGAAGAAGGAATAGTTTGATTGTGAGAAGAAGGAATGAATAGAAGTTTAGAAGGTTTCGAATACTTGCCAACGTCCGCTACACTGTGTTGCGGACGCTGGGATAACGACAAAGTAACAGTCGTGCATCGACTGATGTGACAACTGTCAGGGGGAAGTGGGTGGTTTGACGGAAACAGTCGTCCGCTAGACAGTGTAGCGGACTACTTTTTGTTGGCCCAAGAATGTCGTCCGCTACACAGTCTAGCGGACGGGTGAGCGAGGGCAAGATGGTAAAAAGGTCCGTCCGCTACACTATGTAGCGGACGACTGACAGCGCCGCAAAAAAAAGTAATCTGGGCCGTCCATCCATTCGGGATGGACGGCCAGATTGCGCTGGCAAGATATCCTATTTTGCCTGCGCTGTCAAGGGATCAGCTCCCCTCGTAAAATCAGTTGGATTTGCTTTGTAACCTGAAGTCTCGACCAGATAGATAAGTCCAACCAACTTTCTCCAACCATTCGGAACAAGTTGTCCTGGAGCCATGCTATATGTTTAAAAAACTTTACGGAAAAAGGATGAAAATGAAGTCTATATCCAGATTTCACTTCTTCCTCATAGATCCTCGTTTCGAACTTTGTTCCGTAGTTGGCTGGCTCTTGTAATCCCGGAACTTGAGCATACCAACCCACAGGAAGGGGATACTCCTGAATCAACGCCATCAACTCTTCCTTGGTCATCTTATTCGATTTCTCAATGGCAGTAAACCAAGGTTTTGGATTCTCTTTATCTTTGGCTTGGTCCTTTAAATCACCTAAAGCATTTTTAGGTGGTAAAGGCTTAGAGGGTTGAGAAGTTGAAGGCTGCGATGGCTGGGAAGTTGAGGCTGCGGTGGTAGAGGATTTGAAGTTCCAACTTCACTTTCAAACGATGGAACTCGTTCCGAAGATGAAGAGGAACTACTTATAACAATTTCTTCGGAAGAAGATAAATTATTTGAAGACCCGAACATAGTTGCTACTACTCACAAGTTTGAAACTATGAAAATAAAAGTGCTGAACCGAAAGAAAAAAGAAAATGGACTTACTTGTTGAAGGGAAGAATCCTCCCAAATGATTCGAGTGAGGTGAAAATGAAGTGAATATCTCCTTTTATAGAGAAACTCCAAGTAACCGACTCTTGGGGAACCTAACGGTTCATTTACCCTCTTTCGTGTCACAACCTAAGAGAAGAGAAGTTTGAAATTTAAAATTTCCCGCTTAAAGGCATTGATTGCAAAGAAGACACGTGGATATTGAACCGAACAAAATTTTGTCCGAGCACTCTTCCCGAGCAGAGTTACTTTGGCCGAACAAAATTCGAGCAGAATTCTGTCCAAGCACTCTGCCCGAGCAAAGTGACTTTGGCCGAACAGAATTTTGCCCGAGCAGAATTCTGTCCGAGCACTCTACCCGAGCAGAGTGACTTTGGCCGAACAGAATTCTGCCCGAGTATAATCTTATCCGAGCACTCTGCCCGAGTAAAGTGACTTTGGTTGAACAGAATCCTGCCAGAGCAGAATCCTGCCTGAGCATAGTGAATTTGGCAGAACAGAATTCTGTCTGAACACCCTGCCCGAGCAGAGTGACCTTGGCCGAACAGAATTCTGTCCAAGCAGAATTATGTCCGAACACTCTACCCGAGCAGAGTGACCTTGGCCGAACAGAATTCTGCCCGAGCAGAATCCTGTCCGAGCAGAGTGACCTTGGCCGAACAGAATTCTGCCAGAGCAGAATCCTGTCCGAGCACTTTGCTAGAGAAGAGTGACCTTGGCAAACAGAATTCTGCCCGAACAAAATCCTATCTGAGCAGAATGTCGTCCGAGCAGAATTCTCTCCGAGCGTTAAAAAATGTCGAAAAATGATTTCTTTTATGTTCAGGCATGTTTAGCTATCTCCAGTGGGAAAAGTGTGCTTCCGCCCGCTTCGTTAACGCTGGCAAAAGCAGAGGGCATTATGATATAGCTGAAACTACACCTCCAGTCAATGGATGACACGTGGCGGCTATAACACGTGGCAATTATGACACGTGGTAGTTATGACACTTAGGCCCCGTTTGACAGGGCTTTTTTCAGTTTTGGAAACTGGAAAAAATAAACGCGTTTGGTAATCACTTTTCGTTTTTTTTTCTTCAGTTTAAAAAACCAGTTTTAAAACCAAGGCTACTTTTGAAAACTCAAAAAATGAGTTTCGATTTTCAGTTTTGGTTTTTTTTTTAGACCACCACCACCCTCCCACCGGAGGTGGTCGCCGCCGCCGGCAGCCACCTTCGACGACCACCGGCAACCACCAGCCACCGCAAACCACCACAAAAAAAAATCAAAATAAAAACTGAGTTATAAAACACTCAATTGTTTTTGTTAAAAAAAAAAAAACTGCTCTTTAATTTTATTTTTTTTGGAAACTGAAAGTGTTGTCAAACAGAGCCTTAGTTTTCCACTAGGTTACTCCTGATTTGGCACTTGCCATATTGGTCATCAAGCAGGATCCTAAAAGGGCTCTATCTCTATCATTAGAGATAAGCACATGATCCTCTAGGAACATAATACAATCCCGATTGGATTTGTTCACAGTCCAATCCTACTAGGGCTCTTCATCCTACCACTATATAAAGAGGTCTACCCCCCAGGTATGGACAACTACACACACATATACATTGTGTATTACTACTTTCTCAGAGTTCTACATTGTTAGCCCTCTCTAACTTAAGTATCGGAGCGTTCCTCCGCCGGAACCCCACCCGACGATCACTCTGTGTTATCTTTTACAGGCCTATTTTCTGGTGTGATTCCCGATTCAGTTTTTAGCTACAACACTAAGTAAAAAAAATCAACGCTAAATTTTTTAAATTAACCAGTTAAAAATATATACCGAGTTCGGGGTATCACAATAGAGGATTAAGGATGTTGTCAAGCTTTGAAGCCAAAGCTTGCTTCTTGGTCAAGAGGATAAATCATTTCTAATGGATTTTTAGAGCTTTTCATGAGACTTTCTTGAAAGGATGGAATAGGCTTGAATATAAATTCAAGCCAAACCATTTAATTATTTGCTTTAAATATTCATCCTGAGATGGTTCATATTATTTACTTGTTAACAATTGCTTACTTGATCAATTGTAGTATCTTTTTGTGATTGAGCTTTATATTCCTTAACGCTAACAAAATCTTATTCGGCCCTCTTCTTTTATGATTATTTTATTGGTTTCAAATTATTTTTTGTGGGCACATTCCTCCGCGAGGGGCCGAAACTTTTATCAAGCTTTTCCTAGGTGCAGAGGTACGTTGCAAAGATCAATGATGTATTTTGGGTATAAAAACTACTTTTAAAAAAAGGAGAATTTTGATTCTAGGTGAATATTTCAGTTTGCTTATATCAACAGTGAGTCAAATCTACATGTAGAGAAGAATTTCCGGAGAAAGTTACAAATATGCCTAACGCATCAACTTGAAAAACTAGATCAACTCGAAGATCGCGATACTTCTGTAGTTTTGTTCTTAACTTTCTCTAAAAAAAAGTTGATGAGCCGTTGGAAACCTAAAAGAAGAGTGTATCTGGCAATTGGCTTTTGAAACATCTTTGAGAATTTCAGATTTTTAGCTTATTAAAAGTTGGTCCAAAAGTGTTTGTCATCGTGACTTTGCAACTTACCAAGCAATCGTTTCGTTTCCTTTGAATTTGCACTGTTTTGAGCATCCTGAGCACCTCATTCATTCGGATTCTATTGGTAATATGCACGCTCTTCATGTTCTAGGATTCTTCAAGCACTTAAATCTTCTTTTAAGTTATTTTAAGTCTCGCGATGAACATTTTCTCATTTAGGGTGTGTTTGATAACGCAATTAAATATTTAAAACTTAAAATTTTTAAATAATTTTTGATTAAGTACGTTTGATAACGTTAAATCTTGTATCACTTAAAAAAATAATTCCTACAAAAAATCTAGAAACATATGATAAACGTAACAAGGTTAAATAACACAGCTGAGGTCGTGAAGACTTTAAGGCTAAGAAAAATCCGTGATAATTAGCAACAAGGTTAAATAACACAAAATCTAGAACATCAAATGACCCTTTAAGAAACATATGATAAAAGTAAAAACTACCGGGAAGAAAAAAGTTCATGACCCAACTTAAATTTGAATGACCTCCTAATTACTATCAGTTTATTAAAACAAAACATCCAATATTGAGAACAAGAAAAAAATACACGCGTCCTTAGACGTGCAAGGCTACACCTTTTAGTTTCTATAATTGCTCCACATTTCAGTAAGACGATGAGCTTCATTCACTATCACCATACTACAATTTGTTTTTGTAGAACTCTTACTTAATAATTAATTAAATTGCTAATTAATCAAGGCTAATCCTATTGTTAAAATATTTGTGAGGCGTGCTAAAATAATGTGCACCAAATTGCATCAAACAATAAGTCAACTTTGACAAAATGAAGTATTTTTAAAATAAATAAAGATAAATAAGGATCTATTTAATTAAGATATTCAGATAAATATTTTTAATTGCGAAGTCAAAGCTCAAATCATGAATTTTTCAAAAACTTTCCTATAAATAAAAGGTTTGAGGTAGAGAAGAATGACACACATCGTCTCTGCAATCAAAGCCAAAGCTCTACCTAAAACTCTGTCGTATCACATTTTGTGCTGAAAAAAAATAAGGACTAACCTAGTGCCGTTCTTCAATTGAGCAATTCCAAGACACGAAAACTAATTTTTTTTCTTTGTCTTAAATCAAAGAGAAATTTGCCTTCAACATCGGTGATCTATAAGTCAAGGATTGCCACACTTGTTTGGGATAAAAACCTTGAAGTCCTCGATCAAGTGTCGTTTTGATGATTTTTCAACTATAGAGATTGAAGAAGTAAAAATTCACGTTACAAGGTCAAGTTGTTTTGGCCATTGGATCGTGACCGAATAGGAGATCGAATAAGAGAATTTTACATTTATTTTATGTAAAAATCACAGAGTGGTCTAACCCTTTAGTTTAGAATCGATAAATTGAATTTTAAACATTGCTTTTTGCCTGGTAGTTTGAAACACGGAATTTGTGTGTATATTCCTTGTTACTATAGAAAACTTATTATCCCCCCTCTCCTATAAGTCATTGTTTTATTGGTTTCAAGCTCCTTTTTGTGGGCATAAAACTTGACGAGGGGCCGGAAGTTTTGTCAACTTTTTGAAGTTTGTTCTTAACTTTCTTTAGAAAAGTTGGTGCACTATTTTTCTGTTGAAAAGCTAAAAGAAGCATGCATCTGGCATGACTTTTGAAGCATCTTTGAGAATTTCATATTTAGCTCCAAAGTTGATCCAAAGAGTTTTTTCTCCAATTAATACATATTTAATACTTAATTACCAATATACACAATTTTAAAACTTATTTACCCGCATACCACACTTTTAGAAATCGCTGTTTGAAATCACGATTTCAAGGTAGAAATCGCTGTTTGAAACAACGATTTCTACTTGATTTTTACCTTAAAGTAGAAATCGATATTTGAAATCACGTTTTCAAGGTAGAAAGCGATTTCTACCTTGAAAACGTGGTTTCAAACAACGATTTCTAAAAGTGTGGTATGCGGGTAAATAAGTTTCAAAATGATGTATATTGATAATTAAGTATTAAATGTGTATTAATCCGTGAAAAAAGTCTTGATCCAAAAGACTTTTGTCATCATGATTTTGTAACTTACCAAGCAACTTGTTTCGTTTCCACACTGTTTTGAGCATCTGAAGCACCTTACCCATCCCATCTAGTAATCTACACGCTCTTCATGTTCTGGGATTCCTCAGGCTTATTAATTTTCTTTTAAGCTATCCAAGCCTCTTGATGAACATCCCCTTACTTACTTGAAATTCTTTGAAACAGATATACATATAGGTTGGCAATGTAGCTCCATGAAGCAATTGGCTGCCTGGAGAGATATTCGTTCGCGACTCGTTTCTCATAATTTTGATGCAAGACCGTTGTGTCACTTGTGTTAATAAATTCTACTGTATAAGATATGAATAACATGTATTGACATAAGCTCATCAGTAACACAATTTGTGTGTTGTTGTCTCAAAAATAAGATGCAACTTATAAGTAACCCAATTTTAGATGACACATAATCTAAATTTTGTCATTTCAAACATCAAATGATCCTACAAGGAAATATGATAAAAGTAAGAATACCGAAGGGATAGAAAGTCCATGAGCCAAAATAAATTCAAATGACCACCTAATTATTGTAAAGCAAAAGCTCCAAATATAAGAATAAAAAAGATAAGGAGCGTTCTTAAAAGCGCAACTAAAGCTGGGTTGCGCCTAGCAGGCAATGTTGCACCTTATTTTCTATATTTGCTCCATATTTTATTAAGACGACGAGCTTCATTTTACTATCACCAAAATGTATTTACTTTTGGGCTCTTTACTTAAGACTCAACTGAATTATTAATTTTGCATGGCTAAGCTTGTTATCGAAAATTTTGCAACATTTGCTAAAATAATATGCATCAAATTGAATCAAACAATACTATTCAAAGCAAGGACCCAAAAAAAAAATGGTTACAACTTTTGACTCAGGAGCTTGCAAAGATATTTGTTTGAGAAATAATAATAATGGAACAAGCCAACAAAGAGCTGTTGCACAAAAGAACAAGTGTCACATCACATGATTCACATCCTCGAGCTGGAAAGGCAAGGCTACCTCATCATCTTCTTCTTCTAAAATCCCAATGAATCTCCCCTTCCTCCCTCCCTGACCCTGTCCTTTCCTTTAACTCAAATCAAAAGCCCCTCCCTATGCACGGTGCAGTGCAATGCATCTTCTTTTGGTTCCATCGGCGACATCACACTCTCTTGCTTGGTGGCATGTTTACCAATCTCCTAGGGTCATTCAACACAGATGGACTACTTAAACTAACATGCTTGTTTAACTGCTGCACTCTCGGTAACTTTTATTATGAACTCGACGCTTGTTCATAATACATTTGAGTTGCGATTGTCTATTTTCTTATTTTTATTTTCGTATATAAAGAGTCTTCAGATTAAGCTTTCCTCAATAGTATATAGAATTAAGAGGTTTAACTAAAGGACCAACTACCCTTGACCGTTTTTATAGCTCGAGAATTCAAAATAATAAAAAGTTATGACCTTCACATGTGTGATATAGCAACCAATAATAATCGAAAGATAATTATGATGCACAGTCCGTGAACTTCAAGTACACGGCGTTTAATCCTAGACTTACTAATTTCATGTTGCAATTCTGCCGGAAATGAAAGATTTGATCCAAACATAACGGCCAGAGGAGGAGGAGAAGAAGGACAAGTGTTTATTTTACCAAGAAAAATGACAAAAAAAGAACAAAAAAAAATTCATGTGAACATTGAAATGGTACCCAAACGGGTTGATAAACCGAATCCGAAAACAAAAAAGGTGGAGGGAGGCCCATCACCGCCCATGGTGATGGTGTCACTTCGACCGAACAACTAAAGTAACGTTATGCTCTCCCACACGTCTACTTGTCGCGGGCCACATACGTGGCGCCTCTTCGCAGTACCCCTCTTTCTCCCTCACACACACACCCACACTTGACAAAGCACCATTATTATTGGCCTAATTATAATGTTATTGGCCAAATTATAATTTTCCTCTCTAAGCTTTTTCTTCACTTCAATAAAGTCTCTTCATTTTAGTATAATCCATAAGTTTAGTACTTAAGATTCTCAACCACTTGATGACATCAATCAAAATTTGATATGAAAATGATGATCAAAGGAATGGTAATTTCATATATGAATTAGTTTCTCCTTTTTATTCAAATTTAATCTCATTTTTTGTAATTATAAAAGCAAATTTTGCCACGTGTAAGCATTCAGTTGAATTTCAATAACAATTTGAAGTTAAATAAATAAGTAACATTCTAAGTACCAAGTTCAAGTAAAAATAACAAATAAAATAACCATTTTACACTTACTAAATCTCTCTTGCTTCACAAAAAAGAAAGAAAAAGAAAAAGAAAATTGCAGGGAAGTTCCAAGTTTAAAAAGACTATCATAAATAGGTTTAGACTTTTAAATCTCAAAATTGAGGGCCAGGGATTTTCGTCGTCAAACCCCAAAAACTAATTCGAGCCTACTTCTCTCCCATTAACATGGTCCCCAAATTAAAAAGATTGTAACTTTTTTTAAAAAAAATTTATTAAGAAAGAATAAGGATCTTTTGGTGTACATATGCTATAAACATTTTTAGTGATAAAAAATTATCACTAACTAATGACAGTAGTAGATTTATAATGACAATCTAATTCAGATTCGAGTAGCATAGTTTTGAATACAGTACCGGAGCATGGATACTTTTCTCTGTAGAATGGTACGTATTGGTACCGCCTCATATTTTGTGTCAATAATATACATATATAATACTCATTATATATATATATATCTCTTTTTTTCTCCTTTACAGTTCTTCTAGAGCTTAAATTACCTCCCTTTTCAACTAAATTGTTTGTTTCCAAATAAACTTTTTGTTCCCACACAGTGGCATTAGGAACTAATAGCTTATTCAATTGGATTACCTAATTTGAAATTACTATTCTTTTTAACTATCTCATTAGCGAATTCGTACAAGAGAATAAATTGCTTGTTCAAAAATGACGTCTTTGAGTTAAAAAATAAGTTGTTTGTGTGTGTGCGACTGTGCGTTTACGTCAAAAAGTATAAAAAATAATACATCATATAGATGGAAGAATATAATGAAAATTTCTAACTATGAAGTAAATTAAAGTTAAGAAGAAAAGTAAAAGCAAAGTTAAAATTGCGACGGAGATTGAAAACTTATCAAGAAAGATTTTACAAATTTTAGTGAATATTGTGAGACAATGCTACAAAGGCTTTGATCGATATAAAAGAACTTAAAAGTGTTTTATATTTACTCTTTATATGGTCAATTTACTAAATTTTTTAACAAAATTTATAATTTATACATTTTTTTAAAAAAACCGGTACAAAGTACAATATCTCGGCTGGTACGTAATTCTCGGCCGGTATCACCTGTACCGGCCAATACAATCGGTATAAATTGATATTTTGATCGGTACAAAATGTAAAGTAACACCATATCTATAAATGGTAAAAGTGATACGTACCGACCTCTACAACTGGTACCGTATATTATTATAGGGCTAATTACACTTATGTTCTTGAGGTTTGTGGGTAATTACAGCCAAGAACAATAGTTTGAACAAATTACACTTATGTCCGTTGACCAGACGGAATCTTAAAAAACCTAACGGTTTTGATAAAATGACATTGTTACCCTTAAATTAGAATGTTATTTTCTTTCACATGTCATTACTTTATCTTAAAAAAAAACAATTTAATGTTTACTTTAACCAACCCCCCCTCCCCCGCGGCCACCCAACCCCCTATCCCCCCAACCCAATTCTGTCTTTCAAACTCCCCCGACCACCGCACCCCTTCATCTCCCCGTCTGCCTCCCCCTTCCTCATCGCCGCAACCGCCCTTCCCCCTCCCCCTTCCCCGTCGTCGCGACCGCCCTTCCCCTTCCCCGTCGCCGCAAAGTTAGTCAACATTGATGGAGGTAACGACGCACCCCGTCGATGTGATCCAGTAATTAACACGGCATTCCTGAAATTTTGCAATCGATACTGTGATAGTTGACTTTTCGCCGGCTTGGGGCAAGGGGGAGGGTGCTGCCGGCGTGGGGCAAGGGGAGATGGCTACCGGCGCTGAGAAATTTGCAGCTTGCGAATCAGGGTTTCAAAGCCCTAATTTGCGAATTAGGGTTTTGAAACCCTAATTCGCAAATTAGGGTTTTTCAATGAGAATTTGTAGATTGCGATTGCATATTGCGAATTAGGGTTTCGAAACCCTAATTTGCAAGTTAGGGTTTTTCAGTGAGAAATTTGCAGATTGAGATTGATGAAATAGACTGCTAGGGAACAAATCAATAATTTTAGGGTTTTCAAACCCTAATCTTTAAATTAAACCTTGAAATCTTAATTAATTTTTTTTAAATATATTCAGTATATATAGTACAATCGTCATTTTAAAAATACATATTGATGACATCATAAAAAAAATGTACTTTTTGGACGGAAGCCTGATGGATGGACACGGGTGATACATTTTAAAAGTGTTTGGTCACGGAATATTACATTTTGAAACTTTGTGTCCTTGACTATAATTATCCCTAACCTCAGAGATGTAGGTGTAATTAGTCCATTATTATATTATTGATAACCGTAAGTAAGTTTACCGGAAACAGGAAAAACCTGAGGACCGTGTTAATTAATAGTAATAATGATTAAAAGCTCATAATCCCGCATTACGATGCGCGTGGTGCGTAACGTAAGGCCGCACAGCGTGATCTCCGACACCTACCTTTTTCACTTTTCAGTACATCTCCGTCGTCTTCCGCCGCCCCCCCCCCCCCCCCCCCGCCCGCTCTGCAAACACTTTAACTCTCCCCCACTGTCCTCATCCCCCATTTTCGCAACATTCCCACCACCACTAGCCTAATCATTACTCTCCCGCTCTCTTCTCTCTCACTCACTCCTCCTGCTTTCGCTGTGCGCTCTGCTCTGCTCCTCTCGCTTTCGTACCTGTTTTACTTCCTCATTCTCACGCTCTCGCTTCCGCTCCCATTCTCGCTCGCCGAAACGGTGACCTAGCTCCACTTCTTAATTACCACTCTGCCTCTCGGGACTACGCATTGTGCTCCACATCTGTGCTCAACTCACCTCCCCTCCTCACCCCTCTGCGCATTGCGCGGAAAGTATATCATGTCGAAACCCTAGATCTCAGCCCATTGTAGCGCTTAGTAGGGACTGTGTGTGTTTCTTTGTCGTGGGTTTTGCTTTGCGAGGGCGGTTGGGGCCCCAATGGCGGCGACTCGAGCTTTCGTGGTGTCTCTCACAGTGGCGTTTGTGCTGGTCGAGTGTGGCTTGGCGGCGACGTACTCGGCGAGGCTGATTCACCGGTTTTCGGACGAGGCGAAGGCGCTTAGAGTTTCGCGGAGCGGAGTTTGGCCGGAGAGATGGAGCTTGGAGTACTATCGGATGCTCGCGAGCAGCGATGTAGAGAGGCAGAAGATGAAGCTGGGTGGTGGGTACCAGTATCTGTTCCCTTCCGAGGGCAGTGCCACCATGTCCCTTGGAAATGACTTCGGATGGTCAGTTTCTCTACATTTCTTTCTAATTTTGGTTTACGCTTGTAGTTGAGTAGTTCGATGGCTTGCAATCAATTAGTATGCCCTTCTGTTAGGAGACAATCTACGTGGTGTTTATTCTGATGAAATTTTGCTTATGGAATCGGGAAAGGAAGTTACTTTTCTGTGGGTTTGATATTCTTTAGGAGAAAAATTGGTTGGATTCTTGAAAAGGACTGAAAATAAGACTTGGTCTGACTCGCTTGAACAGTAGGTTTTTTCTTTCTTAGTGTAGATTTTTACAAACATTTAGACAATGGTTGTTCCGGGTGTGCGCGTGTGTGCGCGCACATTCACATTTCAATTGCGTCAGAGGAATTTTAATGGGAGGAAATACTTATAATTTATAACTACCTGAAAAAGTGGAACAAGATCGCTTGGTTGGCTGAGGATATGCCTCGTTTGTGTCAAATATGGACTCAGTGGAAGGAAACACCATAAGACGTTGTAGCAAGTGGATTATAGGATGCCTTTCCTCGGCGAGAAATTTGTAACGTATCATCTCTTGTTTTATATATGTCACAAATTCGACATGGAAACTTTGCTTGCGAGCCCGTGATATTATGCTATTCTTGTGCTTTATACAGGTTACATTACACCTGGATTGATATAGGGACGCCAAGTGTTTCGTTCCTTGTTGCGCTGGATGCCGGAAGCGATCTACTTTGGGTCCCATGTGACTGTGTACAATGTGCTCCCTTATCTGCCAGTTACTATAGCAGTCTGGTATGACAACCTTTTCTACTACTGCCATACTATCATCGTTAGCTGTGAGAATGAAGGTTTTTGGTCTCTGTTTTGCCTATCGCTTTTTATTATTGTGTGTACTAACTACTGATATATCAGTGATCTATGTATAAGACTAACTTCCAATTTATCAGTAGTAAATTATTCACCTAGTCATCATGTTACAAACACGTTTAGTAGAAACTCAACCGTTTTCTTTGACTAATTTAGCCAAGAATGTAAGAGATGGAAGGCGGTGGCAAGAAGCAGATCCATGAGGTGTGACATAAGTTTTAAGTACCAAGAGAATAGAAGTTACTTTGATTAGTGAATCCATTTACAAATGTAAATGTGTAGAAAGGATGTTAGTATCCAAATTACCAGAAAAGACCAGATTGAGAAGTTCAGGAATAGAAGCTCTCTTTATATATCATAGTAGCTAAACTTTGAGCTTTTGACAAGATTAAGTTCCTAGGATTCTCGCTTTTTTATTAGGCTGACCATTATAAACTTAGCGGGGTTCCTACTGATAGATGTCTCCGGGCACGTGATAAGCATATGTCTTCTTAAAGCTCTTTCTATTTACAAGCCCTTGTAAATAGCATTAGATACAAAGTTCTATCGTCAAAGGAATATGACTATCGCATAGACATGGATTTTTGCCCACGTTTAGGTATCTGTATCAACACCGTCATCATAAAAAACAACAATCAAAAGTGGCTCATGACTATTCATGATGTGTTCTACCAGTTATTAGGTTTGTTGTCTTTCTAACTTAAGGCAAGTTAGCCGTCGCCAATCAGTATAGTTGTATGGGTCATATTTGCCAAATCACAACACATATCGTGTATCAAAATCCCATATTTTGCATGTTGTGTCGTGAGATACAGTTCAATCTTTTCTGGATACAGGAAAACAGTATCTAAAGTCTAAATACGTGAAAACATAAACACATTAACTCATTTGTGATAAGCAGGGGAATGTACTGAAAACTCGTCGAAAGCGCCAAATCCATTTCACGAAGGGTTCATGATAATCTATCCAGGTACCTAGCAAAATTGTTGCAAAACGGAGAAGACATCCTCACCCGCCATTACAAGAATCCCTGGACCAAAAAAGAAAAAGAACCAATTTGAAACATAGATCTTACTTTATAGACCTCGCTTATGATGTTGTCTACTTAGAAAGACCTATAGTTATCCGTTGAAATAAGCATAGGGGATACTGTTTTACAAGTGATATGGCTGGTGATCTACCTCATTGTACTATGTTACGCGACTATCTGCATTGTGTTTAAGAGTCTTTGTCCTTATACATGTGCAATAAGCTATCAGTTGCAATGTGGATTCTTACTTGTGGATGTATCACATTATAAGATCTATACTGCTATTGTAGAGTATTGACAAGCATATGATGGATGCTGCTTCTTTGAGTTCGAAATAGGATTGGTTGTTTAACTTCTCTCTCTGTAGTGTATTGCTAGATTCACAACTCATGCTCACTGTGGGGCTTATCAGTGTTCATATCACTCCAAAAGTTACTCTATCTTGAACTTATCGAGAGGGAGAGAGGGGGAGGGAGGGTAAAATGGTTGAAGATCTGTAATGCTTATGAACCATGAATAATTTGTTTCCCGCTGTCACAAGTTTGATCACTTAAGTTCACGTGACTAGCAAACAATGATATAAAGCCGTGAAGCTGTGGTGGTGAAGACTCGACTATAGTGAACCGAACTAATTTCAGTGTGAGTAAAATCTTTACTCTAATAATGGGCATAAATATTAATGGGAGTTTGGTAGTTAGTGTAGTAAGTTTGCCTTTAGTTACTTTGATATTGCACCGCCGCGCGGTGAGGCAAATCAAGGAGAACCAAATGAAGATGCACAACCACCAATTACAATTAAATGAAGTGCCAATTGCACTAACTGGGGACGGAGTTCAAGGAGTTCAAACCAAAGACCTTGCCAAACCAGATCTGATACTATGTTCTCTAAAAGCTTAAGGGTAACTCAAATCAACTAGATCAGATGGAGCATTGGTGACAGTGTCAACTACGAAAATATTTAGGCCCCGTACGCTTACCATATTTGTTTTCTGTTTTCATTTTCACGATTTTCATATTCAGTTTGAAAACATGTTCCTGTACTTTTATCATTTTCACAAAAAAAAATTTAGCTATTTTTTCTTATATTGGGTTAAGTTTGAGTGAAAAAAGTTAGGTGTTTTCAGTTTTTTGTTACTATTTGAGTAATTTTATCCAAAACGAAAACAGAAAATGGTAAAAGTACGCAAAAAAAGAATCTTTTTCATCATCATTGCTAAAAACAGAAAACGAATATGGTAAACGTACGGGGCCTTAGTCTCTTAAGGTAGTTTGTGTAAATCATGATTTCTTGGAAACTCTAAAGCACTCATCTTTTGGTTTTCTTTTGCTAACTACATAATTTCCCATTCTTGTGACCACCAAGAAGATAGAAAGTTCAAAATTGTTTTTGTGGCAACTAATTTATGACAAACCTAACCGCCTCAACTCCATTTAGTGTCCAGTTGGGGTGATAGTTATCCTCTGGAGGAGCAGAGTAGCATAGATTAAACTTTTCCTTTATGGTGGAGTATCTATCATGAAGACAACTTGTTTTCAATTTGCTATTAGAAAATGAAATAATCTTGAAGGTCCACCAATTCTTCTCTTCTGTTCTCTTCTCTTTAAATTGATTGGTTGGCAAATGGTCCTCATCTTAAGGGGCATCTTTTATGCACATGCATCTAAAACACTATTGGTGAATCATGTGAAGGGAGTTTTGGAGTCCTTTTTAAGATTTCGGTAACAGTTTTAGCACTTATTTCCAATGATTGATTGGCAGGTGCTCCCTGGTATATGGGGCATCTATTATGCAGGATAGGGATCTAAATGAGTACAATCCATCTGGTTCAAGCACCAGCAAGCACCTTTCTTGCAGCCACCAGTTATGTGAATTAGGTCCAAATTGCAAAGATCCTAAACAGCCATGCCCTTACTCTGTTAATTACTATTCACAAAATACATCAACTTCTGGGTTATTACTCGAAGACATATTGCATCTTGCAGCCAGCAGCACTGATGCATCAAATCATTCTGTACGGGCTCCTGTAATCATAGGGTGTGCTCTCTTGATCTTTTACTTCCAAACATAACTAAACATAGATGCCTCTATTATACCCGAGGAATTGTGTCTTTTGGGACTTATGTTTTTTCTGTTTTTGTAATCCAGATGTGGGAGAAAGCAAAGTGGTGGTTACTTGAGTGGAGTTGCACCTGATGGTCTTATGGGTCTGGGACTTGGGGAAATTTCAGTTCCAAGTTTTCTTGCAGGAGCAGGGATGGTGAAGAATTCTTTCTCCTTTTGTTTTGATGAGGATGGTTCAGGAAGAATATTCTTTGGGGACCAAGGACTGGCTACCCAACAATCTACTCAATTTCTGCCGTCAGATGGAAAATAGTATGGAACATTTGTGTCCTTAGATACTCATATAAATATAGTATGTTCTTTAGGAGGCCTTTTGTCGTATATGCTGATGCTATAAATGCTCTTCTGTGGGTTTCTTATATTTTGGCACTTATGCTTCAGCATAACATACATTGCTGGAGTGGAGTCATGTTGTGTTGGGAGTTCTTGCCTTGAGCAGACAAGTTTCAAAGCACTGGTCGACAGTGGAACATCATTTACGTTTCTTCCGCGGGAAGCTTACGAAAGAGTTGCCGAGGAGGTACACTTCTTTTATTGGAGACACTGCTGTGAATACAGTTTCATATTCTGCCTAATATCACTCTATGCATTTATAGTTTGACAGACAAGTAAATGCTACAAAGTCTAGCTTTGAAGGATATCCTTGGCAGTACTGCTATCGGACCAGGTATCGCTGCTAGAAGAAGAGGACTTTCAGTTAACAGCTCCCTTCAATTATTAGCTTGTGCTGAGATTAGGGTTTTGTGTTATACAGTTCTCAAAAGACCCCATCTGTGAAACTTGAGTTTGCATCAAACAGCAGTTTTACCGTCAGGAACCCAATATTTGTAATCTACGGCAGTCAGGTTGGTGATTTTCTGTAAAGATCTGATCCAGCTCAGTCAGAATACCTTTGTTTCCTTGTAAAGATTGTTGTTTTCTTTCAAAGTGTGATGATCTCTCCCTGTTAAGATCTTTTCCCCCTTTTACACTGTTCTTCCCGAAGAGAAAACCCCAACAAATGATTTTTGTACTTATTGAATTACCCAAAAAAAAGTGACTCGCTGTCGTTGGCAGTAGTGTTATCCTTATTCTAGATAGCATTCTAGCTAGAGGTTTATTACAGCCCTAAATTTGAAATAAAATCAGAAGTTGAATTCAAGGCTTATGGTACAATGAGTAGCCATAACTGGCTAGAGCCAGTAACCTGTGGGAAGTTGATTTATTCTTATGGGCTGGTTAGTTGAAATTGGATGTCCTATTGGACCTAATAATAGGAAATATTTAAGCTATTCCTGCTATTGGTCATTCTGGTCCACATGGTAGTCAGCCTGTAGTTCTGTTATCAGACTAGACTTTGTCTAGTACGCTGGTTTTCCCTATAACATTAACGAACCCGGAAGGACCAATGGACAGCTAGTCATACTTATGAATTTCGTCCTCTCTGTACTCTTTTTTGGGGTTACTGGTACCAGTATCCAGCAATCACGATCAGTGCTTCCAGCAATTATCCATTAACTCAAACTTCATAATGAGAGTATGAGCATGCTCTTTCCTTGAACCCATCTCTTAAATTTGCTTTATGTCACATCGATCTTTTCCACAAGACATGCTGAACAACTGTTTCTGTAGGGGTTTCTAA
The DNA here is from genome assembly GCA_033065855.1 of Escallonia rubra. Classification (NCBI taxonomy): domain Eukaryota; kingdom Viridiplantae; phylum Streptophyta; class Magnoliopsida; order Escalloniales; family Escalloniaceae; genus Escallonia; species Escallonia rubra. The sequence continues at coordinate 320,086 of JAVXUO010000835.1, read as the reverse complement.
AGCAATATTCAAACCAGTTTAGAATTACTATGCTAATAAGTACTGAATGTGGAGGCCTTTGTGGTGCAGGGAGTTGTTGGGTTTTGTTTAGCCATCCAGCAAGCAGATGGAGATATGGGAACAATTGGACGTAAGTGTTCCTTCTCCCCCCTCCCTCTTCCTTTTGATCATTCTGCTGGCTGTGTTGATATTTCACGAACCTTTTCTGTTTCAGAGAACTTCATGACAGGTTATCGAATGGTTTTCGATAGGGAAAACCTTAGGCTGGGGTGGTCGCGGTCAAATTGTGAGTACATTGACCCTTTAAAGTGCTATGTAGGAACCAATGTATTACTGTTTACATGGGGTTTACAAGTGTGGTAACTGTGTTTTATGTGCATTAGCTTTATCAGATTTTTACCTCGACTTCCTCATATCTTGCAAGTGTTCTTAGATGCCTACTACTTGCACATGGAAACATGCTGCTTAGAGATCTGGTTTGCGGTGCACTTTTGCATGTGCGCCTCACCAGTTCTTGTAGCATGTGAAATCCTTTTTCTCAAACATGATATTCCTGTAGAGCGCGCTCTACTTGAGAGATACTTTGCTCAGAGTCCTCCAACTTTCAAGTCAGGGAAGCTTGCATGTTGCGCTGTAAAATGGTTTTTGCTGTAGGTTTTATCTGGGTTGTTTGTGTTCTCATTTTTTAGAGCTTACGTATTGATCTAGAGCTTATTAAGTATGCTACTGTCAGGTCAAGATCTCAGTGACGGTAAAAGAATGCCACTGACGTCACCACCTAGTGGTAGCTCCCCGAAACCATTGCCAACAACTGAGCAGCAGAGCGCCCCAGGTGGACATGCAGTTGCTCCTGCTGTTGCTGGAAGGACCCCCTCAAAATCCTCAGCCCTATCAATTTTAATTTCCTCCCAACTATGCTTAGCGAATTTTCTGCCACCTCTGCTTCTAATGTTGCATCAACTTGTCTTGACCATCTAGTTTTTGCATGCGTTCTCCCAACAAATATCTGCAAAGTTCTGTTTATTGTTTTGTTATTATCGAGGTTTATTTAGATCATCAAATTGGTTATAGCTTCCAGACAGGGGACTTGGAGACGATTTCACCGTGTTATCCTTCCTCCTACCACTCCTGCACAGAATCCCTCGGGCTGCTATTTTTGTTTGTTGTTATGCAAGTTCTTGGGCGTATTTAATTGTCCCTTCATATTGCATATCGTGTCTTTTATCCTCTTTATGTGCTTTGCTTTCCCTCACTCCCCCCTCCCTCTTCCCTTCGCAAAAGTACATAGCTTGTGTATGAATGGGGCTGTTTGTTTTGGTAAATAGTGGAAACATTTGGTTTTGTGAAGCCGGTTGGGTTGTTTGGCAATTGGAATAGGTCTGTCTGGGAACTATAAAATCAGAAGTGGTTGGCTACATCGCTAACTCCCCTGTTAGTCGACTCGTTTCTGTTAAAGAACGGATTAAACCTCGATCCACTTTTTAATATTCCGCTCCTTAAGAACTTGACTCTGCGTGAAATTCACTTGCTTGACTTGAATAAAGGTTACCTCAACTACACGAGGTTCTGTGTTATTGCAAGTTCGAGACATTAGGTTTGGGAGATTATGGTCATCTTTTATTAACTTAGGGGTGTAAGCGAATGAATACGTTGACATATGACTTGTCGTTCGATTGTTTAAGAACACATTTATGCTCATTCGAATGATAAATGAAGAGTTTTTGGTGGCCTGTGCATTTGTTTGCTGCAGAGGGCAGCGGGCCTTCTACCAGTCCTAGTATATGCACAAAACAGGACTGATGTCAGCTGTGGGCTCTACCTTTGCCTCTAAAATTCCTCTGCCTGGTAGCTTCTCTAGAATCGGTTTCCACTAAATGTCACTCTGCATCCATTGGCAATCTCCCAAACCAATCTTTGCCTGCCCCGAAACCTCGGACCATATTTCTTACATTGCTAGATAGTGCGGCCAATTTGGTTTGGCATACCCCTCGGGATCAAATTAGGTGGAACGAATGCCACAATTAGAGCATGGCTAAATGCCTTGATCCGTGGAAACCCAGCCTGAGAAACACTTACAAACCCTTGGATATTTATTCTTACTACCATCTGGTTCATTTGGATCAATAGAAATGACCTCATTTTTCGCGGAGTAGCCTTTTCACCGGACTCAATTATGCACCAAATCCTGCAAAAAACCTCTTAGAATAATTAAATACACGTACAAACTAATCTCATCACCCAATTTACTGTCACAACCAAACAGCCAACCTGTAGCTCAAACGACCTATGCAATGCACCCTTTGGACCCCATACAGTTGATACCACCTAATTGTGCATTCCTTGAATATGCTAGAATACAAGGTGCATTAAAATGTCACTAACAACAGGGCAACTTCAAAGGGGGGATTGGCATAATATGTTTTACGAGTGACAACCTTAGATGTGGCTCAACAACCTTTTCCTTCTTCGCAACTGATACCTATACTGCACTTGCACAAAGACTACGAATTATAGCATCAGTTGCCCCCTTGAGTTGTCCAGAAGCTGCTTTATCTACACAAAAGTAGTGGAAGTTTGATAACATAGTTACAAAAGTCAGACATAATCGGTGCTATTATGTCAAGGAGATCAGTAGTTCCGGTCAGCTCAGAAAGCAAGAATTTGAATTTGTAAGTAGGGTGACATGTTTCATTTTCTTTGATGGCTATGGTGGTATGTGCTCCATCCGGTGAGATTAGAAGTATTCTTACCTCAAATCCTTTGTTATTTGCTGTTCAATCAAAATACAACTATCATCTAGTTTTTGCCACCATGACGGTCCTCATCTGGAAACTTCTCTTCCCATTCAGCTTCGGAAAGTAGCAAGAGTCACTTAGCTGTGTGATTGGATAAGACTGGGTTTCTCCAACAGGTACTTTATTGGGTTCATGCTGGCCAACAACTTGATAAGGTAAGCCAACACTTAGTGTCGTAGCTTTTGTGTTACCCATAATAGCGACACACATGTTTTCTCTAAAGCAGAATAGTTTACCTCTCCTTAGGAAAACTTCTTGCTAACGTTATAAATGGCTCTTTTTGTCAAGAAGTTTTCTGGATGTTGGGCTAGCATTGCTCCGGTGGCTGTAGTTGTTGGATTGTGTTGCTATAAGCTATATAAATTAAAGTCATGGTTTAAAGGATAAAATAGCCTCAAACCATTAGATAAAATAATTCCCCATGTGCTAATTAATTTTTGGTCATGTCTAGTTAGTCTTCGGATAAATGGGAAGTAAAAGACATAATCAACTAGTTAGTTGGTTATGAATAAAACTCTCAAGAATATTTTTAGCCTTTATTGACTTTAGGGAGTTGAGGTTAAAGTGATTATGAGATAGTGGGCTCTAAAAATATGGAGACACGTTCCCATAACTCAACAGTTATTTTTTTCGAGATAAGATTTCTCTCTAGTCTCTATATAAAGAGCCACCATCTATAGATCGTACAATCACTTCTGAATACCCTGAAAATCAAGTTCCTGGAGAATCTTGTGCGCGTGCGAGTCACAAAGAATAAAATAAAAAAGCACAATACTACATATCGTACATGTTATACAAAACAAAAGAAAACACAAAGGCCAAAAAAGTAACAAAACTTTTTAAGTCTATTCCTCTTATTTTTAGCCCAAAGCAGAGTAAACCGATCTACTTTCATTTGGTATTTTGGCCAGCGAACCGTCTCGAAACAATTCCCTTTGAACCTGGGAAAGGGTCTAAAAAGAACTCGGATTCGCCATCTTATATTGTAAAATAAAGGAAAAATAAGAAAAAAACTCTAAAAGACTTTAAGATGCCAACATGCTTATAATCTATTAAAAATAGAAATGACGGGTTCGGGGACTAAGTAACGGTCCTACCGCGTTTTTATGACCTTTTTAACACATTACACAAACGTGCAATAAACACGCCCTACTCCTAATTCTATAATTTTGGTTTGAGTTCGACAACTTGGGTCAAATGGCTTACCTATCCAGTCGGACATATAGGGAATCAAAACCATCGTAGTTCGACCGAACCCCACAGGAGGCGACGTAAAATTTGGCCTTTTGACATGAATATAAAAAAGACTCTTTTTATAAAACTTGTTTTGTTGACCGAAATTTGGTCACAGGGATGGAAAATATTCTAGACTTCTCTAGACTAAACTAAACTAAAAGCACCATAAGGTCACATGGCATAGCGAACTTAGAACCACCTTGAGATGAATCTACGATGTTGTATGAAGAGATTATGTGAAAATGCTAAGACTCTCCTTAAAAATGATGCACCACTCTTAGGAAGAAATAATACAAAGTTACAGAGAAACTAGTGGAGCTGTAAATGAACCGAGCCGTTCATGAACTGCTCGTGATTCGTTCTCCATAAAACTTGTTTATATTCGTTCGTATAATATACGGACCGAACATGAACAATTTTTTAAAGCTCGTTTATTAAATGAGCTGAATATGAACACTCCAAAATGTTCACAAATGTGTTCGCAAACAGCTCGTCTGAACAATAAATTAATTATACTATATTTAAATAATTAACATTTATATAAACCATATAAATTAATATTTGAATCTGGAGGCCTTAAAGTTAATTAGCCCAAAACCCCAAGCCCACTTATAAACATAGAGCCCATGGGATTGCATATGCATAAGTCCAACCCCTAATAGCCTAATATGTGAAGCACAACATCTAATAAACCCCAACTATATAAACTAAAACCCAAACCTAAACACTTACGTATCAGTATACCACAAACAGCCGCACTCTGCTCTCTCATCCCTTCCCTCGTCTCACTCTCTCTCTCTCTCTCACACACACACACACAAAAACACACAAACAAACAAACACACACTTCACAGATTGCACATAGCCTCTTTCTCTCTCTCTCACTCTCACATACACACACACACACAAACACACGCCTCACAGATTGCACATAACCTCTCTCTCTCTCTCACACACACACACACACACACACACACACACACACACACATATCACAAATTGCACATAGCCTCTCTCTCTCTCTCTCTCTTCCAAATGCACATCACAGCTACGATGCCGATCATTCTCAATTTCGATCCATTCCGAGGAAGAAGGCAACCGTTGTGCAAGAGCAACAGAAGAAAGTCGAGCTGCTCTATCGAGCCCTTTTCTTATATATGCAACCACATGTGCCCAAAATCCGCGATTAGTGATGTAGCTTCGCTTGCATACAATGTTGTAATCGCCTATCTTTGACGTCGTTGTCTCCTTGTCGCCGGTGCATGCATCATCTCGTTTTCTGTCTTTATCGCCAATCGATCAAGATCTCTTTTATAGTGTTTTTGACTCTACATCCTTCCTTGTATATTTTATAATATTGTTTTTGATTCATTATAGCTTGATTAGATTGAAGGATTTGTGGATTTTTTTTTGCAAATTTTAGGGATTTGGTTGGAAGTTGAACATGTAAATGAGCCGAGTTTCTGAACTCGAGTTTGGCTTGTATTGTTAAATGAGTCGAGAGAGTCGAGCTTGAATTTTACAGTCACGAACTCGAGCCGAGTTCGAACATCGATGCTTTGATTCTTGACGAACTCGAGCCGAGCTCGAACATACTAAAACTTAAACGAACCAAGTTCGAACGCACCCATGTTCATCTCAAACTCGGTTCGTATACAGCCATATAAACTAGTTTCTCTTAAATTGTAGCTAAAAGGCTCTTTTTATAGATGTCTGAAGTTAATCGAAGTGATAAAGATAACTTTTGAGTCTGAGATCCCTGATAGAGTCAGATATTTGATTAAAATCACAGATTGAACAAAAGTCAGCTAACCAGCCGGTTTGTCTAGAACTGGCTGGTTCATCCCTTAATATTTTAAGATTTTTTCTCGAATTTTGGGACATTATCTATCCCTAATTCGGTAAGTGTCTCTGATAAAATAGATAAAAAATCATGTCCACATTTTATCTAAATCAAGGAGATTTGCATTTATCAGTGATTAATCTCAAGATATTTCTGAATTATCTAAGCAACTATAATCTTCTGACTGGACTGGACTCACAGTGGACTAGACTTGACCCAAACTGGACCACTTATTGGACTTAATTAAATAAATTATTATTAGGCCTAAACCCTTAATCAATAACAAACTTTAATTACCAACAAAGCCCAATAAAAATATATAAATGAAAAGGACTATAAAAATGGGGTGTCTACACAAGGCTTCATGGTCTTCCGCCGCATAGACTTCATGATCCGCAAACCAGTGAGGTCTTAAGGCTTGAGTGAAGCATTGGGCGCGGGCGTAGGCAAGAGAGGCTGATCCGCAAGAACAAATTGCCTGTAATGGTTTGCCTTTTTCAATTTTCTTTTTCATTAGTTATCATTTATCTTATTCTTGTTTGTTCTGTTGGTAACTGCTTAGAATTATTTCCCCAATTAAGAACTCGAAAAAGGATAGTCATTATCATCTAAATTGTAGCTGGTATTAGACAATTTTAATCTGATTACCATAGTACCTATATGTATATATTTGCCCCCCTATGGGTATTGTTTTAGGGCTTAAAACAACAACTCTACGTGTGTTCCAAACAAAAAATTGAACGCAAGTGTTCTTGAATTAGCTAGGTTGACTAGAAGATTAGATTGTCTAATATCTTTAATGGATTTAGGTTAGTTTCAATGCCTAAACATAACTATTTAGATTACATGGTATGATTTCGAAATATTGATCTTCACTGTTTAGGACCGTTAGATATATTGTATAATACTCCTTACGTCCCAAAAAAAAAAAAATGAATGGATCACTTTTCAAATTAAGAAAAACGTTTTTTCATGTTTACCCTCTTCACACTTTTTTATATGATTTCGAACTATTGATCTTAACCATCTAGGACCGTTAGATAGATTGTATAATGCTCACGTCCCACATAAATGGACCACTTTCCAAATTAAGAAATATGTTTTTTTATGTTTACCGTCTTTACACTTTTTTTTTATTCTACTTCTCTCTCCACATTTAATCTCCCACCATCCCATTCATTCTCTCTTGACTAATTTTCTTCCCCCAATCTCTCTCTTAGGGTAAAATGAAAATTTCATAAATTATGACTCATATTTTAAATAGGCGTGTAAGTCAAACACGATCAAATAATTTTGAACGGAAGGAATAATTCTGTGCTTTCCTTAGCTCGTCCTTCTATCACATTAGCCCCTTGTTGCAGTGACCCTAATTGGTCCCGGACCAGCTCGTCCTTCTATCACATAGAGTTCACGAAGGCAAGCAACCATCCCCGGATGCAATGACTCTCTTATCCACATTACATTATCTTCGTGTCTCCTTCAAGCAATATATATTATGTATTGCTCTGCTTTGTCAGTGGACGCAATCAGTCACAAAATTTAATATTATGAGTAGTAATTAGACTATTACCAACCCATTCCAGCCCCATGATTAGTGTCTGGTGCATGCAAAACTAATACAATAACCAGTGAGAAAACAACCCGTACACTTGTCTTCTTCTTCAGTCCTTGACATGTTCATGTGCTTAAGGTTCACCTTTCCAAGGCGACCAAATCTAGTAAGTCATAGTGGCCTTACATTTTTCGGTGGGCGATTGGGAAAGTTTTGGACTATTGCCACATACAAGAGGGAGGGAAGAAAAGAAAAAGGGTATGCCAATGGCAATGGCAATGGCATGCATGAGTGAGGACAAGGTGACAAAGATAAAGTACAATTATTGGGTTTCTATTAGGTACCACCTTGGAGGAAAAACAAAGAAAATATCAGAGGGTGCCAGCTTCTCTCCATTCTCAAAAGCTTCAACCTTTAATTTTGGAGAGGGTGGAGATCGTGCCATGCTTTCCAACTTTTGGAACTCGTACCGATCTTCCTTTTGCCCTTTAGGCTTATACGTAAGTTACCCCTGCATACTATATTAGTTTTGAAAACGGTGAGAAGAATATAAGGATGGCTCACGGAAAGAATTAGATTTTTAAAAGGAAAAAAAATTGAGTGCAACTTCCGTAGTAGTAGGAATAACTATTCATATATAGACCATTAATTACTGCTACACAATGCTAGTGACATTTTTAGTAACATTTTTTCAACATTACTAAGTAAAATTCAATAAGTATATTTAGTGACAATCAATTGTTACGATACGAGAGGTAACAAGTTATTCTTACGACCTGGACTTTCATATAGAGCTGGGTGTAGATCGTAGATATGTAGTGTGGTCCATATAAGAATTGGTATGCGTCTCTGTCTGTCTCTCTCTCTCTGGTTCCAACAAACCATGACTTCATTATTTTCATATCAAATTGGACAAGAAAGTGGTGGGGGATCCAGCAAAGAAACCTACCTGACAACACTAATTGCCAAGAAAGCATTAACTTGGAAGTCATAATAATATACGTCAATGGACCCTTGTCTTGGTACATGGCTGGCTATACAAATAATAAGAAAAAGCGAGTATCTGGGGTATGGGGGAGGGTTCAATATCAGCAGAATAAGACAGCCACATTGCAGTTCTGAAAGGTCTAATGATTTTCCAAATGATATTCTGAATAATGAACTGGGCATGCACAAAGTACAGGAAACAGTATTGTTTCTTGACTAGCAGCACCAAGCATTGTTGTTTATTACATTTATGATCGTTCCCATCAAAACCCTTTAAGAGATTCTGATATATGCATATCATTGTAACTGGAGGAGACCAAGCATATACTACCTGACAAATAAACCCCTCTCTCTCTCTAGGATGATGATATTTTTTAATAATTTAATTAATTTAACTCCAAAGGGTAAAGGAAGTGACAAAGGCCTTGAGGAATAATCTAAATATCGAGAGTTTGAATCGCCAAACTGATGGGTTAAACAAATTGTAATTCTGATCATTTTACCACAAAAAAAATAAAACAACGCAATTTGATTCACCTTTTTGTTACTGATACGCAAACTTTTGCTAGAGCAAAAAGTATGTGAAAGTAAGCCAATAAGCCCACCCTAGTCCAATATACGGGCAAATTCATTTATACCCAAAGAACAAAAAAGTAACAAAGTGGGAAGGAAAGGTTGGTGTAACATCAAAAAGAGAGGGTGCTTGCTAAAACAGGTATCAAGGCCAATGGTAAAAGATAACGATAGCGCAAGCGAAAAATGATCCCAACTCCATAAAGTATTCAGCAGTTCAGGATATTTGCAGTGCTTGATACCTAATCCTTAGACATATCGTATAATCTATTCTTGCTCTCCGGAATCCTGTCGCGCCGAGTTCCTGATCTAACGGTCCCGATTTAACCCGAATATATATTCTAATCTCGTTTTGGATTCGTGAAATTAGTTTGGTAGAGAGAGAGAGAGGTGCTAGGAAAGTGGGAAGCTTCCTATTCAAAACGCTGCTGGTTTGCCTTAATATATTCACGCACACATTCTATAATCAATGAGTCTACGAGCACCAGCTTTGTCCCAGCTGTGGTTAAGCAGCCAAACTGGTTTAACTCCATAATATATTCACAACTTGTTTTGCCCTTCAATCCTTTTCAAAGCCGCGGCCTTTTGGCCCAAAAAACAACTCACAAGCCGACACCCCCCACTGTAATGTAATCAACAACCCCACTTTTGGAGCGGAAGCCAGCTTTCCTTCCTGTCCTCTCCACCGCCTGATTCCTTGCCAACATTCATAAATGACAATGACTCCCCCTGACACGTGTCACATCTCACAGCTCGAAACGTGGCATCAACTCTCTCTATTATTGGTATTGGTAGTTCATTTTTCTGATGTCAAAATTGGGCCACCCCATGTTTTTAACCTTTCAACAGGACCCCTTTTCTTTGGGCATTTGCCCCAAACTTTTCACTGTCACACTTTTGCTCTCCCTTAATTTCTTGCACCCTCAGAATTTAAGGGTGTGTTAGATGGAGAATGCATGTTTGATTTGGGGTTTCAAGTCAAATGTCCAACTCCAAAGCTTTCTGTTTTGTGGGGGGCCACTACCTTTTACTTGGATGGAGAAATGCCTATATAAGCAGTGTGTCTTTGTGCACAAATATCTGAGAGGTAGAAGAAGTAACTTGGGAAGCAGCGTTGGAAGCCTTTTTGCTTTTCCTTTGTGAGTTCAAAGGCAAGGAAGGAATCCAATTCTTTGAGGGTCTTGGGTTCCATGCAAGTTCTTAGACAGCTCAAAAATTAACTACATATATATAGAGGGTTGCTTAACCTCACCTTACAGGTTTCTTGCATGCCCGATTAGCTTTTGTCCAACTCTCACCTGCCATTTGTTCTCATCCCTATCCTCCTAAACTTGTCCTCAAGGAATTCCCATTGGGTTGTCTCCGATATCTGAACCAACTTCTCTTCAAATTCTAACGTTCCCCATTGTCAATTAGACATAAAGAGAAAAGCAACATGGGTGTGGGAGGAACTTTGGAATACATCTCAGACTTGATGAGCAGTGGCCATAATCACAAGAAGAAGAGGAAGCAGTTGCAGACTGTGGATCTCAAAGTTAGGATGGACTGTGATGGGTGTGAGCTTAAAGTCAAGAAAGCAATGTCTTCACTAAGTGGTACGTAATCTCCATATTCAAGTCTCTCCATATTCAAGTTTCCGACTACATGTACAATGCATAACAAGATCATTTACACGCCATTTAGGGTGAGTTTTGCACAAAGTTAAAGTTCTTCCATAATGATTTGAATAGGGCAGAACTGTATAAACACCCTCTCCGCTGCTATGGAGCGGGAGAAGCCTACACCTTTTGTAGCTTGTCTATAACTAAATAGGTTAATCCTTGCACTATGGTCTCTTTGACAACAAAAAAGACGTTATTAGTAATATTTAGAATGGAATGGAGGCCGCTCTATACGTACCCACTTACAAATTTAGATTTCATTTTGTCTTGTCATGCTATGTGAAATAATGGAATGGAGGTCAATTAACTGGGGTGAATTGTGGTTGTGTCTGCAGGAGTGAAGTCTGTGGACATAAACAGGAAGCAACAGAAGGTGAGTGTAACGGGATATGTGGAGGCAAACAAAGTGTTGAAGAAGGCCAAGTCAACTGGGAAAAAGGCAGAGATATGGCCCTATGTACCCTATAACCTAGTAGCTCAGCCTTATGCTGTTCAAGCTTACGACAAGAAGGCACCTCCTGGTTATGTCAGAAAGGTTGAGAACCCAAGTACTGGCACTGTGACCAGATATGAGGACCCCTATACCACCATGTTCAGTGATGATAACCCAAATGCCTGCTCTGTCATGTAGCCTGATCCATCTAGCCTCTGCAACCGTTCTGCACGTCTTTATTTGCTTCCCCCCATCTCTGTCTATCTCCCAATTGTTTTCCATTTTCACCCCCATCACAAGAGAGAACCCAACAAAAAGTGAGCAACTGTCAAGGGTATAATGAGTATTCGTAGGTTTCTTGTAAGTAGATTTAGTGGAAGAGAGCTGTAAAATGGTTTTGGGTGATTGCATTTGCTGATGGAAGAAAAGTAGAAAAGAATGTACGAGAGAGCTACTGATAGCTTACTTTATTCAGATGTCCTCTCATGCATGATGTTATGGTCTGCGTTTTATGCACACAGCTGTAACTTCCCCTTAGTAGTAAGGGTAACCATAATAATTGAGGGAGGTGGCTGCTAAGACGAGGAAACGGCCCATATCTAGTGATGGCAGGTAGTCTTCATTTGGTAAAAACCACGGAATCGGCGAGACAAGATTTGAGAAATGTGAAAGGGCTCATTAGACTAAATGATAGTCCTATACTCAAATCCCAAATGCAATGTAACCTTTAACCACGATTACTATAGACATATATATGTGTACAAAAAATATGTATGATATATGATTTTAATGAGCATGTATTCTACAATTTTAGTTCAAGATGTAGAACAAAATCCGGTGTCCAAGATTCCTTACTATATAACCTATTACGAATTGTAGTTTTAGTCTTTTAGTTTCGGGGCAATCTTGAGATACCCAAACTTGAGATTCAATACCCAAACTTGTGTTGATATGCTAGATTATTTCACAAGTATGCGCTATTAGAAGCTTCTTGCATTTCCCATTTATAAGGTTTTAGTGCCTAGATGGACGGATGGACACGGAGAATATAACAACGCCAAAAGCGAACGTGCTTAAGAGAAATGCATTCTAATCTTGGGTGCAAATTTTCTTCCTCCTACTTCAAAACGTCGAACCAAATGTACATGTAGTAATTATACCGTGCACAGGCATAAACCCTCTAGCACTTTAGGTGCGGATCCACCTAATTTCTTTTTTACCATTCTGCCGCCTCTTTTCTTCCTTAATATTCTGCAACCACCACAGACACCACCTTTGCCAAAGCAATCGAACCCAGGAGCTCCAAATAGTACTTACCCAATACTCTTTACGTGCGGAGTCCATCACTATGCCCAATATTCCAACTTCTCCACTTTCCAAAATCCGGTAACAAGATTCTTTATATTCCTAGCTGTTGTATCTTCCTTAATTTGCATATCCTTTGCCTTTCTCCTTGTTTACGGAATCAAATGGGGATGTGCAGCAATGCGCTGCACGCTTCTATTCGGTGCCCAGAGAGGAAAGGCACAGTTACATTTCTTGTTTATCTTGGATTATTTCCCTCATTGATGAACTTTAGTCACCCACAAAAAAGTATATGAAAAAAAGAAGAAGAGAAAAAGAGCATAAAAAGAAACATGACACAAAGCTCGCTTTTGCAACAATTATATCCCGCCTCCATCTCTCCACCTGATGCAAACAACGGTCGCAACTGAAAAGCAACCAATTCAAGTGGGGGGAACTTACCACCTTATAACCCCAAGAATATCCTCATGGGACTGCCCCATTCGCCTTTGTTTAAAAGCGTTGCGTCTCTGCAAGGGGGCTACTGACCCCAAGCATGTTGACCAGTGCCAGGACTCCTCAGGCACGTTGGCCACTGTTGGAGTGGACGCAACACGGGTGAATTTTGGGATACAACACTGTAATGAGCATAACGCAGCTGTGATACCAGTTGCTGCAAACATTTGCAGGGGAACTCAATCTGAAATGTTAGCTTTCCAAGTGAGGGAACCCATGGCCCTACTGCCTCCGAATATCCCCATGCCTACATGCCTTGCTGATATGGGCCTGCATCACCACCTCAGTATGAGTTGCCACAATTCCGATTTCTCAATAGAGAATTTGTTTTTCTTATCTTGTCCGTCACCAATTTTGATCAATATCGCAGCATACCAACAAAAGGAAAAAAAAAAAAGAGCACCTTGACAATCACCCCTATTGAGGACCAATAAAAAGCCATCACCATTCCCCAACCAACCCACCGTAGATGAGTGTCGCTAGACAACCTGCAGTTCGGTTCAATGCCATTGACCTCTTGCAACACAACCCTCAACCCCAGCTGACGCCCTTTTTGAGGGAATACAGAGGCCAAACCAAAATAAAAAGCAAATTTATGAAATTCTCAAAATTTCAAGATTTGAAAAATATCTCGGTGTCAAGTAAAAGGTCAAAACCATAATGCAAAATCAAATGGAACTTTTGTTCAAATCTAAGATTTCAAAATCAGTCTACAAAAGAGAAATGGTGGTAGAGAATCTCCAACAAGCCACGGTAGAGAGCAAGGGGAACTAGGTGGATTTATTCATATAGATGTAGATGTATATACAAACAAAATAATTCGCATCTGCGTTCTTCCTCGTTACAAAGTGATTTTAGTTGTTTGTCAATTTACGTCTTGGTGTTTTAAACAAAGGTAGGTTTAGTGCAACTTTTTGAAGTTTTGGGATATGGATATATATGGGGACAAATCACACTGAGGTTTAGTATCAGGGGCAAACTACATTTTCCCTAATTAGAACCTCTGACCCATTAGAAGTGGGAGTGTGGGACTACTGAATACACATTCATATGGTAGACAGCAAAAGATCCACAAATCTAAAAATAAAAAAGGGATTCGACGTATCGTTTCATCAACCATCACATCATGCTTCAAAAACCATAAGTTCTAACAAGAACAATGATTATTCACTCTTATTCTCCCAAAGTAATATCCCACTCACTATGAGCCAAGCACTTTACAACAGAGGGGCCCACTATTTCAAAGAAAGTTGGCTAATAGTGAGCCAGATCAAGTTGGAAGATAACTTGAAGGGACCAAGGGTGAGAGGTGCGTCATTATCCTTCAAACAATCAACATTTTGCCATCTTATAACACGTAGGTCAACAACTCATCAAAAAAAGCAACAGTTAGACATCAAATACGCAATAGAATTAGAAATGACACAACCGTACGCTGGAAATTAGTAAGCGTCATTACAACTAGTGCAACAGATGGGTGTTAGTTAATCCTTGATGAAGTCCATTTATAATTGAAAATTCATTAGTCATACCATCAGTGGTCTCACACTAGTAACTGTTCCATCATTCATGTCCTTAATTAGATCAATATACTTGGTAAGCAGACCCATCTTCTTTAGAATCCACCTCATAACTTTTCTGATACCTTACAATACGTAATGTATTGGGTATCACAGTTCCTAGACTTCAAAGCATCAACAATACATTGCTGTATAGTTAATAGACTCGGAGGAAAAGAAAAAAAGGCAACCTTCACCTATGTGCAATCCACCAATGCTGAAGCCTAGACATTATTGTGGTCAAAAGGCTGTTACTGGCCACCAAAAAAGATAAAGGAATTATTTTCAGTGTACGAAACTCTAAATTTAACCTTTTGGGGAACTGTTAGAGAATGCCAACAGCATAACCCTAGATTTCTTAGCAATAAACCGAACAGAGGTGCAGAATGCCTAGAAAAATCATGTAGTTACTCAGTTGCTCATCGCTGTTGCACGTTAGCAAAAAAAATTGATGCGTTCCATAAATGCAAAGGTCCCCCCCGAACCTCTATATGTACTCTCTAAAAGGTAATCTATGCAGGAAACATGGACATGATGCACAAATGAGACTATAGATACACATGATGCTCAAACTCAAGGAGGTTGAAACAAGATCAAGTACAAACAGCATTCAACATGGCAATAACCGGAGGTAATGAATTCACACTTCATGCTATGTGAAAAATATAAACATCCAACTACCTTAGACAAGCAGGATGGTCAATTACCCTAACAAGTTGAAGCAATTCTTGGTTCCAAGCAGTCCAGCTGAAGTCAGAAGCAGCAGGCATTGTTGTCTTTCTTGCAAAGGGAACGATTTTCAGCCAAGAGATTTTCACAGAGTCCGACATGCATTGGAAAGAAATATGTTCTCTATACCTATATAAGCAAATCAACTTGGTTATTTTCAAGTCTAAATACGGAAAGTACTCAACATCAGGGTTCTAACTTGAGTCAATGATAAAGGCAATATACTGTGAAGTACTTATAAGTAGTTGCTTTTACTTAATACTGTAGTATGTTGCAACAGCAACCAGAACTCTCTTTTTTCATATATACGTTAAACTAGAAGCAAAAGTTCTAAGAGACTGAGCTTTGAGCATTCTGATATAATAGATCTTTCAAGTAGACTGCTCCATCTAGAATTCTAGATCCCTTTATTATGCACTACAATAATTTTTGATCCACCTAAAATAGGTTTAGTCAAAGTAGTACCCTCTTGACCAGTGCAAGCATCACCATGACCGAGACATGTTAGATAGCGCAAGACACACAGATTCATACCCATCGGAGAAGGTTATAATTGTTGACAAGGTCTGAGGCTTTTTCAATTTTAGAGATCTGATTTTAATCTTGCTGCTTACCCCTTTACCTAGAAAAGAGAGTCTGATACTCCCATGGCATATCAGATGACCCAGATTTATAACCCAAAAGGAAAGGAAAAACAGGAAGGAAAATTTAGAAATGTTAAAAGGGGATTTAAAGACCTGAGCTAGCAAGGAAGAGCAAAATCCCTTTTTGGCGGCCAAGTATCTGGAGGGTGCCGTTGTGAGAAGTTGTGATCGTTGTAATTCTGTATAGTAATCAACTAAACACATCTGCCAAGGACGTAAGAAACTGCCAAACCATGTAAATATGGGACGTGATTGTTTAATTTTTTTACTGCCCTTTATTTGGTTGTAATTCCATACTCTGGGACCTCGTCCAGTACTCTGAAGTCTGAAGCGTACCTTTTAGTGTTTGGGATTTCTCGGGCCTGATAAGTTGTAAGTATCAAAGAGGTTGGCTTGAATAGTAATCAGAATTAAACACACAGCTGTTACTTTAACCAGCTGTTTGGATCTCTTGGGCCTGCAGACATGCTTCGCACGCCCACGTCATTCAGCAGGTAAAGCTTACCAACAGGGTTAATCATGTCTCTCGAATGCTTAATTGGAGACAATTCTTTGATAGAATGACAAAATCCAAGGAACGACTATCGGACCTCCAAATAAAAAAGGAGAACACTCGCTCTATGCCCCTTTACTGTTCATAGACACGAATATGTAGGCCTGGTGTTTCCACGTGTGGACCCCACATGTTTGTTTGTGAACGAGATACCCGTACAGAGTGTAGAGTACACATGATTGATCCATTAAAAACAGGTTCTTGGCTGGTGTCTGACGCTGATCATGTTCACTATGTAACCATGAAAGCGAGACTAACTTATAAAGCGGTCCAAGTGTTTATTGCAAGTGCACAAAAAGGGGTGCTAGTAGATGTCAATCTAACATTATACATCGAGACAAGTAATTTGAGCCTAACAAGTCAAGGAACTCACTTGTTTGTGCTCCACAAGTTCTGGTGTTTGTTTTCTTCATCAGATGAACGGAACTTTCTTACTTTCTGTTGCCCTTGTAGATATCGACAAAGTTAATGTTGTAGACTAGAGTTGCATTTGCAGGGATGTTGCAGTCACCTAAACAAAAATCAAAGTTCAGTTTCAGTAACTCAAACACTCCGTGCTACTGCATCAGAAAAACAAAAGTTCTAGAATCCTCTCAACGCTTCTGTTGGCTGAAGATTTCAAATACTAGCTTGTTGCAAAAGATCATTGACGGAAACAGACATTATGGCATGGCATTTTATATATAGCTCAAGCATAAACCAATTACGAGTGCAACGACATTCATTCTCGCTATGTTTGGATATGAAACATGTATAACCTTGTCAGGGCACAATTTCCACAGACATTTGAGGTAATAAAAGATGGCATATTTCCTACATTGTTTGGATTACCATTTTCTGTTACATTTTGAATGTCAAATGCGTTCGTGGAGCTCCAAGAAGGGATCACAATACACTTAGAAATCAGAATATACAGATTTTCTCAAAATGCGGAATGTAGAACAATTAAATGGCTATCCAAACATAGGTTCAATCATTATGGCCTTAATTTTGTCAGTGGGATTTCAAGCTTAAGGTAATTTAAGGTCCAGGGCTTCAGAAAATGCTAAGAGTCAATCATTTAGGTATCAAGTTGTATCACAATGGCACCTGAAAAGCAACCAGCAGGTTCAGGCCCATATGCCAACTTTGGAGGAATTTGGAGCATGCGCTTTCCACCTGCGTAAGAATCCCAAGGGAAATTGCCAGGCACATAAGAAAACATGCCGAACAAGCAACTAGAAATAATCATCTATCATTTTCAGGATATTACCAACTAGCATTGGAGGGACTCCTTCACCCCCATAAATCCCTTGATCCAATCCCTTGATTACCTGAACAAAAGATAGATCAACTTTAAAGTAATTTGCTAGGAAAGTATACATGGAAAATTTACAATAGTTCATATCAGCTCCCTGTCTACAGTTTATTAAGAAGTGGAAGTAGATCAAGGGATAAACTTCATCCCAGAATGTAAGCGAAGCCAAACTTCTGCAGATCTAGGCTTAATCGAAGCCGTAAGACAGGATTTGTTCTCTTAGATTTGAGTCCGTCGGAAGTCGGTCACTTCTGCCCCACCATTTTATTGTGTTGATATTTGAGATCATACTTATATTATCTATGGAGTCATTACATACCATCACCTGTGTTCAACATCTATGCCCAATTAATTCTGCTATTTACATCTTGACCGGCATTTATCAATTCCTATCCTTGCCTTTTGAAGTTCTGCTATCCTGCCACCTAGGTAGCACGGACACGGACACCGTGTCCGACACCGACACCGACCGGGACACCGGACACCGCAATTTTAAAAAAATCAGATTTTGGACACCGCTGAATTTTTTAATATATATACACATACACACATCTCAATTGGAGCAACTAAATTTCGTCCAAAATGTATGAGAAAGAAAGCAAGTAACATAAAATAGTCTCAACAGTAACAAGAAAAAAGGTCGGCAACAAGAAAGCAGTTGAATGTCTTAACAGTACCAAGATTAGAGTCTCAACAATAACAAGAGAGAAGGAAAAAATACATGAGACCAAAGGCATGAAGGAGAGGTTTTATATAGTCAGATGGTCTGTAAATGAGGTCGGAGATGTTGACCTATCTTACTGTAGACTGGCAAGCTTTGATGCTTTAAGCAACAAAAAGAAGGAAAATACAAAGATGAGAGAGAAAGAAGAAGGTACTTTTTGTTGGGTCGATCTGATTAGGGTTTGGCCTAAAAGCTCATTTCTAAAAAACCCCAGATTTATCCCTCAAATAAATTTGAAATATTGTATTTTGGTCCCATACGAGTGGACACTTCTTCACAAGGTGTCCGACACTTCTTCAAGAGGTGTCCGACACTTCTTCAAGAGGTGTCCGACACGGTGTCCGGTAATTAAAAAATAAATAAATAAATTTGGACACCGCTGAGAGGTGTCGAGGTGTCGGTAAGTGTCGGACACCATACCTCGTCCTATAAGAGGTGTCGGTGTTTCCTAGCCTGCCACTCATCCACAAGACGACCTAAGTTTCAATTACACCAGATCTACCAATATTTTCCTTCAGTTGAACAATTATGGCAATGCTAAGGTCGCTGCGCCCTGTAACTCATTAATGTGACTATTTTTCTAATCTAAATGGTGTGTGAGGCACATGATACTCCGGCCCTTAACCAAATTACCTAAACTGGGAGATGATCTTAACGAACCTGTGCCTTCATAGATACACAATATGCACAGTTATTTGAACAAGACAAATGTCCTGACCACTAAAAGACTATCTGATATCATTAGACCTGGTGTGATGATTACTGTTTCCGGGCACATAGTACCTATAATTAATGCAGGACATAATATTTACAGGGCAATAGAATAGCCATTTATAGACGGAACACCAGCAGTTACCGCTCACCACTTTTTGTATCTTCTCTATATGGTATAATTACAGCAAAATTCACACTTTGGCTAGTCAGAAAGAGTCGAACAATCAATATCATTGGTACTGCAAATGAAAGAAGACAGACCACGTCTAATCTAACATTAATAGAAATAATAAAGCAAGAAACAAGACGCGCAGATTATCTTTAGAGGGAATGAGGGATATATGGACCTAGACAGAGAATATTGGCGAAACAGGATTCATATAGCCCATCGCAGCAAACTTTGCTGAGTTGAGCTGAGCTATAAAGATACATGTACCTAAAATATTTTTCAAAACAGAAAAATATAAGAGTGATGCTGCATGAACTGTAAGTGATCAACTTTAAGATAACTCGGAAATCAAGAGAACAATATATGATCAATTACGCAAACACTTGATGATAATGGAGTTTGATACGATTAGGCATGCTGCCAATGTAATTGCGAAAAATGAGTCTAGCTGAAATGAAAATGTTAAGGTGGATGAGAGCATTGGCTCTACAAGGATGGATAACCAACAATGCCGTGGCTCTGATAGTTGAACATATTTAGTTAAGCATTTGGGAGCTCCAATAAGAAGAAGTGACTTGTGCCAAGTTAATGTGGCAACCTATTTTACATGTACTCTTCAGAATGCCTGAAGTATCGTGTCGGACACTCGACCCTTGAACATGGGTATGGGATCTGAGTCCGACACATTTCATAGGATATGCCACTATGAACACACTCTTATAGTGTTTCTTGTAATCTTTAATTAGTCTGAGATGAGACAAGTTCTCATTTAAAACCATTTGTGTCACATAAAACACCATTTTACCTTAGCAATAATTAAAAGTATTTAATATATGTAAATAATTGGGAGTGTCCCTGTGTCTTGTGAATTAAAAATTTGCTGAGTCCGACACTTGAACACATATCCGACCTGAAGACTCATACCGAGTCCATGTAACATAGGCGGCAACAAGTGGCAGCGACAGACTGGAGGTAGGGCTTATCACTAGTTATGCAACATAGAGCATTTCATTTTTCTTTTTTGTAGGTAGATACGATTAGAACAAACCAAAGAAAACAGCCTAAGAGCTCTTTCAGGGCCACAGCTAAGGGACTTGAAAATTGTACATGCCATTGGAACCCAAAGCCAATTATATCAAGATAACAATTATTGAAATCATGCACAGGGAAATTCGCAACCTAAAAACACCAACCATGGAGAACCATTTGAAGACAATTCGACCTAAGGAGCTTGATCATTCAATCCAGCTGCATATGCCAGGATTTCAAGAAACCACCATCAGCAATTCAGCTACTAACTATTGACTTAACAGAAAATAGCCATTTCAAATGCAAATCCAGAATAGCAACACCTTTGGGAGATTCAACTAAACACTACCAAGTACCAACTCTTCAGCTTCTAGCTTTGTTCTAACCATTAGGGCAAGAGGATACTGCACCTTCAGGGGCTCAAAGTTTGTAGCATCCGTCACACCACTGCATAACCCCACTTAGCACCGAGCACAATAGTATTTCTGAAGTTTACGTCAAAGTTCCAAGTCCCGTATTCAAGAGATGCGATTTTGACACATCCATCACAGCGTTGCAGCGACTGATCTCGTAAATTGATAAAATCTAGTCCCGAAAAATAAAGGGTATCATGGCGTTCATTACTTGAGCACAGATCTGAATAACTGAATAAGAATGGGGTTGACATCAAGAGGATGATTCAAATGACATTCGGGATCAAAAGGAAAGAACACAGAGAATGCTACATGGACTAGAAGGAGTAGTCCAAGTAGGACCCAAAAGCTACATGAGCAAATGTACTTTGATGTTAACAACCAAAGGTAACTACAGAAAAGAGCAGAGAACATCGGGACATGCTTTGCAATGGAAGAAACGATTGATCTAGCAGACCCATAATAGTTGGGAACTAGCACTTGATTAGACTGAGCCAATGTAATATGTAATTAATAGTAGCAGAGCAAGATAAAGGGAGAGCATGACGTTAATTAAGTGAAAGAAGCAAGTTATTACCTTGCCGACACCAATGCGCATAGTCAGAGGCCTAGCACGCTTATAACTGCTGTCAAAAACTAGCCCATCAGCAAACCTTGCAGTGTAATGGATCTGTTGAACAGGAAGCAGAATAGGTGTCACAATATTGGAAGTATAGATGAAATTACACAATATAAACCACTACTATGACACAATATAAACCAAGAAAACCAATGAAGACGTGATGTTTAACTACCATTGCCATCATGGGATGAAATGACTCGAAGAACGTTAAACATAATGTACATGGTTTGATTACTGAGGAAAAATATGATTATCAAAGTTTAGAGATTGAACTTATTCAACGGTAGACAGAGCCGAAGAAAAGTTTGTTTCTGTCACATCTGAGGGAGTTTGTAGGATATCGAGTTCAAGACTTCTCGTTTTCCCCTACATGGTTTTTGGGCTAGTTCAATGACCTAATGTGATCCGAAAATACAATACAATACAACCGTCACCATGACTAGTAGGGTTGGGGAATTAGTGATCAAATGTAATTTCCTAGCGGCTTCCTCTCAATATGCATTTATAGAGTATCTTATACAACGTGCAGTGAGATTTATAAACTAGTTGGGCTTCGTTTCAAATCTGCAATGCATACATATTGGTTTGGCCTTGGAACTCCTACTCAAAGATGTACCAATGCTTAGTATCCGTTATGATCAATCACTTACCACTGCACCAAAAGCAATTGTTGTTAGTAAGGGCGCAACTTTATTTCCTTATAGTCCTGGCACAGCAGCCAGCGCACACGGTCGAGTACACAAGGGAGTAGATGGACGCGGCCAACCTACGATCTGCCAACAATCCCTTCCCGAGATACACCCCGGGGGACTCGAACCCGTGACCTGCTCTGATACCAATTGTTACGAAATCGCTCTAGATAAATATGTATAAAACACGATAACCAAACAAGAGAAAACAAGAAAATTGAGAGAACTCAAATCTACTTTGCACAAGTCAGATTTACAACACTCCCTCACGTGTATCTCTCAATTGTTTTCCTACTCAAAAAAGGACTCTTGTCTCTTTCTTTCCTACTCAAAGAAAGACTCTCCTCTCTTGCCCTTAAACACAATACAAGACATCTTACTTATACTAGAGATAAGCAGGGATCTTCTCTTTATAACCAATGTGGGACAAGATGTCTTTATATACTAAGGGCCAAGTTGCAACCTTTTTTGAGTAACCGACGTGGGACATAAATACAAGACATATATCAACAATCTCCACCTTGGCTTGTATTAACAAACCACTCTATAAGGAAACTGTAATATGCCTTCAGTACCTTCTTCATGTACTCCACCTTGCATCCCCTTTAAAGGTAGGGATGCACTCCACCTTGAACTCAACAAGAAAGAAGATGAATCAAGAAGAGACGAGACTTGCTCTACGCAACGATGGACGTTGCCGGGAAGAATCAAGAAGCGCTTGTGAATATCGGGGTTATCACAACTTCATGAGTTCGAGGGTTGCCGAGTGGCTTGGGCTAAAACCAACTAAGGATGGGAGTTGGTTCACGACCGTGAATGCCGAGGAGCGACCGACGAAGGGAGTCGTCAAGAAGGTCGATTTGAGGATTGACAGATGGACAGGGAAGGCCGACTTCAACATCATCGACATGGATGAGCTTGGGGTGGTGCTTGGGATGGACTTCATGGAGAAGTCGAGCACTACGCTCAATCCATATTGCTGGTGATGATGATGACGGGTAAAGAAGGCCAACTGGAGTGGATGATCCAGTTGGTGTCCAAGGATGGGGCTGACGCACGTAAGGGGATTACCGTGTTACAGTTGGACAAGGGATCGACGCTATGCTACGATGAATGGCAGATGGGGCCGAGGACCTACGCAGTTGATATGCTTAAGAAGACAGTCACGACAGAGAAGTTCAAGCATTGCTTGAGCTTGATTCATCTTCTTTTTTGCTGAGTTCAAGGTGGAGTGCATCCCTACCTTTAAAGGGGATGCAAGGTGGAGTACATGAAGAAGGTACTGAAGACATATTAAACTTTCCCTATGGAGTGGTTTGTTAATACAAGCCAAGGTGGAGATTGTTGAAATATATCTTGTATTTATGTCCTACATCGGTTACTCAAAGAAGGTTGTAACTTGGCCCTTAGTATATAAGACATCTTGTCCCACATTGCTTGGAGAGAGAAGATCACTGCTTATCTCTAGTATAAGTAAGATGTCTTGTATTGTGTTTAAGGGCAAGAGAGGAGAATCTTTCTTTGAGTAGGAAAGAAAGAGTCAATTGAGAGATACACGTGATGGAGCGTTGTAAATTTGACTTGTGCAAAGTGGATTTGAGTTCTCAATTTTCTTGTGTTCTCTTGTTCGGTTATGTGTTTTGTACATATTTATCTAGAGCGATTTCGTAACAGTATCTTTTAGCAGAATTAACTGCCCAAGTCATAATTCAAGTTCTCAAGTACTGCTAAACATGGCATGTCTTTACATTCATTAAAGAGCTTGCCATGAATTAAAAAGACAAAGAAAACCAAAACACGAATTTACAAGGAAAAATTGTCTATCTTCACCGTTTTGTTTGTCCTCAGTTAGAATTTTAACAAGGATTATAAACAGTAATCAACTTGTGATAATGCATTATCAGTAGATTACTGTGGTATTCCATCAATTATCGGGGATGATTTTTTCAATCTACAATTTCTATTGTCGTAATTGCGTCGCTAAAAGGTCAACATTTTTTTTTCCCTAGAGACCCTTCTAGTAAATTTCAATCTGGAATGGGGCTTTGAACTCACATTGATAAGCTGAGCGAAAGGAGCCTCTGGGCCGGACCCAAGAGCAACATCGCAGTAGCCAAGGCCGGAAGGTGCGAATTTGAACTCACAAGAGGGCTCCGCTACGGTGGCGTAATACTCCACCCTGGTGGCACTGGCCTCGAGCGGGGCCAGACCCACCACGGAGGCAGCTAAAAGCCCAATGCCCAGGTCCAGTAACGGCCTCTTCTTGGGCGTGGGAGTTGGGTTCAGAGAGGAACAAGACACGGATGATGAAGAAGAAGAGGGTTTGAAGGTGGTGGTGGTGGTGGGTAGTCTGGGACTGCTGAAGGCTTTTGGCGTCACGGTGGTTAGTGTGGAGAGCGCCATTACTCTGTGTGTGTATGTGTTTGTGAGTGCGCGTGGCAGTGTTTGGCAATGGGGATGCGATAGAGTTGGATGGATTTGGAGTGGAGGTACATCGTTATAGCCGTATAAAATATTCTAAGATAAAAGTAGACTAACAAAAAGGGGAAGTCTGTTTTAAAGCTGCTTGACGAGGTAATTACATTCTCTCTCTCTTATCCTAGCAAAATCCATCAAGGCTCTTCTCTTGGAGGAAATATTCATCGGTTGTTTAACACCATGTGCCGTTCGTCTATAGAGTTAGACTATCACTAAAAATTTATCATTTAAGCAAAATAATTGATTAGTGAGACAAGTATCCAGTTGAATGTTTATCTTAACAATGATTAACTATGATAAGAAAAAAAACAAACATAAAATACCAAAGTCACAGTAGGTGCTCTTCCCCCATCTCTCTCTATCTCTCTCCACAAAGGCACACACCATCTTGCGAGATCTATTATCACCTCTTCGGTAGAAGATTGTTGAATCTAAAACAACCTACTTTTACTATACAAGACGAATACTCCCTTCGTCCTAAAATATTTGATCAATTTTCTTTTTAAACCTTTAAAAAACCAATTACTTTCCAAATCAAAAAAGACTCTGTAGGTATTTTTTCATCTTTGATGCTTGATGATGCACGAGTATCCAAGAAACCCAGTAAGGCTGTTTTAGCCCGCTGACGACACTACTTGACACTTCCATAATCATTTAGTTCCTTATCACCGGCTTCTGGTAGTATTTTAGTAGCCTTGTTCTACTCTCTATTATTTCATATGATAGTGAACTAGACATTTTGGGTAATGACAATTTTAGCAAACTGTCCCGAAAAAAATCCCTAAGAAGGATTTTTAGAAGTTGTCATCTTATTTTAATTTTAAAGTATAAAAAAATAAGAAAAACCAAGAATGATTTTAAAATGTCCAAAAAGACGACTAGTCCATAAAAACCGGGAGATGAGTTCATGGACTATGTTATGTAGTGGAAAGGTTAGGCACCCGTCAAACCCTTTTGGTTTCTACTTCATTTTTAGATTTTTGACATTCAAAACACGTAGCATGCAAATTTAATAAAACTAACCCTAAGTTTATTTTTTAGATTTTTTGCTTGAACTCGACATCAGGGGTCGAATTGCCTATGTATCCGTTCGAACTAATCAGAATCAAAACCATCGTAGTTCGACTCTGGTCCTACGGAAAGTAATCTACATTTCGGTCATACGCTTAAACTGCAATTGAAATGTGATCACGGGAATGGGAGACAATTCTATATGATATTCTAAAGTAGAAAGTTACGAAAAATTACCTTGAGAAGTCGCTTGTCTGGAAGACTACACTTTCCAAATGATCTACGATGTAAAAACTAAAAAGATTTTTAGAGTGAGTATGAATGGCTAAAAATTCTCGAAAGAAATGATGTATCACTTCACCGAGAAATGGTACATAAGCTCAAAAGAGAAAAAGCTCCTTCAGATCCAAGTCCCTTGAAAATGAAGGCCAAGAGCCCTATTTATAAAGTTTTGGGACACAGAATCTAATAAGTTTGATTACACCAATCTGCAAGTTATAGATAAGTCAAAATCTAATTATATATATATATATATATATATATATATATATATATATATATATATATATGGGAGCTGATCCATTGCTCGCGTTGGCAAATGGAGTTAAGTTGCCAACGCGATCTGGCCGTCCACGCGCGATCTGTGGACGGCCCAGATCTTTTTTGCAATTTTTTTAAGTCTGTCCGCCATATTATGTAGCGGACAGTATTTTTGACAAAAATACCCCTCAATCCCGATTACATCTGTCCGCTACATAATGTAGCGGACCATTTTACAGAGATGCTGCAAAACCCATCCGCTACATTATGTAGCGGATGATGGATGCTCAATTTTGCCCATCATCTCCTTCCTTTCTTTTGACTTCTTTTCCCCTCTCTCTCTCTCTCTCTCTCTGTCCAGGCACCAAATAACCGCCGCAATCACCGTGAAGTTGCCGGAGAAGCATCTGATTGCCGCCGTTGTGTCAAACACTTCGGCAAGGCGGCAGGGCCGCATCATCGCAGCTTCACCTGACACCGCGCCATCCACCACAATCAGTCAGCCCATCTCTGAGTACACGAGACTCAACTCCATCGCGAAAGGCCAACCATACGAGAGCTCGTTGTCATGGCCCCCGACAGCGACGCCGCCAATATCCCGAATCCTAGCGCAGTCGCCACCGTGGCGTGTCCTCCAGCAAGGCGCCGACGCCGCGCATAAGTCAGGCACCCACCACCGTGGGCCTTCAACAGTCGCGGCCGCATATCTTCCTCCACCATTGGCAATGGGTAACGACGACGAGTAGGTGATGCTTAAGCGCCGCCCAAACATCGTCCAGCTCCCGATCTGGACTTAGAGATTCACGTATGGTCAGATTTGTGATTTCTCTTGTGTCGCGGCGGTGGTGGTTGTGGGTGATGGGTTCAGCGGCGGTGGTGGTGGTGATGGGTTCAGCGGCGGTGGCAGAGTTTTGGTGGTTGCGGGTGATGGGTTCAGCGGCGGTGGTGGTTGTGGGTGATGGGTTCAGCGGCGGTGGTGGTGGTGATGGGTTCAGCGGTGGTGGCAGAGTTTTGGTGGTTGCGGGTGATGGGTTCAGCGGCGGTTATTGTGTATAATCCTTCAGCTTGCTTTGGTTGGTATGTGAATGGTGAAACCATGGTCGACTGCATATATTCTGCAGGTGTTCACTTTGAATTCTCACCCGAGCCGAATCCCAAGTATTGTGGTTTAAACGGCCATTAGTTGTTTTAGATGGAAGGTTATTCGAGACGACATCACATTTCATGGTTGATCTTATAACCATTCTGTGTTTTCTCCGGTGATCTCATTTGCCCGTCATTTGCCCGTCATGGTTTCTTCTTCTTCCTGTTGCTGTGGTTGAGGAAGGACAGAGAAAGAGAAAGGACGTTGAGAGAAACGAGAGAGATGTCAGAAGAACAATCAGAAGAACAAAAAAATAATGCCTACTCCTCCGCTACATAATGTAGCGGATGGAACATGAGGATATTTTGTCAAAAAATAGTCCGCTACATTATGTAGCGGACGAACTTAAAAAAAAGTAAAAAAAATATTTGGACCGTCAGAGCATTAATGGAGAGAGAGAAAAAAATGTCAGAAAATTCCGTCCGCTACATAATGTAGCGGACGGGAATAAGGGTATATTTGTCAAAAGAAACGTCCGCTACATTATGTAGCGGACAGACTTAAAAAAAGCGCGAAAAACAGATCTGGACCGTCCACAGATCGCGCGTGGACGGCCAGATCGCGTTGGCAACTTAACTCCATTTGCCAACGCGAGCAATGGATCAGCTCCCTATATATATATATATATATATATATATATATATATATATATATATATATATATGAAAGCCGAAACTAAGAGAATGTTGTCCAATCATCGCTTAGTTGGACACTCTCTTAGTTCGCCATATGGACTTTCCTATCTTGAATTTTTAAAATATTCTAAATTTACTTATCTTTGTAATAATGATTTGGACTCTCTCTCTCTCATTCACACAATTTGATTTCCTTCTTTCCATTTGAAATTCAAACAGTTATATATATTTTACATTTCTCTCTCTTCTATGTTAACATGCTCCACTCAAAATTTTTATTTATATCCTTACAATTCCATTAATTTCTAGATTTTGACAAAAGTAATTCTCTAAATATTCCTTTTTAATCTTAAATCTTTTTTATTATCTAAGAAAACACAATATTCTCCATCAATTTTTCTCTTAAACTACCATAATCTCCTTCCTTTTATTTTATTACAAATTTTACATATAGTTTACGGTCCCATTATTTTTTAATAATTTATTATGTATAGTTACTCTTTTCTTAGTGGTCTTAAGTAATACAATCTCAATACATGAATTGTTAGTATTATCACTGCGATTGCTATTAGTGAGGAGAAACCATTTCTATTATTTCATACATTATTTTACATCTTCATTTGTTACTAAGAATTATTACTCAAGTTCATTTTTTCATGATAAAAATTGGTAGGAGAACTCCTTTAAAAAGGTAAAAATAAATTTTTAATTATCTTATTATCACTACCAATTTTGTAATTGCTATTAGGCATATAAATATGAGGTCTCTCAATAAGTATTTTAATAGTTGTTGCTCACGTGTGCAATGCAAGGGATCAAAACTAGTATTAGATAAAATTACAGATTGAGAAAAGTCAACTAATTAGTATTCGAAACCGGCGGTTCATCCCATAATTTAATTTTTTTTTTTTTGAATTTTGAGATATTATCTGACCCTAATTTTGATAATTATCTCTGATTTTGCAGATGAGATGTACCAGATTCGGGATTTATCATTTCTAACTATATAAATTAAGGATTTAATCTTTGTATCAGGAATAATTCACAGAATATTTTTCTAAATTATCTGGACAAACAAAATAATATAATAAAATAAGTTCCTAGACACTAGATTGGACTGAACCGAACCCCTAGACTGGACTAATAGACTGGACCTATGACTTCGACCATTAGATTGGAGCAAATTAATTAAGTCACGTTACTAGGCCTAAATAATAAACTCTAAATTATTTATAAACCCAATATTTACTTAATTAAAAATAACTTAAAAATTGGGGTGTCTATAGAGCCCCTCGATGAGGCGTGTGCGGGCGAACATCACCAAAAAACAACATATTATTGTAGGAGAATATAAAAAAGACCATAAGACTAAACAAACTCAAGGACCGTAATACATATATGAGGTCCCACCTTTGCAAGTCTTCCTAAGTATCCTCAAAAGAGGAATCAGACCAACGTAGTTTGATAAGATACATGGATATTGTTCGAAGCCGGAGCTAACAGTAACAACAATTGGTCGTCGAAAATCCATCACAGAAAATATTTCCAGAGCCCCCAAATCGATTTGAAAGGGTCTACCGACTAAATCCATATCTAGATGTCGGAGCCCCCAAATCTATTTTAAGAAAGAGTCGTCTAGACATGAAAAAGAAACAAATAACCTTGTTAGTTGTCGGAGCCCCCAAATCGATTTAAAAGGGTCGTCTAGATATAGAAAACAGAATCTCCCCTATTTTTGGATTCCCCAAATTGAGTTCAAAGGGTCGACAGACAAGATGAAAATAAATTTGGTCGTTGCCAAAACCCCCAAATTAATTTAAAAGGCTCATCTAGATATACAAAAAAAGAAGAAGGAATTTTGTCTGTTGCCCAATCCCCCAAATCGATTTGAAAGGGTCGACATACAAGATGAAAATAACTTTGGCCGTTGCCAGAGCTTCCAAGTCGATTTAAAAGGGTCGACGGACAATGTTGAGGCTTGACTAAGAGTCAAAGCCAACAACACGTCACAACGGCTGGTCGCTTAGTCAAAATCGAACTCATATCTAAAAGCTGGAGCCAACAACACGTCAAAGCGGTTTGTTGCTTAGATACAAGAGAATTTAGTAAAGGAGCCAACAATGTTGTAAAGACATCTAGTTGTTGAGTGCCGAATGTATCAATATAATTGATACATTGATACAAAGAAAATGTTGCTTCTAGTAATAAACACGGGATTTGCACTGGCCTTACACCGTACAAAAATGGCTAAACTGAGCACCAAATTCAAAAATTCGGATTGCAAAACAATCTGAGGATAGAAAAGCGGATATGCACAGGCAAGCATGCAAGCACACAGATGTTGGATAAAAATTAAAATGCCCAAGGCAGAATAAATGGGGTATCATGTGAAATGCACAAGCAGGCAAAGCACGCAAACTTTAAAAAGATAGGTCACGCAAGCAAACAAGTATACAAGCAAGCATTTCAGACAAGGATGCCAATATTTTTTTTAGGGTCGAAAAACTGAGGATAGAAAATTTTGAAATTTTGAGTTGAAAATTGGCCAGTTAGTCAGCCACTTTGACCAATTTAAAAGGATAATCGGCCGGTTAATTAACCTGTTCATTTTTTGTGCGCGATATCTAGGGTTTCTTCAACACTTTAAACTCAATCCAATCATATCCTCTCTCATATTTCACTTTTCCAAGGACTCTCAATCCTGTAATCCTAACCCAATTACACATCTAGCCTATAAAACCCTAAGATCCTCCTCTTCCAATCTCTCTCAATTTGCTAAAAATCATGGAGTTTATTCGAACAAGGAGAGGACACGAAGGAGGGCCACAAATTGATAAGATTTCTCAATTCTGGGCAACAAATCGATTGAATGACCACTACTTGTTGACTTCGGATCAAGGAGTCCACCTAAGCAAGCAGTTTTCATGGAAGAGGTATGTTTCATGAATTTCCTCTCATTACACACAATATTTCACCTTTCTTCATACACAAACTATCCCCACACAAAGTGGGGCCTATCCACGCCATTTTTCATGCACGAACTGCACAGTTCCCTAAGATTTTTTTCCCTTTATTTCTCGATTTTGCAGTCCCTCCCTACAAACGCGCTATGTAGGGGCTCCCCCAATTTATTTAGAGAATGGTGGACTAAAGTCCCCCGATTTTTGAAGACTAGGGTAGCTGTAGACACCCAATTTTTATAGTTATTATTTATTAAATAAATAAGTGATATTTATTATTAATTAGAGTTTACTATTAAGCCTAGGCCTAGTAATGTGACTTAACTAATTAATTTAGTCCAGTCCAGTTTAAGTGTCTAAGTCCAAGTGTCAAGTCCAGTGGTCTTGTCCAAACCAATAGTTCGGTCTTGTCCAATAGTCCAGTTAGAAAATTGGTCCAGTACGGTCCAGTTATGTCAGTCCAATTCAATGTCTAGATTATTTCTTTTAGTTTGTCTAGATAATATAGGGAAATAATCTGTAAATTATTCTTGATGCAAAGATTAAATCAATAATTTATATAGTCAGAGGTGATAAATCCCGAATCTGCACATCTCATTTGCAAATCAGAGATAATTACTGAAGTTAGGGTTAGATAATGCCTCTTAAAATTCTAAAAAAGTCAATTTTAAATTATTGAATGAACCGACAGGTTTTCTACTAGCCGATCGATTAATTGACTTTTGTCAATCTGCGATTTTATCCAATATTCTGACTTATCTCCGGTCTTGCAGTTTGACATAGTCAATCTTATCAAATTTTGCGATATAGAGCTCTAGAAATAAGGCCATTGGCCATCATATTTAGGGGTCCAGAAGCTTATTCTCTTTAGAGCTTGCGTACCATTTCTTTTTGAAATGATACACTAGTTCTTTCGAGAATTTTAGCCATCCATATTCACTCTAAAAAGTCTGTGCAGTCTTTGCATCCTGGATCATTCGGAGAGTGTTCTCGAATCTTCTTGACAAGCTACGTCCAGTGGTAATTGAAACCAATAAAACAACCCCCCCTACCCCCCCCCCTGGGGGGGGGGGGGAGTGAATATGGTTTTCAATAATTAGTGGGGATCTTCAAATAATAAAAATCATGAATCTTAATCAAACCAAGTAGTACTTCATAAAGCAATAAATAAAGAGATTGAGTTAGAGATACTTGACAAGAATATTTAAATGGTTGGGCTTGAACTACCCTAAAGGCTACATCTATCTCTTTAAGAAAGTCCTTTGCAAGAGCACTAAAATCCTTTAGCAATAATCTTTTTCCTAGTCAAGATCAGAATCCTTAAAACACTTAGTGATATCCCCACACCAAGCACAAGCCTTGAATCCACAAAGCTCACCTAAGACTTGACAAACCCAAGACTTGATCACAATACTTTTACAAGATCAATTGTGTACAAAGAAACCCTCTTGAAAGGAAATGAGTACAAATGAAGCTCTAGTACAATAGATAGATTAGAGAATTGATGATTTGAAGAATGCTCACCCTCATTCAAGGAATTTCTCACAAAGATGCTCTATTTAATGATGTAAAATCATGAAAATGAAGAGAAAAAAATATCAGCCTTGATGTTTCTCTAATGAATGGAGGCTTAGAATGTGGTTTCCATGGTGTACGATAAAGCCCAAATCATTTATATATGGAGCAAATGAAATCTAGCCGTTATATGTATTAGATGTGCCAGAACGGCTATTACAGTCAACTGTATTACCATTGCAGTCGACTGTTGTCTTGTAGACTAGCCATTGAAAATTATTGCTCGAAAGTAGACATTGAAAATTATTGCTCGAAAGTAGCTGTTGGAGTTGAATTTCCACCAATGCAGTCGATTGAATTAGCCTTACTGACTGTCACATAGAACCCCCTTTCTTATTTTGGGCATAATGTTCTCTAGAAAAATCGGATTGAAGTGCCATTTTTTGCGATGAAAAGCTAATGAAAGGTTTATTAAAATATAAAAGGGTAGCCCCAAAAACATTTTTGAGAAAATCCGAGTAAGTTTCAAAGTTCACTCATTTTCAAGAACCACAGTTGTGTAAATGGTTATGAACTCACATGCAATGCACAAGGTGTCCTAAGATCTTTTTGGGCCATAATCATCAATTTGAAGTAGACCTGGCAAAATGTTGACCCGTTACCCGACCCGTACCCGGGCCAAAATGCCGGGTACGGGTAGCCATTTTCACTACCCGCAGAAATTGGACCCGGACCCGAACCGACCCGTAAAAGACGGGTAAACTCGGGTCGGTTATCGGGTACCCGGGTTACCCGGTTATATGCCAGCCTATATATAATATTTCTAGGGTTTCTCTCATTTTCTCCCCCACTCACTTCACTCACTTGCTTCTGCCGCCCCTCCCCTAAAGTCTCCCTCACAGATCCCTCTCACAGGTCCCCTCTCAACTCTCGCTCTCTCTCACTGATCTGCCAAACTCACGACCACCTTACTCCACCCACGACACCACGTCGGTCACCCACGGCACCACGTCGGTCAGACGGTCACCCACTAGATCTACCGCATCTCGCCGCCATCGGTCGGTCACTTAGTCTGCCCGTCGCCACCAATCGGTCACACCTGTGGCCCCGTCGCCAACGATCGGCCACCACCGTCGCCCCACAACACCGATCTGTCACCACCGATCGGTCGCCACCGTCGCTGACCAGTACTCCGTGGCCACCAATCAGTCACCCCGTGGCCACCGATCGGTCACCACCGTGGCCCCGTGGCCACCGATCGGTCACCACCGTGGTCCCGCAACACCGATCGTCACCACCGAGGCCCCGTCACCACCGATATGTCGCCACTGTCGTTGACCGTCAATTCGTAGCCTTGCAGTTGTTCTCGATCTGCAGATTTTTTTTCCCCAGATTGTTGAGATTGTTTTTTTTTTGCAGATGGATGGATGTTGAGATTGTTTTGTTATTTTTGTGAAATGAATTTTGATAGATAAACAATGAGTTATTTGACTTTTGGAGGTTAAAATATGTCTTAGTAGGTAATTAGATTATGTTTATTTTAAAAAATAATTAATTAAAAAATAATGATTTACCCGCGGGTAATACCCTACCCGTAAGGGTAGGGTACGGTTCCCAGAAATTCGTACCCGAAAAAACCCGGGTCTAAATTACCCGACCCGATTTTACCCGGACCCGACCGGGTTTTACCCGTACCCGCGCGGGTCGAACCGTTTGCCAGGTCTAATTTGAAGCATCAAACCAAGACTAGTTACATATATAATAGTAAAGTTCAATCATAATTGAAAGTAACTTAGCCTATGCATTCTTTGTTGCTCTTTGATATTAGACTTGATGAAGCTTCCATAACATCTCCGCTATAGCTTTAAAGCTTTTTTGGCTTTAATCCATAGGGCTAACATTAATTTTAATAGCTACTTTGTTTAAAAAATCATTTAGTTGTCTCTCATTCCCGTAGTCACATTTTTATTGCGAAATCAAAAAGAGCCTTACATTTCTTAATCTAATTAAGTCTAAGACCGAAATGTAGATTACTTTTTGTAGGACTAGAGTCAAACTATGACAATTTTGATTCGAGTTAGTCTGACTGGATACGAAGGCAATTCGACCCCTGATACCAAATTGAAGCCAAAAAACATAAAATTAGGGTTAGTTTTATCGTAGTTTGCATGTTACATGTTTGTAAAGCCAAAAGTCAATAAAAATGAAGTAGAGACGGAAAAAGCATGACACATATTAGAGTCATTTTAGGATTTTTCTTATTTTTCCTATTTTCTTTTAATAGAAGATGGTGACTCTTAATTTCTTCTTTTGGTAGGTGGGATTTTTCTGAGGCGGTTCGCTATAATGGTGACTCAGCTGGGAACAGATAAAAGGACTAGACTTGAAAAGTTTTTAATATCCTTTTAGCCTTGTTGTATTTTCTTTGTATTGTGTGGCATAAACAATATGATAACTGTGATACTTGTGCTCTTATTTACATACCTCACACACGCGCACGTCTTACTCTGACTACCCACTCAAGGGCAACGGTTGAAGCCCTTGGACCTCCTGGTGTGAATGCGATCTTTCGATTGTACCTTCAACTCCGCGGCCTCGTACTAAAGGGACCTTCTGGTCTTCTTGGAGTGAACTTTACACTGGTGTTGTGAGATAAACTACACACCCGGACCGTTCAGTGTTCTACCTTTTATTGGGAAAATACTCGTATTGGCCTACGACATGTTAGCAGGGAAACCAACCAACATTCTGTAAGCTATTCATAATTTTGCAAAAAAAATAAAAAAAAAGGAGACTTCGACTAACAGGTCGGTTAACCATGCTCCCAACCGGATAGTTCGTCAGTAGGTGCGTTACTTGAAAGATTCGAATGTGGTTGGTTTACACCCTAGTCCACCCCACTGACCAACTGATCAGTTAATCCACTAGGATAATCGGATGGTTAGTTAGAACCTTACCCTCCTGAAAAAATTTCCAGAAACAAACCCTAACCTTATTGACCAATCGGCTGGTTAATCCATTAGGATAACTAGACAAATAGTCAGAACTTTACCCTCTAGAAATTTTTTTTAGAAACAAGCCCTTACCCGACTAACCAACCGGTCAGTTAATCCACCTGGATAACTGGACGGCTAGTCAGAACCTTACACTCTAGAAAAAATTCATAAAAATAAACCTTAACCCCACTGACCAACCGGCCGGTTAATCCATCAGGATGATCAAATGGTTAGTCAGAACCTTACCCTCCAAAAAACAATTTCCTAGAAACAAACCCTAACCCCACTGACCAACTGACCAGTTTATGCAGGATGGTTAATTAGTACCTTTCCCTCAGAAAAATTTTCAAAAAAAAAATCCTACTGACCAAGCAGCCGGTTTTTCACCTGGGATAACCGAACGGTTAGTCAGTCCTCCCCTTAATTTTTGAGAAAAAACGCCTCAAAGACTAGAAATGTTTTTCTCACTACCCACTAGGATATGAGCCAACCAAGTCGATCTATGTGGTATGTATAATTAATATTTGAAAATTTTCTCTATACAGTTAAGGCTAAATGTGGTTGGTATTGGGACTCATCCGGAAAGCTTTCAAGAACTTCCATGGCTGAAGAATTCGCACAGATGGCAGACTTGGTCCGTATTCTCAGTGAATTACAAAAGGATTTTCAAAATGGTTCGTAACCTTGGCAGATTAGCAGTCTATAACTGCTGAGGAAATAGAAAACCTCAAGAGAAGAGCTAAGAATGAGCAAAAGGACGCAGGGTAAAAGGAAAAAAAAAGGACAACAAGAAAAAAGGTTCGGAGTTTGATTGGCAGTATGAGTCCGAAGATGAAGACTTAATGAGAAAATCCAACATTTCACATGCTTTCATTACATATTTAAGTATGATTAGATACATCACTTTATGTGAAAATGATTATGACGAACTATGCAGATAAGCATGATAATGTGTTTGAATATATGTTTAAATGTTAAACACCTTGAATTGAGTAGATTGTCTAAGAAGGTGAACGAAGTGCTAGAAATGAAAAAAGTATGTATGAACACTAATGCAACCGTATTTGATGTTCAGAAACTTTAATTGGTCAAAATTTAGAATGACCAAAAGTATTTTTAGAAGAGTTGGAAACAAAAAATGGTGAAAACTCTAGCTAGGAGTAACAGGTTGACCGAACTGCATGCGAATTATTTGTGCTTTTTGCACAGAATTCTGACATCTCGTGCTTATGACATGTCAACATACTATTGCGACATGTCGTGTTTCGAGCCTTGACGTGCTTTGAGCCTTGTAGTGCTTGCTAGTTGGCACAACCGTGTCTTGCCACCTCGTGCTTAGAGCCTTATCGTGCTTGATTTCTTTTCCTCTTCACCTCCACTTGACACGTCCTACTTGCTTCTAATTTGAGTTAAAAAGACCTAATAGACATGCTTAAATCCTCTTACCACGTTTTTGAGAGAAAATTACAAGAGAATCAACCAAAAACCTTACAAAATCTAGAATTATAGCTTGTTTTTTAAGGGGAACCTTAAGCAGCTGATTTGAAAACTTTATGTAAGCTTTAAATACTGTCTCGAACGTGTTTTGAGTCTTATAAACTAGAAAGCTACTAAAAATTATCTCGAGTCGCTTGACTGGAAGACTTGGGGACGTTCTCCAAACGATCCACGATGCAAAGACTAAAAAGACTTTTAGAGTAAGTATAAATGACTAAAATTCTTGAGAGAGATAATGTATCACTTCACGGAGAAATGGTACACAAGCTTTAAAGAGAAGAAGTTCCTTCTGATCCAAGTCCCTTAAAGATGAAGGCCAATGGTCCTATTTATAGAGCTCTGGGGTGCAAAATCTAGAAAGGTTGGCTATACCAATCTGCAAGTTGAAAATAAGTCAGAATATTGGATAAAAATTATAAATTGACAAAAGTAAACTAACCGGCCAGTTAGTCGAAAATTGGTCGATTCATCCCATAATTAAAAATAATTTTTTTTCGAATTTTGAGGCTTATGTAATCATAATTTTGGTAATTATCTTTGATTTTGCAGATGGAATTACCAGATTCGAGATTTATCATCTCTAACCATATAAATTAAGGATTTAATCTTTGCACCAGAGATAACCACATAATATTATCCTAAATTATCTGAACAATCAAACTAAAATAATAAAATAAATACCTAAACACTGGACTGGACTGACACAATTAAATGAACTGGACATTTACTAACTGGACCTCTAAACTGGACTAATGGACTGAACTTTGGACTTTGACAATTGGACCGAAATGAATTAATTAAGTCACATAACCATGCCAAAGCTTAATAATATACTCTAATTAATAATAAAGTTTAATATTTATTTAATTAATACTCTCCTTTGAGTCTTCTCTTGCTCCGATCGGAACCTCGGTCGGTTAGGCATTTTCCGCGCCTAGCCTATATCTCAGCATAGTGTCCAAGCAATTTACGTTACGGCCTCCGACAAGCTAAAACAGGCAAAATAACTACAAAAATGGGGTGTATACAACAACATAGTCTCTTTCGTTAGTCAGTAAATGTTAGAACCAGGCCTTTGCGCTTGTGATTTTTAATGCTAATGTTCCATGCAGAAATAGGAGTAAAAGCTTTCAAAACAAAACAAATCAATCCTATCTTATTGATACCGAACAACCTTCTTGTATACAAATGCATTACAAAACCGAAAGCAAATATTTGCAGAAATTTGGGACAAATAAAAAATAACAGTTGTACTTAATTCGATTCAATTTTCACTCAGATTGATTTGTGAGTTTTCTTCCTAGTCCTGAAAACGTGTTAATTACACCCATGTCCCTAAGGTTAGGGTAAAATTACAGTCAATACTACAAAGTTTTAAAATGTAACATACCGTGATCACAAACTTTGGAAAGGTAACAGTCGTGTCCATCCATCATGAATTCGTTAAAAAATTGTACTTTTTTTTATGTCACCAATACATATTTCTAAAATGCCAATGCTACAAATTTATAAAACCCGGTGTGTGAATTTTCCAACTTTTTTCTAACAATATACTTTTATTTATTTATATTTATGTATACACTATGTGTACTATAGACAAATTTAAAACTCTAGCTTTTCACAAGTGTTTGAAATGAAAGGTTTTAGGAAATTTGGAACTAAAAATGGAATTTGGCTTTTTTGGAATAATTAGAATTAGATTTGAAAAGTATTCAATCGGATCTAACAAGATTTGGTTAAACGGGCTGAAATCCCACCGAAATAGCTCATTTTTCATGTGATTTCCCTGAAGCTAAACCAAAAAACTTAAGATCCCTTACTTGCCTTCACACCATAATATAGACCTTATGACCCCAT
This sequence comes from Escallonia rubra, assembly GCA_033065855.1. NCBI lineage: Eukaryota > Viridiplantae > Streptophyta > Magnoliopsida > Escalloniales > Escalloniaceae > Escallonia > Escallonia rubra. The sequence continues at coordinate 281,431 of JAVXUO010000835.1, read as the reverse complement.
ACTTGCCTTATCTTCCTCACCATGCTCCACACAATCTTTTGCTCGGTTAGTGTTCAACTCAGTTGCTCTATACCGGTGTTGAAATCTTGAATTTGGACGTGGTTGTAAAAATTAGGAGGGATAATTGTACCAAATTTTTCTTAATTGAATAAATGTTTAAGATAAAATCTCTAACCCATTGAGGTATAAGGATAATTACACCAATGCTTACTGACTATCCAAAATATTAAACAAATATGTCATTTAAACAAGACATGCTACAATTAGACTAAATATGTTGAATGACCCCCTTAACCTTAATTATGTTTGTTTAATGTTAGAGTTTCTCTCCACCTACAACCAGTCCCCTCCATCAAATTCCTTTTCTTCATCTTCCTCTCTTCTCATTTCTTCTCTTGTTTTTCTTCTTCACCATCACTTTTAGCTGCTACCGCTAAGACCGCTACACCACCGACCTTTTTTTCCTGCCACCACCACCACACCCACGATTAAGATTAAAGCTTGAGTTAAATTAGCTTTCATCCTTGGTTACGATTTGTTGTGATTACGATGACAAACGGAAACAGCTCCTAATGAGTCCATTAAAGATCGACTTTTGAACTCATTTTGATTGCGGGATCTTGTTCTAAAATTTGGGAGCCATCACCCATGGTTGGATACGTTGCTTGGGTCCTTAGATTTTTGTGCTTGTTCTACTTAAAAGTTTGGCTTAATTACACCAATGTCCTTGATATTTGGGTGAAACTACAGTCAGGGACACTAAGTTTTAGAATGTAACAAATTGTGATCACAAAGGTTAAAAAGGTAATACTTGTTTCCATCCGTCGGGAATTTGTTAAAAAATGTACTTTTTTGCGATTATCATCAATGTGTATTCTTAAAATGACAATACTATTCTCGCACTATATATATTTTGTATAAAGATTTGAAACCCTGATTTGGAAAATTATGGTTTAAAACCCTAATTAGTAGTAGAATCATGTTCAACAAACCTTCAGCTCTGAAGTTTGGTTAAGGTTCTTTTGGTTTGTTCCTTAAATTCGAATAAATACATATTGCAATCTTTCTTTTGACAAATAGATTTTAATCTGAAAGTTGTTCATATTGAGAGAGCAGATTGCAGTTTCTCTCCGATATATGCTTAATAATTTCTCTCTCCACATCTTTTAACTCTTAACAATTTCTTTCTCCTCCCCTACCCGAAACCACCATCACCGCGGTTGTGCTAATCAACACAACACCTCCTCCAAATGGATTTACCACCACTCCAACCACTAATTGGAGCCACCAAAATTAAAATTCAAAAGAGTTTTTTTTAGCTGAAACCAATGCCATTGCCCCACCACCATCTCTAAAATAAAAAAGCACCACCGTTGTTTCCACGTTTCTGAGCCACCACTGCTAATTGGAGCAACCATCTTGGCCACCTCTTGACAAAGGTCCATACAACCACAATTATGCTTCATTTCTAACCTTGCCTGCCTTTACCTTGCTCTGCTCCAGTCTCCCTTCCCTATCTAATACCTTCACTGGTGTCACCTATCCCCGTCGAGGCTTGCCTTGCTTCTTTCCCTTTACCTTCAGTGCTGGCCCTAATTAGGGTTTCATAACCTTCGTTTTGTGTCGACCCCAAATGATTCCCTTAGTCTTTACCTCTAGTTCCTTGGCAGTGTAGATATGGGTTTCAATAGAGAAGGCAGTCCTTAATCTAGCATCCCATGAGTTTCTGTGGTGGTCGCTAGTGGCGACGGAATTGGGTTTGGTGGTTGGTGATGCCGATGGAGTTGATGCTGGTGGTGAAAATGGTTGTCTTACTTTGACAGAGGGGTGAGGGTGGGGCACACTGTGGGGTAGGGGGATGGCTGTGGTAGTGGCAGGGTGGGGGAAGGGAGTGAGAGAGAGAGAGAGAGAGAGATAGATAGTTTTAGGGAAACCTAATTTGGAAATTTAAGGAGTTGATTCCGTTTGGTCAACGAACATAAGTGCTTATTTTCCAAGTCAATGGACACGTGTGTAATTACCTCCAAACTTCAGGGACACTATTGTTATTAACCTTAAAAGCTTTCTGCATGCCAAATATTTCATGTTGTCAAAGAAACTTGCTCTTATAATGGATCTTTGGTGATGGATGGACTGATGGCTAAACGACTTGTGCCATTGTTTCAGTTTTCCTCTAGAGATAGGTTTGTGCATGTTTGGATTTTTGGTGACTCATTTGCAACTCAATAGATATCGAGTTAATTAGATGCTTACTCCTTTGTCCTCCTAACCTACCTTAATGGATTTAAGAACATTATCCCTTAGTGTTTTATGTTAGGGCACTTTTTCATGTAATCCAATACTACCACATTGAAACATTTGTAATTGAAGAATAAATTTCTTATGATATCATATTCCTTTTCAGACGTATATGTTGTGGGAAATATCATAGAAAGATAACAATCAGACTTCCTTCTTTCAGACCTAAAAATGGATCATTTTCGAACCACACAAGGGTAAAGTAAGAACTCCCTGCATCCCAAAAACATTGACGATATTTCTTTTTGGGCTGTCCCAAAAAAATTGATCACTTTCTAAGAAAGATTCCATAATTTTTTATTGTTTACCCTTCTTAATTTTTTATTCTATTTCTCTCTCCACATTAAATCCTTCACCAACTCATTTTTCTCTATCCTGGCCCACTTTCTTTCCTTCCCCCCCCCCTCTTTCTCTCTCTCTTGGGGTAGAATGAAAAACTCATAAAATATGACTCATATCATAAATAAGTGTAAGTGAAACACGATCAATTGATTAGGGATGGAGGGAGTAATATATAAGGAATCTTTGACATCATGATCAGGTATAGCTTTGTTTTGTGATGGTCAATGACCCTTTTTTTTTTTTTGATAAGATGAGAATTGCATTGAAATAAAGTTTAGGAGTACAGATTAGCCAGATTTGGCTATACATAATAGACCATGACTATGGATGTCATGTATAATAAAGGTCAGAAAGTACAGAGATATAAAAACACATGGGGACAGATACAAGCGTCCAAAATATAACTGCAAAAGAAAGGAACTGCAGATCAGTTACAACATAAATCATGGACCCAATCCTGGTAGACGGGAATGCGGGCATGACAAGCAAAAGCTGCTAGTGATCTGGCCTCCTTGAGATGCCTCTGATCTGTTATGGCAATACTGAAAAGGTGCAGGGAAGAAACTACTTGACAGAAATCATACATAATAGGTGTCACAGTGTCAGGTACATCTTCACTGTTGGTTAGCTGTGAGAAGAGAAAACTAGAGTCAGTCATCAGTTGCAAGTGAGTAATGTGTTTTGAGAGAGCCCATGTTGTCATTAGTAGTAGGCTCTTGGCTTGAGCTGTAAGCCAGTCCGAAGCTTGAGAAGAGAAGGCTGCTGAGCCACAACGAAAAGACTGATGAGTTTTGCATGTGAGTCCTATACCTAATTTTTGGCGAACTTTATCAAAAGTCACAGTCATAAACACAGATATAGGGGTTAAGTGTGAGCAGGTACAGGTCAAGAGGTTTTGATGGAAAATGTGAGGGCGTGACAAAGTGAGAGGGCGTGGGGGTGACGGAGGGTGGCGAGGACCATTAATTTGGTAGCTAAGAATTTTGTGCCGTAAGGTAGTGATGTCGGTAATAACAAGGAGTGGGTTGAAATCCTTGAATCGAAAAATGCAGTGATTTCTATGGATCCATATGCACCAGATAGTAGTTATTATAGAGATAGATTGGGATTTATGCTTGCTTTTATTTTTAGTTTTTATAAGCCAAGCGATGAGCCATTCGCGGAAGGGTCGAGAGATGTTATCCGATCGGAATCCGGCAGGGCCACCAAACCAAATTGGGCGAACCAACGGGCAGGAGAGGAAGAGGTGATTTAGTGTCTCTGGTTCTTCATGGCATAAAGGGCACAGCGGCGTGTCAGATATCTTGAAGCTGTAAAATTTGCTTTGAAGGGGAAGTCTGTCCCAGAGGGCCTGCCAAAGGAGAAATTTAAATTTTTTAGGTATACCAAGATTCCACAGGATCGTCCAAATTTTAGGATTTGCCCCATTGATCTGCCCCAAAACTACGCTTTGGTTGTCGGTTGTAAGCGTAGAAAGGGCCTTTGCATATGCAGAGGCGACGGAGAAGGTACCCGTGGATGAATGTTTCCAAACTAACTGGTCAGATAGTTGGTTCGGAGAGAGATGTATAGCCAGTATTTTCGGAATTAGGGAAGGAAGGAACCATTGCTTGAGTGTTCGTTTATCCCATGAGCCATTGGTAATAAGATCATTGACTTTGCCTGGAGGCGTAGAAGATCCTCTATCCGGAATGCTTGGTTTACCGTCAAAATGAGGGATCCAGTCATCTTGCCAGATATGTATTTGAGTCCCTGTACCAACTTGCCATCTGAGTCCTGCTTTGATCAATTTTCTGCCGGCGAGGATACTACGCCATCCCGAAGAGAAGTTACCCTGATCTGGACTAAGGAGGAAGTTATAGTTATGGCAATATTTCCCCAATAATTGTTTGGCCATTAGCGACTGAGGATCCGTCCACAACCTCCAACTAGTTTTAGCTAGAAGGGATCTATTGAAAAGGCCTGTTTCCTTGAAACCTAATCCGCCAGAATGTGTTGGAGTGCAAAGGGCGGGCCAGTTTATCCAATGTAAACCTTGTTTAAGTTCTGTACCGGACCAAAAGAATCTGCCCAGGATCTGATTTAGCTTTTTTGTAACGTACCTAGGAAAAAGGCAGATTTGCATGTGATATAGGAGTAGGGAGGTGAGTACCGACGATATGAGCGTTGCACGGCCTGCTTTATTTAGAAGACTGCCTTTCCAGCCTGCACATCTAGCTTTAACTTTGTCAATGATGGTATGAAAATATATCTTTTTGTGAGTAATAATATCAAGTGTTGTGCCAAGGTATTGTCCAAAGGAGTCCGATGTTTGATAACCCAGCCATCCCTTGATCTTGTTGTCTTCATCAATAGTAGCATTTGGGCTAAGGGTGAGAGAGGATTTTGGAAGATTTATCTGTTGTCCCGAAACTTCGCAGTATTGTCGGAGAAGTTGTTTCAGGCGACTGCAAGAGACTTGGTTCAATTTGGTGAAAATCATAATATCATCCACAAAAAGTAAGTGGTTTAGCGGTTGGCAGTGTCGTCCCAATTTGATGCCTGGAACGTGGCCAGAATCATGTGCCATTTGGAGGAATGTGGATAGCATCTCGGCGCAAAGGAGGAACAGATAAGGGGAAAGGGGGTCTCCCTGACGAAGTCCACAAGTGGGTTGGAATCTTTCAGTGGGGGAGCCATTGAGAAGAATTTCATAGGAGACAGTAGTTACACAGGCCATGATTAACTTGATAAAAGATCCTGGGAACTTGGATTGCTTGAGGATAGTTTCCAGATATGCCCAGTTGACTCGGTCGTAGGCCTTACTCATATCCATCTTAATGGCCCCATACACTGATTTACCGGCACGAGTTGTTCGGATCTTGTTGGCTAGCTCTTGAGCAATAAAGATGTTATCTGTAATGTGACGGCCTCCAATGAATGCATTCTGGTGATCCGAGATGAGGTAAGGCATAAGCGGTTTAATTCTATTGGCTAAAGTTTTGGCTATGATTTTGTAAATAGTATTGCACAGGGAAATTGGTCTAAAGTCAGCCGCTACTCTAGGATTGGGTTTCTTTGGTATAAGGACCAAAAAAGATTTGTTTACTGCTTTCAGAAGAAAGCCCGATCGGAGAAAAGAGAGGACTGCAGAGGTGATCGGAGTTTCCAAGAAACCCCAACACTGTTGGTAAACGATGGCGGGGATGCCGTCAAGGCCTGGGGCTTTAAGAGGTTTAATATCAAAGAGGGCTTGTTGAACCTCCTGTGCTGTGAAAGGTTTGGATAGCCAGTCAATGTGGTCCGCTGTGAGTGATTTAGTCATTCCTTCGGTAGCTCTCGACATCCAAGGAGTAGATGAGGGGTGAGATAGGGGGCAAAAAATCCCTGTGAAGTGTTGCCGAAGATTGTGTGCGATGTCTGTATGTGATTGAAGACCGATTCCCCGATCATCTTCCAAGTAAGAAATACGATTACGTTGTCTTCTGGTAATGGTGGATATATGAAAAAAGTGAGTATTCTTATCCCCCAGTTGTAACCATCTGATGGATGATTTCTGTGCCCAGAGTGCTTCCTCACAATCGAGGAGCCAGTTGAGTTTATGCCGAGACCTTTGTTCCATGAGCTGGGCATCGGGATGAGGAAGTTGGTGTTGAAAGTGATGAAGTTGTTGTTTAAGCTCCTCTATTTGATACCCAATATGTCCAAAAGTAGATTTGTTCCATGCTTTCAAAGAGTTGAGCATGAGCCGGCCTTTAGAAGCAACCTTGAATAACGGTGAGCCATCGCACTCAGTGGCCCAAGCAGCTTGGATGATGTTTACACATTGTGGGTGTTTTAGCCACATAGCTTCGAAACGGTGTGGTCTTGGTAGAAATGCAGAGGTGGGGTGGGTTTGTAGAAGAATGGGTGCATGATCCGAGGTTTGAATGCCTAAATTTTTTAGGTGAGCATTCGGAAATAGTGACATCCAGCTGGAGTTGGCCATACCTCGATCAAGTCTTTCATACGTGCACTCATGCCCCTCACGATTATTGGTCCACGTGAAGGGAGGGCCCACCCAGTGCAGATCCATTAAATGATGAAGATTCAGGAAATCCTCCAAAAGATTGTGGCCCGGGATACTTCGGTGGTTGGGTCCAGATTTGTCCGAGTAGTTTAAAACTTGGTTAAAGTCACCCACTAAGAGAAGGGGTAAAGCATAAGCTGAGAGAATGTCTGAGATCCGTTCCCAAGTAGCTTTCCTTTTAGTTAAATTCGGGTGGCCATACACAAACCCGGTCAGCCAAGGGGTTGCTTGAGAGCTGTGGAATTTGACGAGGATAAGGTTTTTGTCCAGAAATAGCAGGGTAGTGTCAGCTGCATCAGTCCACCCTATCCAGAGGCCTTCTTTTGTACCCAAAACCCCCGTTGGGTTGACACCAGTAGTGAAGGTATATCCAAGCTTTCTGAAAAAACAGTTAACTTGATCCGTGCTGTGTTTTGTTTCTTGAAGGAAAACGCACTCCGGGGAGAGAGTGCGAGCCAGTTTGGAAGCTGTTCTCACTGTACGGGCCTGGCCTAACCCGCGACAGTTCCAGCTAAGAATATTCATTGACGGTGAAGGGGTTGCACAGGGGCAACACCCGAAACCCAGTCAGACGAATGAACCACAGGGGAGGAAAGACGTAGAATGAAGGGGTTATCTCTGAGTCCTACATCCCGTTTTTTGGAGGGGGAAGCTACACGATGACTAACTTGCCAGAATAAGTCAAGGCTCACTCTTTCAACAGAGTCAGGTACACCACTCTCAGAACCGCTTCCAAGGCACTTTTTTCGTTTTTTAATGGTAGAGATATAGGCTATGAACTTGGTAGGTGATGGCCACCAGGGGGGCCTGGGTGGGTTGGGTTGAGAGTTAACTGAATTTTTTTGTATTTTGGCCTTTACGGGGAGGTCGCCTAGGTGATCTGGGAAAGGAGGCCTTGCTTAAGTTTGTTACTGCAGATCTACACAGCCGGGGGTGCTTTCTAGTATACATCATAAGGGGACATAGGGTAGAATCATATATAGAGCTAGCAACAAAGAAATGAATAGCATAACTAGCAGCATTAGAGAAAGACATATGCTGGAGAGAATTGGTGAAAGGGAAGTAAGGAGCACCTGGTGGAGTATCTGAGTAGTCCGGGGAAAGAACTTTGAGTTTTTTGTTGGCTGACAGATCCGCAGCACCCGAGGTAGTCTCCCTGGAACGTTTACTACAGCTGAATCTGCCATCTCCATGTAGGTCAGGAAGGTCAAGAGAGGCCTCCGTTCCATTATCCGGAATTGAATCGGTCTCAGTACTTGAAACTTCAAATTCAGGGGCCTTAAAGATGATCCCAAGACGCGGTTGATGTGTTGATGGAGTAGCGTGAAGCGGAGTGGGCTCACGTTCCCAGAATGGGACCATATCCAGTTGCATTGGCGAACAAGTGACCTGCTGCAAGGGGAAAGGTGGCACCATTCGGATGTCGAGAGTCAAGTCTTTTTGGAGGAGGTTGATATGTTGAGCTAAAGCTGATGGTGAGAAATCCATCACAGGGGGGGTGGTGGTGGAGTATGCAGTGCAGCAGTGGGCATTGCGGCAAGGGGCATATCATCCAAATGAGAGGGGCCAAGGAGTGGCTCGGGGGGAGGAGGTCCTGTAACAGAAACGTGTGTTTGGCCAGTTTCATGAAGTTGAGAGGAGGACGAGTGGGTGGTACATTGGAGCAGGGAGGGAAGTGGCTCAGAAGGGGGGAGTTGCAGATGAGTGTAACGGGCCCAAAGGTCTTGGAGGAATTGTTGGTTTATGGGATGGGCCAGCAGAGTTAGGCCATAACTTGAGAGGCCCATTAGAAAGGTTGAGAGAGAAATTGTGGGCCGGAGATTTAGAGGGGGAGGTGTGGCCCGAGACAAGAGATGTGAGCTGGGAGTGTGTGGTGTTTGGGTCAACTGAGATGAGGACCCAAAGTCTGTAGTAGGTGTAGAGATGTGAACAAGTGGTTGAGGATACGCTGGGGGAGGTGAAGAGAGAGAGAGATTTCGATCTTCCAGATCTGGGAGGGTGGATTGTGTTTGATCTCCAATGATGGGAAAATCTGGGAAGGTAAGATTTGATTTAGTTGGCAAATCCAGATCGAGTGATGAGACGGGGAGATGTTCTTGTCGGGCCGACGGTTCTGGTTCCACGGCACAGACGGAATCCTGTAGCTCGGTCGAATCTCCGGTCGACGAGAGCTCCGTTTCCGAGTCACCCGAGACTTCAATGATGTCCTGCTCAGTGCCGATGGAGGCCACATCCGACTCGCTGAGGGGATCAATATCCATATCTTCCACTTGGTTCACCTGTGGAAAAACTGCCTCAACAGGCATCGATTGGATATCAGGGTGAAATTCTTGAGGAAGAGGGTTGAGTTGTTCATCCGGGGGGGGCAATGGGTTGGAAGTCGTCCAGTCCAGGTAAAGGGTGGTTGATTATCAGCTGGTTCAAGAGCTGTTGATTTATATTGCCGATCTCCATGAGGCCGTCAAGAGCGGCCATAACTGCCGGCATGTGTTCCATGATCGGGGCAGGAGGGTGCGCAGGTGCTTGGTCTACTTCAATATTGAGATCCTCTTGGTGTTGTACTGGTGAGGCGGGTGCAGTGGTGTATATCTCTTCGTCGCTGTTGGTGGGGGAATGAAGTGGCGTAAAGGTATCGTATATGTGTTGTAATTTTAGTCCAGTGGCATGGTGAGTGATGAGGACTCGGGAATTTCTGTTCCAATCAGAATTGGGTAAGGCTCGGAGAGATTTATCAAACATGGGGTAGCCATCAAGGATGAGAGTAGGGTATAGGTCCGGGCCATGAAGGTGTGATGTTCGATGTTTGAGGGATTCCGCTACTTCGAGCAGGGAGGCAGTACAGTGAATGTTTTCGTGGCCAATTCTGCCACACCGGTAGCAGGCCATGAAAATGCGCTCATAGGTGCATCTGAGGAGCTGAACGCCGAAGTTGTCTAGGAGATTAAGGAAGATACCAGGTAGGAGAGGTGCGTCGAGGAGGACTCGGACTTTGATTCGGAAGTAGTCTCCATTTCGCACCCGTTTGTCCGACCAATCTATCTCAATGGGCATTCCAGCAGCAAGCGCAATTTTTTGGGCAAGGGAGTAATGGTAGCAGTCACTCGGAATGTTGCTAACTTGCATCCAGAGATCGACCGTGCGAAGTTTGACAGTGCGGTAGACAACGTGCGGGTACCATTCATGGAGAACAAGCAACGCCCTGAAGAAATTCCACGGGCCATTGGTGAGAACCAGTTGGGCGTCCATAACGGAGGAAAACTGAAACAGAAACACATTTGGGATTTTGGTAACTTCCACTGGCCCTTGGAGCGCCCAGCATTCATTTACTTTAGATTGGATTTGGCTCTGAGAGAAAATACGGAGGTCATGGAATTTGCCAAAGATGACTTTGTCTTTGCCTATTCGTTCATCTCGCACCTGCTGGTCATTGAGTGAAATTAGGAGAGTGCGCATGTCCAGGTTGTTGACTTCCTGTGTGTTCCCATCAACGTGAAAGGGGTCTTCCATGCTGGAGGGTGGGGGACAAGGAGGGGCTGGAAGTGGTGAGGACTAAAAGTATATTGATGAGCTGAGAGAGGGAGTGGTCCCAAAGTGGAATTTGTGGATGTATCTGGCAAAGACTTTAAGGAAAGCTGGGTAAAGTGGTGACTATAGAAAGGCTATATGGTTAACGCAGAAGGAGTGAGAGACTGATGTGTGAAACTGGGGAAGAAAGGGGAACAGGGATTGGGCTTGGGAGAGAAAGCTCATGCAAAGCGACATGAGTCTACGGTGCGGATTTTCTCTTAAACGACCCTTCAAGCGAGATCCGTGCAACCAAATTGGGAGAACAATATAGGGGTGTGCTTAAAATACATTTCAGTTTTAAGTTTCCAACCAAAAACAAAAAGTGGCCATTGATATATATATATATATATATATATATATATATATATTTTGGTGTTTAAAGTTGAATAAAAAATTGAAAACAAAAATTGTTTCACGCCACCTTAGTGTTACGAACGTTAGGTGATGTATGTGCTTAAGAGCCTAGTCATTTTTTAGAGTCTAAGGGAAATATCCCGGTGGCGCGAGATTATTTTGGAGGTGGGCACTGATCGAATATGAAAAGATAAAGCTGAGCTTCACTTTAGTTCTTTAAGCTCTATTACTGTCATCAAAGTGACCATATGGTGACACTCTTACGGCCTTAAGAGTTGAAAGTGGATCTCATTTAAACTCTATCGCTATAGTGGTCATATAGCTAGTGACAAGCCTTTAGCACTGAAATTAAAGTGAAGTTCATATGTTGGAAAGTGGAGTTCAAGTATCACTTTTGTTTTATAGAGAAAAGAGGTGCGCACTTGCCCATTGCCATTTAACTACATGGTTTGCAGTGATGAAACTTAAAGGCACATTACAAACACATGAATTATTGGCTAGATTTTGCAGTTGCATCTTCGCAAATTAATAGAGCTTAACGAGGTTTATTTTCCCCTTCATCTTCAAATTTGCTTCGTCTTCCCTTTGCTCTTGCATTTTTTCCCCTGCAATATGTTTATCGTAGTCGAACAAAAGAGTTCAACAGAAAGAAAGAAAGACAAGGGAAATTAAAAGCAATGCCATTGAGTTCCGCAATATGTTATTACATTTAATAAAAGCAATGCCATTGTTCATATATAACCGGAAATAGTTAACATAATTTTGCAAACGAGGATTCATAGAAATTGTCTCACAAGTTTGTTTCTGTAGACGTCAATGAGAAAGCAAATAGATGTTGGCAAACCTTAGCATGTTTCCAATGGCTTGCAAGTTTTTCTTTATAAGGTGAAGGTCTCTCTGTAAAGACTGCACAACAGAAAAATTGGACAATTAACCTTAAAGTAACACTAAGAATAGTTACGTTAACATGTAACCAAGATTGACTGATTTGATACCTCGATCCTGCATGATTGGTGAATGTTGTAGGAGTCGAAGGCAGAGGAAAAACCTCACAAAAATTAGTTGGATGTACTGCAATAAGTGGAAATAAACACATCTGGAAAATGCAAATATTGTAGATAAAAATCTATTATAGGGAACTTCAAACCATTAGAGGTCATGGCCATGGCCAATAGAAGCTCTCAGCCAAGGAAAAAGTTGGACCGCGTGGAGAAATCTTTTGCAGGTATGCTTGCAGTCACTTTTTGTGTCGCTTTTACTTGATTAGTAAAGTTCATTGTTGAAGTTTAATTGCTAATTTCTACTAGAAAATAGAAAATACTAACAAAATAAGTATGATATTTCTAACCAAGAGAAAAAATGGGGGTTGTCTTTTCAAGTTTTACGGAACATTTGCACAATTTTAATTTTGAATATATTGTGCACATATATATGTGTGTGTTGTATATTTATGTATGTAGATATGTGTGATACGTGTACGTATATATAGTGATTCTTAATTAGCATGACATTTTTTTTACTAAATCCACACCAGTGTTGTTGCTAACAAAAGCTTATGTACTTAGCTAGAGAGGGAGAAAGAGACGACCAGACAATTCTTGCACTTTCCAGGCTGATCGATCGTTGTGAGAGATTGTAGAGAATCTCCTAAAAGGTAACAAGGAAACAAAACACATAATAAGGTAAAATTATGGTAGCCACCCCAATACAAGTCGTACAACTGATTAGTAAATCCGATCCACGAGTTCGGTATTTTTAGTATTTTCTCAAAAGCATGTATGAGATTTATCCTAAAATGATCAAATTTGATTTAATTGATTAAATAATGTTGATAGTTCTTTGACAAACATACAAAACTGATCAAATCAGTTTTTAGAGGTTAAAAGACGGATTAAATCATAACCCAAGAAATGAGAATTATGGATTAATTCCTATTAGTAAAAAAAAAAAAAAAAAAAACCTTTAGTACCTTTTATTCAAATAATGCTTTTTTTATTTTTTGTTTAACAATCAGCCACATTGAAACATCTTTCAACACATTTTATCTAAACATATCCATAGGTTAAAGTTATTTTTTCAAAGAATAGTTTAAAGATTGAAATTTGCTTTCGAAATTCTAAGGGTTCGTACGGAAAATCTTTACAGTTCTTCCGTTACATTGTTCACTAGCTCTCCACATATATATTACTGCCTTTAAGGCTCTAAGGCTATCTAATTATGTTTTAGTGACAATTTGAAGCGGTTTTTTTATTTTAATGATGTTGTGCAAAATCATTACCATATTTAGAGGCAAAAAAATGACATTTCACCTCTCTCTTACGGGCTTCCATACCATCATCGTCCACGTTCCCAGTGCTGGTTTTGTTGCGTTTTGATCTGAAACGGGGATTATCAGAGCAAAAATGAACATATCATCACCTATAGCTGGGACAATAATATCTGGCGATTATGTATTATACATCTGTATGTATATTAAGAGTTTATCCGGGATAGATTATCAAAAGTAAATTTCAGATTGGAATTTTTTTTTTAAAATCAGCTTTAAGTTGCTTTTAGCAAAAGTAACTTAGTTATGAATGATATTTAGATAAAGTGTATCACAATTAGTTCCAAAGTGACAAAATGACCAAAAGATATAGTGCTTTAATGAAATATACTAAAGGTCTATGTAATTTAGTAGGGATATTTTGGTACTTTATTTCGTCAAACTTGATTATGAAAAAATAATTAATTCATGATTTTTGTTTTCTTAGATTATGATTTGATCGGTTTTTTAATTTTTAAAAGTTAATTTAATTAGTTTGTATTTCTACCAAATGTCTCCTTACTTGATTTAATTTATATTTAATCAGATTTGACCAATGATTATTTCATAACAAATTCTAAACGGGCTCTAAACCTCTTTCATCGCATGGCTTGTCCTTTCTGAACCAGGAGAAAGAATCCGAAGAACAATACGGACTATAATTTACTAGTTTGACAAACTACAGATTGGTTTTAAGAAGGAAATGATTACGGCTGATCTATTTTTATACCGTGTATGCTTTGTCTTTTCCTTCTTTATTATTTCTTTTTAAAGAAAAAGTCTCAATGTTCCTTAATGGGTTGCCTATTTACTTGTTCGCAAAATTCATCTTATATTAGCGTAACCGCCGATAAATATAAATAATTTAGCTTATACTTTTAACAATAATAAGGAGAACAAAAGGAGAATGACATGATTGATTATATAATTAGGCTATACCTATTTCCAAAGCAAGTATAACTTCGGTGATATATAGAAACTTATTCTGAAATTATCATTTGCTGCTTCTTCTCGGTCGTTCGTACATTATTTTTACAAGATCCTTTTTACTACACCATTGAGTAAATCTAACATAATCATTTATAAATGGTCCTTACGTCAATGTAAATGTACTTCCGAATGGTAAAATCTAAAATATAGGAGAGTTCTTGAATGCATTATACATGTCGCTTTTGAAATGGTGTCAAATTTGCAGAAAAAGGGAAATGTTAAAAGGAAACTACTTGTTTTTGCATTAAAAGACTCAACTCAACATAAAAAGGTGAAAGACAACAAAGTATTCATAGGTAAAAGGAGTAGTAGTACAATGTTTACGAAACTATTCTCTAAGCTTTACATGGCACGGATAAATAAAAAAATATCATATACCTTTTAAGTTTCTTGGTCATGATTCCTTCAGCCACCAATTCTCCCCGCACTCCCAAAATGATCTTCTTTCCAACCGTGACTTCTTTAATTGGATCAGGGAGAAAACGAAATAGAAATTGGAGGAGGAATAAGAAGAGAGAGGGGCGGATAAATCTTGTAGCTATAGTTCGTAGATGAATGAAGCAAAGAAAGAAAGAACTGAAGGTTGGTATCTATGGAGTAAGCAAAATTGTAGGGAAGTGGCATGCATGGGATTGTGTGGCAGCAAAGCTTCATGCATGGACTAAACGTGGTGCTCCATTGTGGAGTACTATGTGCTAGTTTGTCCAATACCAACATTCATATGGAAGAGTGAGGAAAAGTTTGTAAAAATTTGGGTTAAATATACTTTAATAGCTTGGAACTATACGAGTGTCTCACTTCAAGATTCAAGTTTTCAATTTTTACACGTCGGGATTTGAGGTCTTATTCAGGCAATTAGTAAATACGTATTTGACGCCTTTTCCCGTCCAAATCCCTAATAATGATGGCTGAAGTGCTATTCTATCAGGGGTAAAAACGTCAGTTTACCTGTAATTAAGGCAAAAACCCAATTTTTTCTTTCATCTTCCATTGAAGAACACATTCACCAAACCGAACCCATACCTTTCACCAAACCACCGCTATTGTGTCCCCACTTGCACCGAATTGAATTTGTAATTAGGATTCAGATTGATTGCACGTTTGATTGTAGAGATTTCAGGAGTTCAATTTGAAAATTTTTGAAGGTTCTGCTGACGGTGGTTTCGTATGGTTGATGGTGGTGGTTCAAGGTGGCCGATGATGATGCCTATGGTGGGTGGATGTAGTTCGTGCAATGATGTGATGTGGTGGTTGGTGAGACAATTTAGGATTGAGAGGGTGGAGGGGCGATGAGAAGAGGAGGCGGCTGGAGGAGAAGGATTGAGGAGGAAGTGGTAGCGGGAGAATGATGGTAAAGGAAGCGGCAATGGGAGCAGGAGAACCACTAATAATGAGACGGCAGAAGGATTGAGGAGGAGGAAAGATGAGGTAGTGGAAAAACCAATGTCGCCACCATAAACTACCACATCAACTACTTTCCACTTTGGATCATTGTTGGGATTGCCGTTGCCCAAGTTCGATAAGCTCGAGACAGTGTTGTTAAGGTCCCCACCCCCAACCCCCCCAAGATGAAGTTCTGGTCCGGTGTCACATTTTTACATACTTACGTGGATGGTTAATTTTTTATTTTTTGGATAGAAGTCAAAAAGATATACGTGGATGGTTGTTTTGTACTCGATTTTTTTTTGTTTTTTGTAATCCGTACTAAAAAATTTGAGTCAAAGCTAATGGAGGTTCACTTGGTGCCTTGCAAGAACATTCATAGTCATAATTTGTTTTTTCCCTTGTTTTTCATTTTTAATCTCATTTAGTTGAAGGAATTTGTTAACATGTGTGATGGGCATTTAGCGTGGTTAATAATTGTATTATATTAACATTATTAGGAAAGTTACTTACATAGTTGTAAGCTTTAAGTGAGCAATAAATGAATGTTACATACCACATAACAACTTATTAAATGACCATTAAGACTCACTCATGTCAAAGTTATACTTTAGGAGGTTGGTCGGGTGGTTAAGAAGTTTACTTCCTTTCTGTACTTCCTAGATTACCTTAGGACTGTGTTTGATACGCCGGATAAGAGTTTCAGATTGGATAAATAAAAATCCTATCCAGTGTTTGACTGCCCACATAAGTGGTGGATAAGAAATTCAGCGGCTTTGTTTTATCCCACTTTGGTGGAATAATTCTATATTGTAAAACAAAGCCAATAGTTATTGATGTGGAAGCCTACCCGTTGAAATTTGTCGCACAACGAATCCAGGATTAAACTTGTTGCTTCATGTAAATTTCTCTGCCCACGGTAGAATCGACTGTGTGCTTAAGCCAATCTGTGTTCCACCGTACAGAAGTCTCTCCTTTACCAACTAGTGTAAAAGCATGTATATGCTTCCCTCAATTTTTTTCCTTCTGCAAAGATAATCCGCACCCTTTCTCTTTCCATGTTCCTTTTATCATTAAGTCCCATGGGTTTTAATTTCCCTTATGAAAGACTTAATATGCTCTCTGAACCTTGGGAGTTACAACCCATGGACTTCCCATATAGAGGTTAGGGAAGACCAATGGGTCTCGAATCAAACTACCATGAGCATACCCATTCCGACCAGGATTACCAATTCGACCTGAATTACGAACATCTCCCACTCGCACATGGTGGGGATGATGTTACTATACATACATGCTCTGTGCATGATTGCACTATTGGGAATACTCATACAGACTAATGGACGATGCGACTGCTGAGCATATATACCTGTGATTTGGGAGCTCCATACTAGAAATGATAAGGTCAGCATAGAGACATTAATCCAAAAGTGGAATGACTTGTAATGACCCAGACTCATTTGATTACACCAGGTTAAATGTTCTCTTATCCCTCAAAGAACCAGGTCTAACCTCCATGGCATCGTACATTATACTCATGATCATGTTCATCGCTGAATAACGAATATAACCTGTCGACAATGAGTCATATTACACGGATGTGATCCAAAATAGTCTTCCCTTTGCCCTCGTACCATTCGGTGCTAGATTAGCTTGCCAACCCAACAATGCCCCTTTAGTACCGAATCATTCATGGTCATAGGTGACGTGTCAAAGTATAACTAACACTAATCCTTCACGTCATGATGCAGTCAAAGGTTACATGAGGCATAGATAATGTTGGACAATTCGTATATCTAGTAAGACTCACACGGTGAGGAAGCCGGGACCCATTCATTCACCTCTAGAAAAATGGTCGCTCGGAACATGTGGTATGAAACACATGTTACGACATAAATACTCACCCTTAATGGGCATATGTCATTTATAGATTAATCTGTCATAGGGAGGTATAACCACTCCTTGAGAGCCTAACCTGGGCTCTAGATAAGCTCGCTTGCTAAGCGCCAAAAGGTCTCATATCCGGCTTCTATATAGGCTAACATGGATTATAGGGCATTCATACACAGTCTACTCATAGACATGGCAAACGGGTATACCCACCAGGTTTGGGTAATACCTGGTCAGGTAAGGGTAAAAACGGACCGGGTAAATTTTACCCAATTTTTTTCGGATAGTCTTTTTAAGGATCCATACCCTACCCACGCGGTATTACCCGCGGGTAATACCCAATCCCTGATTATTACTACAGACGTCGAGAGTAGCTAGTAATTCATTTGCTTGTGTGATCCCTGATTATTACTGCAGCACCTACATTGCTTAGGTTTATTTGCGCGCTACCATCAATATTATTGATCTTGACCCAATGTTCAGGCAGATATGTCCATATTATTTGAATGATTGTTTTAGGATGATTAAACAGATTGGTGCGATTGGTGAATAAGAGGTAATCTCGAGTGCAGGTCCTAGCTTCTTTTATGATTTGCAAAGTGGTTAGGAAAGTTAAATTGAGGATGACCAATTTGTTTTTATGGTGCCAGATTAGAGACAATTGGAAGGCAAATAAAGTGTTCAAAGGGTTTTTGCACTGGCTAGTAACCTGGTTGGGTAAAGTGTTGAGTTTACACTAGGTCTGAAGTGGTCTGGTTAGTTGTTCTGGAATGGTGGTTTTGGGGTTTAAAGTATTCTAGATGATCAGCATTTTGGGGCAGGTTCAGAGACAGTGATCAATGGTTTCACGGTTTCCACATCCATGGGGGCAAGATTTATCCGTAATCCATTGAAGTTTAGCACGCACTGAAAGTGCATAGCAGGCACATTTCCAAAGAAAACTTTGTATACGAGGCATGCAAGGCACTTTCGATATCCACAACCAAGTGTTGTTTGGGTTTACAGGACTTTTAGGATAGTGTTGTAGGCATATTGGACCGTGCAATCCCTGTTATGGTACGACAAGAGATGGTATCCTATTTTTCATGGAAGATGGGGAGAGGGATAGCCAGGATCAGGTGAACGATCCCATCTGGGAGTAAGGTTTGGAGTTTTTCAATGTTCCAATCACGTTCCTTGAGGATATCTGCTATTTTGAGGTGTTCCACTTAAATATGTATCGGTCCCGTGAAAAGATTGCACAGAGTACTTGCCGGGGGCCACTAGTGGTACCCGAAAAAGATGGAAGCCCTGGTACCAATTTTCCAACGTGTTATTTCAGCGATCTTATCCCAGGCTTGGATGACATGGCGCAAGAACATGGTTCTATTTGGTTTTCTTTTGGCAAGCCATATAGTGTCATTGGGATGGTATTTATCTTTTATGATTCAGGCCCAGAGGGTTTGAGGTTGTTTTCAAAGATGACAAACCAAATTCACAAACATAGCATGATTTTCAACATGGATATGAAAGATGCGCAAATCCCCAGTCGCTTTTGGGCTGGTTATCGTATTCCAATTTATGGTGTGCCATTTTTTTCCCACTATTTGTTTGGCCCCAAAGAAAATTTCTAGTGATGGAATCCATTTTGTCAGCCGTAATTTTCGGAATCATGAAAGCTTGCATCGAGTAGGTAGGGATGGCACTCAGAACAAATTTAGCAAGGTAGTGTGGCCAGTAAAGGACTAGGGAATGAGATTTCTAAGTGGACAACTTGTTTCTTATTTGTTCGGTCAAGTACGAGAAGTCATCCATTTTTTGGTGAGCATGAGTTAAGTTTGCACCTAAGTATTTATCAAACTTATCAGTAGCCGGAATGTCAGAGGTACAACACTTGAAGTTTTGAATATCAGTTGGGAGGGGGGGGGGTGGGTTTGGAGAAAAAAAGATTTTAGATTTGGCAACATTAACGTTTCAGGCCCGCGTTGGTGCTAAAGAGATTAAACACATTTAAGAAACGCATGCAGTTTTTCTTAGAGGCACGACCAAAGGGAAGAATGTCATCTGCAAACATTTGATGAGATATTGTCATTCCAAAATGACCATTTTTGATGGTTGAAGGCAATTCTCTTCTACCACAGCTGAGAGGCCGATCGACAGCTTGTTAAGGCAGAGAATAATTAGGTAGGGTGATAGGGGATCTTCCTGTCTCAGCCCACAGGTTGGTGATAAAAAGGCCGAAGGATGTCATTTCCAAAGGATTGAATATTGGATAGACGAAATGCAGTGCATGATTAGGTTAATTAGAGTTTTTGGGAGGGCCGTATTAATTAGAGTCTTAAAGAGGAAATTCCAGTTGATCCGCTCATAAGCTTTTTCTAGATCCAGTTTCATCATGAATAGACCTCTCTCCCCTTTCTTGTGGCAAATGTTGTGAAGGATTTCATTGGCTATAATGATATAATCGGCCGCTCGTCTTCCACGGAGGAAGCTAGTGTGATTTGAGTGAATGATGGTATCAGTGATGGGTCTGAGACGGTTGACAAGAATGCATGACACAACTTTGTAGCTGGTGTTAAACTTATAAGCCGAAAGTGAGAGACCGTCTCTGGGTGTGGGAACTTAGGGATTAGGGCTATGTGGGTTTTGTTTAGCGTAGGAATCATTTTTTCATTCCGGAAGCATAGCTTGACCATGTTAATGATGTAATTCCCAAAAATATCTCGGTAATTCTGGAAGACCCCTGGGTGGAAGCCATTCAGGCTTGGGGCTTTATTCGAGTTAGCCTTGTAAATATCTTTTTATATGTCTAGAGAACATCTCACGGATTTCAGTTTCATTAGAGGTCCAAATATTGTGGTCAGTTTTGAGTGCATGAACACTTATGTTTCACATACTGTGTGCATGATTCCTTCAACTCTTCACCTGCTCCTCCTTGCATTATAAAGAAGCATATGCAAAATGATTCTGCAGAATTAGAACCAACCCTTTTAGCCATTAAGAGCTAAAGGCATTGATGTACCGTCAGTTTAGACGCATAGAGCTAAAGAGAGTGGAAATCATTTAAAGTTTTATAGTTCAAATGCTAGAGTGTCAAGTGCTTTTGTTATATCACTAGTGTGAGAAAAACCACAGTGTTTTTATTTAGTGAGAGGAAAATAACAAGATAACTTTGATATATTTGGGAACTGGGTCTCAGTGACTAAGTGACCTCTCCACTTTATAGTGTAACATCATCCTTGTCTTTCCACCATGAACGTTATAAGAGGCCGAACCACATTACATAACCGTGTTTATATTTTCATGTGAGACAATATTTGTATTTTCTCATTTTCTTATTGTGCTAGCCATAGGGCTTAAGTCCCAACAGTTTTCAATCAGTGATTCCAATTCTTCTATGATCATGTATGGCCTTCCACAATCGTTCAAAATCCGGATTCATTCAAAGAAAGTTGGCAATTGAGTAGGGATTAGAAAAGAGCCACTCATGTTTGAGTTTATTGTAAAACGTACACTCGCATTACTAAAAGAGTACTCGAGATTTATTTATGGTTAAATTTTATAAATAGGAGGGACTTCGGATAACAATTCATTTCAAACAATTTGGAAGATCCAATTAAAGTAGTTAAGTCAATCAAACCCGTGTTGAATTTTTATTTCCCTCAATGAATCATGATGTCCAAATTCTACTCTTGAGTGCTCCTGTGGTTCCACTGAAATTTCTCCTTTAGCCTTTTGAAAATTCTAACGATAGATTTCACGACATGTAAATACTAGATAAATTGAATCCAAAAAATAATAGTAAATTAAGCAAATATTATTTGACAAGTCAAGTTACAAATTACATGTGTTGCCGAAGAAAGATGGTTCACATGCCACGTGAGGTGCCACAAAGGATGTAGTCTGCGTTGGCTTCCAAGTAGGCAAAGTGGGAGACAACAAGGATGGAGTAAGGGCTGAGAGCAAGGCTCCCCAGACAGATCGCGAGGGCTGGCAGCGCCGCGCAGGCAGGGTGACGACGAACAGGGCCAGCGGTTGACAGTCCGTGTCAAGGGTGCAGCGTCAAGAGTCTGATGTCAGGGATCCAAATGTCTTTCTCTCACTAGAAAGCCACAGAGAATGAGCTTTAGAGAGAGAAAGTGAAATGTTGAAATGAGAGAGAAGTCCCTGAATAAGCTCCAAAGTCCACTATATATAGGCACAAATGCGCGCGTGTCATCAGCCGACACGTGTCGTCCTCCGGGAGCGACACGTCGCCGTAGAGGGTCCCGCAGTCTTGATTGTCCGTCGAATTGCCGGTCCCCGAGTTCGTGTCGTCCTGCCCTTGCAGTGTCCCTCTGCCTGTCTGAGAAGACTGACCACACTGCGGTAGCATGGTCAGAGTAGCCCGTTGCCCCAGCCTCCAGTCCAAGCCCTTACTGAATCCCACGAGATGCGTCAAGAGACGCGCGGAGACCCTGACAGCGACGAGGGTTGCCCCTGCAGCCAACTGCTAGGCGTGCCGGACACGATGCCTTCCGAGGACCTGCTCCCGTCCCGGAGTGACTCGCGGTTCATTGCCCTGGTGGTGTCGATGATCAATGATAACATGAGCGCACATGCTATGCTTAGGGTCCGTGGCGAGGGGTCCTCGTGCCAGAGCACTACGAGCGGAGCCCCCCGTGAGTCCGTCGGGTGATTGTGACGACGATGGCCTTAGGGTTGTAAGCCCATCCTTGTTGCGAAGGCCGGAGCCTCCGGTTGATTGTGCCCACGAGGGCCGGAGCCCGTTGGTTGATTATGCTGGCGAGGGCCGGAGCCCCCGGTTGAGTGTGCCCGTGATGGCCGGAGCCCGTCGGTTGATTGTGCTGGCGAGGGCCGGAGCCCCCGGTTGATTGTGCCTCCGAGGGCCGGAGCCCGTCGGTTTGATTGAGCCTGCGAGGGCTTCATGGTTGCGAGCCCGTCCCGCCCGAGGGCCGGAGCCCCGTCAGTTTGATTAAGCCGGCGAGGGCTTCATGGTTGCGAGCCCGTCCCGCCGCGAGGGCCGGAGCCCTGCCACTTTGATTGAGTCGGCGACAGAGTGTCGCGCTACTGAAGATAGCGGGTGAGTGTTGTTTGGAGCGAGAAGTCAGTGCCACTCGGCAAGTTCCCCCCTTCGCAGGGCAATGGAGGCCGACCCCCTTGGGGTGGCCGACCCCCTTGGGTGGCCGACCCCCTTGGGGGGAGCACACTTTCGATCGACGTCTGGTGGTTCGTGGCGCGGAGTACTTTGACCGAGCAATCTTGTTGAGCGATGTTGACCGCTAAATGGGTGACGTGTCGCGCCACTAGGATCTCTTAGCGGGCCCCGGGGTACGGTCCAGATTAGGTTGTGAACATAAGCCCCCTGCGTGCGGGGTGCGCGGAGGGGCAGCCCGAGCGGGCGCCGCACGCATAAACGATGTTGGATGCACTCGGCGTGGTCGTCGCTTAATGCTGAGAGCCCGAGGGTGAGGGCCGGAGCCCCCGGTTGATTGAGCGGAGAAGGGCCGGAGCCCGTCACTTTGATTGAGCCGGCGGGGGCATGAGGGTTGCGAGCCCGTTCCGCCGTGAGGGTCGGAGCCCGTCACTTTGATTGAGCCGGCGAGGGCATTAGGGTTGCGCGTCCATCCCGCCGTGAGGGCCGGAGCCCCGTCACTTTGATTGAGACGGCGATGGCTATAAGCTTGAGAGCCCATCCCGGATGCGAAGGCCGGAGCCCCGTCGCTTTGATTGAGACGGCGATGGCTATAAGGTTGTGAGCCCATCCCGGATGCGAGGGCCGGAGCCCCGTCGCTTTGATTGAGACGGCGATGGCTATAAGGTTGTGAGCCCATCCCGGATGCGAGGGCCGGAGCCCCGTCGCTTTGATTGAGACGACGATGGCTATAAGGTTAAGAGCCCATCCCGGATGCGAGGGCCGGAGCCCCGTCGTTTTGATTGAGACGGCGAGGGCTATAAGGTTGTGAGCCCATCCCGGATGCGAGGGCCGGAGCCCTGTCGCTTTGATTGAGACGAAGAGGGCTATAAGGTTGTGAGCCCATCCCGGATGCGAGGGCCGGAGCCCCGTCGCTTTGATTAAGACGGCGATGGCTATAAGGTTAAGAGCCCATCCCGGATGCGAGGACCGGAGACCCGTCGTTTTGATTGAGACGGCGAGGGCTATAAGGTTGTGAGCCCATCCCGGATGCGAGGGCCGGAGCCCTGTCGCTTTGATTGAGACGGCGAGGGCTATAAGGTTGTGAGCCTATCCCGGATGCGAGGGCCGGAGCCCCATCGCTTTGATTGAGACGGCGATGGCTATAAGGTTGTGAGCCCATCCCGGATGCGAGGGCCGGAGCCCCGTCACTTTGATTGAGACGGCGATGGCTATAAGGTTGTGAGCCCATCCCGGATGCGAGGGCCGGAGCCCCGTCGCTTTGATTGAGCAGGTGAGGGCCAGAGCCCCCGGTTGATTGTGTCGGCGAGGGCTTCAAGGTAGCATCCCGGAGGAGCCGTCTACCTGGCGGAAGGGGAGTTGAAAAGATGTGTCGCGGAGTGCGGTGCCCGGTGGGCATGTAACATGAATGTGGCGCACGGGTGCGGCGACTACCGTCGCGAGACAATACCTAGTGTTGAGGCACATATCACGAGAACAGTGCATGAGAGCGGTGCCGAGTGTCGCGGGATGATACTTGGTGCCGGGGGCACATATGATGAGAATGGTGCATGAGAGCGGCGACGAGTGTCGCGGGATGATATTTGGTGCCTGGGGCACGTAGTGCGACAGAGAGCCAGTGGGATGTATGTATCAGTGGCGCGTCGCATGGGCATGACGACGTGTGAGAGTGCGGTGCGCGGGCGCCGGCAACGAAGGTTGCGGAGATGGCACAAGGGCGACGAAAGTCGCAGAGGTGTCATACGGACGCGGGCGACGAAAGTCGCAGGGGTGTCATACGGACGCGGGCGACGAAGGTCGCGGAGATGGTACGCAAGCGACGAGAGTTGCGGAGATGGTGTGCTGGCGACGAGAGTCGCGGAGCTGGCGCGCAGATGCGGGCGACGAAGGTCGTGGAGATGGTGTGTTGGCGACGAATGTCGCGGAGATGGCGCGCGGGCGACGAGAGTCGCTCGCAGAGCTGGCAAGCGAACGTGGGCGACAAAGGTCGCGGAGAGAGAGAGAGCACTGGCGCTGGCGATAAGGGTCGCGGAGACGGCGCCCGGGCGCTAGCGACGAGGGTCGCGAAGACGTTGCCCGGGCTACGGGCGACGAAGGTCGCGAAGACATTGCCCGGGTGATAGGCGACGAGAGTCGCGGAGATGGTGCACTGGCGACGAGAGTCGCGAAACTGGCCTGCGGGCGTGGGCAATGAATGTCGCGAAGATGGCGACGAAGGTCGCAGAGATGGAGCGCGAGCGACGAAGGTCGCGGAGATGGAGCGCGGGCGACGAAGGTCGCGGAGAGAGAGCGCACGGGTGCTTGCGACAAGGGTCGCGAGGACGTTGTCCGGGCTACGGGCGACGAAGGTCGCGAAGACGTTGCCCGGGTGATAGGCGACGAGAGTCGCGGAGAGGGCGCATAGGCGCTGGCGACGAGGGTCGCGAAGACGGCGCTTGGGCGACGGACGACGAAGGTCGCGAAGACGGCACCCGGGGGATAGGCGACAAGGGTCGCAGAGATAGAGCGCACGGGCGCTGGCGACGAGGGTCGCAAAGACGGCGCCCGGGCGATAGGCGACGAGGGTCGCGGAGAGCGCACGGGCGCTGGCGACGAGGGTCGCAAAGACGGCGCCCGGGCGATAGGCGACGAGGGTCGCGGAGATAGAGCGCAAGGGCGCTGGCGACGAGGGTCGCAAAGACGGCGCCTGGGCGATAGGCGACGAGGGTCGCGGAGATAGAGCGCAAGGGCGCTGGCGACGAGGGTCGCAAAGACGGCGCCCGGGCGATAGGCGACGAGGGTCACAGAGATAGAGCGCGTGGGCGCTGGCGACGAGGGTCGCAAAGACAGCGCTCGGGCGTTAACGACAAGGGTCGCGAGGCTGTGGCGATGGTGGGGCGACAAAGGTGCGGAGACGGGCGCAGGCTCGCGGTTGATGCGAGTGTAGCCAGATTTGCGAAAAAAAAACTAAATATGGAAAAAAGTTAGAAATGTGTAAGGGAGGGGCAACATGAAGGTTGGAGCGCGAGATGCGCGTCATGCTCGCAAAATTTTGTTTTTTTTTTTTTTTTGTAGCGTTGAGAAAAAAGGTGGCAATGGAGAGGTTGCTCGACCGTCGAGGGTGGACATGGGTATGAAGGTGGTGGTGTTGAGGCGATGGGAAGGGCCGAATAGAGCGGCCGAAGGGTGGTGGGGTGCGAGGCCAAAGGTGGCCGAAGGATGGTCGGCGAGGTAGAGATGGCCGAAGGCGAAAGTGGGTCGGCCATGGGGTCGGCGAGGTGGTGGGGGTCGGCGGCACAGCACCTTCGGCCGCGCGACGGCGGGCTTACGGGGTCGGGGAAGAGGGAGAGAGAGGGGCCGAGGGGGGGTCGGCCAGGGGGGGTCGGGTGGTGAGTTGTTGTCCAGCTGGTCGGTGAGAAGAAGGTGCTGTCGGCGTCGCGACGGGGTCGGCGGGGCTGCCTTGCGCTTGCGTGGGCTTATGGGGTCGGGGTGAGGAGAGGGAGAGCTGAGGGGGAGGGGGTCGGGCTAGCATGGGGGTCGGCGGGGGTGGGTCGGCGTCGCAGGGGGGGGTCGGGAGAGAGTGGCCGAAACAATCAAGAAAAGGAGGCCGAAGGGGAAGAGGGAGTCGGCGGCGATGGCGCCGCGGGGGCTGCCGCGGGTGGTGAGGGTCGCGGGGAGGGAGAGAGGCCGAGAGGAAGGGGGGTCGGCCAGGGGCGTGGGCTCGGCCACGGTGGGTCGCGGTGAGTATGGGGTCGGCGGGGGTGGGTCGGAGTGGTGGTGGATGTTGAGGAGGAAAAAGGGGGAAGAAGATGGAGGGGATGCCGTCGGCGGCGGCGCGGTCGGCCGAGGAGGGGATCGGCGAGGAGGCGGGGTCGCGGGAGGAGGGTGGTCGGCGGGGAGGGAAGTTGACGCCGGGGGAGGGTCGGCCGGCGGTGGCCAGGCGCGGCAAGGAGGCCGAAGGGCTGAAGGAGGTGCAAGGAGAAGATGGAGGAGAATTAGGTTTTTTTTAGAAAATTTTAGGGTTCCAGGTGATGGGTCGGGTTTCGGGTAAACGGGCGGGCGGTTGACCCGCTGGAGCTGATAAAGAGAGGGGGAAACGGGCGGGCCAGGCGCGGGTCGGACCACCGCGGGTAGGGTGCTGCCCACTGGATTGCTTTTGCTGTTTGGACTTGGAAAAAGAAATGTGAAATGTGATTTATTTTTTATTTTTTTTAGGCCTATAAAAGGAGCATGTGGGGAGGAAAAAAAATTGATGAAGAATATTTGGGAAGTGAAAGGGAGAGAAAGAGGGAGGTCGGGGATGGATAAAAAATTTCGTGGAAAAAAATTCCAAGTGCTGGAGAGAGCAACAAAGGGTGAAATTTTTTCTAAGTATAGAATGAGGAGGAGAGGGGGATGATCCGACCACGAGCATATACGGTGCGAGGGAGGTTTGAAAAAAATCTAAGTGTTGAGAAAAATTTTCAAGTGTTGAGGATTTTGCTAAGTGTTGAGCTGGGGCAAGGGTGCCGAGGGGAGCCGCGAGGGGTGATTACCCGATCGCGAAAAACGAAGAAAATTTTCTAAGTGTTGAGAAGTGAAGAGGGAGCCGAATGAAGTCGCGGGGGTGGTGACTCGACCGCGAAAAACGAAGAAATTTTTCTAAGTCTGGAAAAGTGAAGAGGGAGCGAAGTGAAGTCGCGGGGGTGGTGACCCGACCGCGAAAAACGAAGAAATTTTTCTGAGTCTGGAAAAGTGAAAAGGGAGCGGAGTGAAGTCGCGGGGGTGGTGACTCGACCGCGAAAAACGAAGAAATTTTCTAAGTCTGGAAAAGGAGAGGAAAAGGGCATGAGGAGGCGATGTGACCGCGATCAGGACCACGAGGGGTTGAGATGAGAGTGAGGGGGGACTTAGGACGGCGGGCAGGTATGGACGATCGACTAAGTCACAGAGGCGATAGCTAGCGTGGCTCGAGCCACCCCGCGCACCACGTACCAAGTTGCTGCAATGTGAGGCAGAAGGGGTTAGGGAGTGGTGAAGCCCCCAAGGGACTGGGTGATGGCATTGAAGGTGGTGCCAGAAAACTTGTGCAAGAGCAATATAGCATGAAAATTCTCTAAGTATGGGAAATGCAACTTCATTGATAACAAAAGTAGGCGATATGCGGGGGTACATGGGGATTGAGTACATAAAAAGTGGAGAAATGACGGATTTAAAATACAAGTGTAGAAAATGCATTTAGGGCAGGCTAGGACTTGGGTGGTTGGTTCACATGTTCCGGACTTAGAGCTTGAGTTCGCCACATGCAATCTTGTCTGCGAAGACGAACTTGAGGCCCCTACACAATTTGAGACCGTGACCGACCTTCCGGTGATATGGGCAGTAGTTGGGACGGGCTAAGTCTTCCGGGGTAGGTTCATTGTCGACATTGGGCAGGGTTATGGCATTGTCGTCGATCCATGTCTCGAGGAGATCACTGACAGTCTTCAAGTCACACGGGTATTCTGGGGTAGGTGTCGGCTGCCCTCTCTTGTCAGGGCGTTCATCCCTTCTTTGGGACTGACGCTTGCGGTTGGTGTCGTCGTTACTGGTTGCTGCTATTGTCACGGCTGAGACGAACTGAGTTTGGGGCTTCGGGGTCTTTGACGAACCGACTGAGTCATATGTGCGTCGTGCGGCTTCTTTGAGATGTCCCCAAGTCCGAAGTTGGAGGTTTTCGAGGTAGACCCTGTAGGTGTCTTTCATGTTCTTGATACAAATGGGGACAAGGGTCTCATCTTTACTGAAGTCAGTGCACTCCAAGGACTTGTGATGGAATCGCGTAACATAGGCATTGAGGTCCTCCCCGGGGTTTTGATGGATTCCGGCAATGTCAACGATGGTCACACGTTCCGTCTCATAGTGAAACTTGTCATGGAAGAGCTGAACCATGTCAGACCAGGAGTGGATAGTGCCGTCAGGGATCTTGTGGTACCAAGAGTAGGCAAGGCCAGTCAAGGACTTGTGAAATTCCCGAAGCTTCAAAGTGTCACCCGGGCCATATTGCTCTAATGAGCCGACGAATCTTGTTAAGTGCTCACGGGCGTTGCCCTCGCGTCCGTTAAAGAGCGCAAAGGTGGGTTGCTTGTATTTGAGTGGGTATGGTGTGATGGCTATGTCGTTGGCATATGGCGCATGGCCTGTCAGTTGGGCCGATGAGTCGAGTGCAGAATTCTGTGACAGTCGGTGGAGGAGTGCGTCGAAGTCTGACTTGGAGACATAGTAGGACGATGGTTCTTCATGGCCAACAAAGGGTTGGTGGCTGTCTAGGGCACCGCGAGCCCCTTGACGGGGTAACTTGATGAGCAGGAACAACTGAAGGGTGATATACGGCAGGTGCTGATAATGGCAAGTGTATGGTGGTATGGTTGGGTGGGCGAGACATATCCACCAGTTGACCGATTGTTTGATGTTGCTCCGTTGGGTAGGGGTTAGGTTCCATCTCAATGGATTCGTGGGTTTTGGAAGAGCTTCTGGCTGGCACATGTTGAGGTGCAACAACAGGGAGGACTTGTTGCAATACTGGTCCGAGGTCTGCTTGCGGTCTGTGTGACGGCATCACGGGATGCGGTGTAGCAGCTATAGGTGGTGAAGATGCCGCGAGTCCTATCGCCAAGGGTCTGGATGATCGAGGCGGCGGTGGTCGCGACACTGTGGTCTGAGCGGCGTCAGGAGCCAACCCAGGTCCTGAAGGTCGAATTGGTGCACTGGGTTGTTGCGAGGCCAACGCATGTATAGATCTTTGCATTTCCATAATGGCGGCGATGAGAGTGGTCTGCGAGTCTTGTAGGCTGGCTATGGTGGGAGTGAACTGCTGGATGGCCGCATTGACTGCAACTTGCACGTCAAGTGTGGGAGGATCTTGGAGGCGTGTATCGCTAGTCCCTTCTTGGTCGTCAAGGCGACGCTCCTCTTGGATAGTGGGGTTGAGGCCTTGGCTGGTCGACCTGGTAGCTCTCCCTTGTACGGGCATGGTCGCTCGGGTGTGGCAGACTGCAACACGATGCTCACCTCCCCAGCGGAGTCGCCAAATGTTGCCGAAGAAAGATGGTTCGCATGCCACGTGAGGTGCCACAAAGGATGTAATCTGCGTTGGCTTCCAAGTAGGCAAAGTGGGAGACAGCAAGGATGGACTAAGGGCTGAGAGCAAGGCTCCCCAGACAGATCGCGAGGGCTGGCAGCGCCGCGCAGGCAGGGTGACGACGAACAGGGCCAGCGGTTGACAGTCCGTGTCAAGGGTGCAGCGTCAAGAGTCCGATGTCAGGGATCCAAATGTCTTTCTCTCACTAGAAAGCCAGAGAGAATGAGCTTTAGAGAGAGAAAGTGAAATGTTGAAATGAGAGAGAAGTCCCTGAATAAGCTCCAAAGTCCACTATATATAGGCACAAATGCGCGCGTGTCATCAGCCGACACGTGTCGTCCTCCGGGAGCGACACGTCGCCGTAGAGGGTCCCGCAGTCTTGATTGTCCGTCGAATTGCCGGTCCCCGAGTTCGTGTCGTCCTGCCCTTGCAGCGTCCCTCTGCCTGTCTGAGAAGACTGACCACACTGCGGTAGCATGGTCAGAGTAGCCCGTTGCCCCAGCCTCCAGTCCAAGCCCTTACTGAATCCCATGAGATGCGTCAAGAGACGCGCGGAGACCCTGACAGCGACGAGGGTTGCCCCTGTAGCCAACTGCCAGGCGTGCCGGACACGATGCCCTCCGAGGACCTGCTCCCGTCCCGGAGTGACTCGCGGTTCATTGCCCTGGTGGTGTCGATGATCAATGATAACATGAGCGCACATGCTATGCTTAGGGTCCGTGGCGAGGGGTCCTCGTGCCGGAGCACTACGAGCGGAGCCCCCCGTGAGTCCGTCGGGTGATTGTGACGACGATGGCCTTAGGGTTGTAAGCCCATCCTTGTTGCGAAGGCCGGAGCCTCCGGTTGATTGTGCCCGCGAGGGCCGGAGCCCGTTGGTTGATTATGCTGGCGAGGGCCGGAGCCCCCGGTTGAGTGTGCCCGTGATGGCCGGAGCCCGTCGGTTGATTGTGCTGGCGAGGGCCGGAGCCCCCGGTTGATTGTGCCTCCGAGGGCCGGAGCCCGTCGGTTTGATTGAGCCGGCGAGGGCTTCATGGTTGCGAGCCCATCCCGCCGCGAGGGCCGGAGCCCCGTCAGTTTGATTAAGCCGGCGAGGGCTTCATGGTTGTGAGCCCGTCCCGCCGCGAGGGCCGAAGCCCCATCACTTTGATTGAGTCGGCGACAGAGTGTCGCGCTACTGAAGATAGCGGGTGAGTGTTGTTTGGAGTGAGAAGTCAGTGCCACTCGGCAAGTTCCCCCCTTCGCAGGGCAATGGAGGCCGACCCCCTTGGGGTGGCCGACCCCCTTGGGTGGCCGACCCCCTTGGGGGGAGCACACTTTCGATCGACGTCCGGTGGTTCGTGGCGCGGAGTACTTTGACCGAGCAATCTTGTTGAGCGATGTTGACTGCTAAATGGGTGACGTGTCGCGCCACTAGGATCTTTTAGCGGGCCCCGGGGTGCGGTCTAGAATAGGTTGTGAACAACATGTAAGAACGATAAATAAAATTAACGTTTATAATATAAAATTTCACAAAAAGTCAACTAGAGAAAATCCTATAAAACGTACAGAATATTAGCTAATGAGTTTAGATGGCCAACCGGATTTGTTTTCTTATATTCCCGTGAAGAAATACTTAGCTGATGACTCTTGCTTTTGTTCTCCGCGCGGGAATCTATATCCGCAAAACACTATTACAAAGTCAAGGCGAAAGAAGCTTTCTTTTTGGTAAAGTCAAAAGGGAGAAAATGTCAACTTTAACTAACATTTTTAATTTGTCATAGATAAATTTTATTTTCCTACCTCTAGGTACCATCATTAATAAAGGAACAATCACAACTGAGCCACACGACGTCTCAGTTTACTTGGAAAAGAAATCAAGGTCCTCCAAGTTCAATGTGCCTGCCAAAGACAAGTCATCCCATTCCCATAAGCCTGTATCCCGAATTCCTTCAGTCCAGAATGTTTGCTCTTCCCATGCATCCTGCTAAAAATGTCCAAAAGCAACACTCAGCACCCGTTTTAAGGGGTTCAAAGATTGGGCGATTTCATGTCCTACCCCGCTTTGGTCCTTATATTTTAGTTATTATATTATGCATAGAGGCCATAACACAACTCTTATATGAGTTCCGTTTCACTCCAAATCTGAAAGAAGTTTTAAACAAGCATTGTAATAATCTAGTTAAAGCATGATGTAATATTGTACCACCTGAGAGGAAGAAAATTAGATGGAAGGATCGAAAAATAGTCACGGGTTCTGAACTCTGAATGGTAAAGTTGCTATGCGACGACTTCAAGATATCTCTCTCTTTCTCTCTCTCTCCCCCCCCCAGGGGCAGAACCATGAATTTTTTTCAGGGGGTGCAATTTTTTTTTTCCCAGTACCTAATACATGATAATATGATACATGATACATCATAAATTCATAGGCAGTACAGAAAGTTGTTTCACTTGCTAAAGCTCGTATTAAGCATGATGATCTTTACAAGTAACAAGGCAATTAACATATATCTCAAGGTAAGGTACTCAGAAGTCAGAACCCAATATAGTTGCACAAACTAGATGAGGATACAATCATACAAACACTATATTATACAGTGTTTCCACATATATCTTAAAGAATAAAGACCCACACTGACTCATTACTCATGGACCTCTGTAGCTCCATTTTGAATTTTGAACTGAAGGCAGCCAGAGCCAGGCAGGGAGCGGAGGGCAGGGAGCGGAGGGCAGGGAGCCTCGTCAGTCGTCGCCGACAGGGGATGAGGCCTGAGGGACCAGATCTGGTCGAAACCTCGGAGTAGCAGTCGAAGAGCAGAGTGAGGGGTAGATCTCGTCGTCACCGTTGAGGCATCGGTGCGTCGCCGGCAGATCCTGATCTGTCGGAGTTGCTTCGTCAGTCGTCACGGCCTGCCTGAGCTTAGTCCACTGGCGGTCGCCGACTCAAGGTCACGGTAAGAGAGAGAGAGAGAGGGGTGACTGCCGAGTTGCATCTCTCGGGGAACGGCGTCTCAGGGAACGGGATATCGGGAAGGGAGTCGCGGTGCGATTCCCGAAAAAAATTCCAGAAGTCAGGGGGTGCTTCAGCCCCCCCTCGTCACAATGTAGGTCCACTCGCCCCCCCCCCCCCCCCGCGCCACATACACAGAATATACAAGAAGGTCATTGAATAAGAAGAAAAATCTTCAGTTCTACAGTTCGAGTCCGAAGATTCCAGGATCTGTTCCAGATTAATCAGTGTGATTGAAGTTAATTTGCATATATTATGCATAGGCTAACACCAACAAAAATATGAAAATGAAGAAAAGACGCAGAAACGTCCTCACGGGTTAGAACTGCACTCATCAGGCCTATCCAAGCATTACATTGGTAAGACACGCAGAGTCACGTTAGAAATAGTCCAAGGAAGATCATGAACGGAGTTAAAATGTGATCCATAAATTGGAGATGTTTTAGGATGAACCGCAGACATGGAACGCTCAATGATTGTTGGAAAACGCACCTTTGTACATAGGTCATTAAATATTGAGCCCTGAGGAGCATCCGCAGGTAGATTCACTTGCTCAGGAGCTGCAAAATGGTTGTCATCTCCGTGCCCATCACCACCCCAGTTATTGTTGTTGTTATTGTCCCTGCTGTGGTCGTTGTAGGAATTGCTGCTGTCTCTGAAGTCCACACTAGGCTGCCAAACTGGTTCTGCATTCATGAGAGATAAAAATGTTGTGTTTGGATTTAGATACTCCCACATCACTTTCCGCTTCTCTTTTGGCTGAGGTACTTCTGACACTGCTTGTAGCTTCACAGTGGAGGTGGATGTGGTGACTGGAGGCGCATTTGGTAGCGGAGATGAAGTTCTGAAAAAGTAAAAAATAACTAGTTAGTGGTTTTATGGGATGATTATGACAAAGTTAGAGAGTTTCTCGATTTCCTCCTTGAAGTGTTTGTTAGAAATTTAGAGAATCGTCTTCAATATCGTTACTTGGTTGTTTGCAACACAAATCAGAATAGCAAGTTTGAAAGGGTTATGTACAGAGTACTGAAGCTTTTGACTTGGAAAATGCAAACTATAAACTACATACCTTTCTAGACTTGGTGATTGGAAGGCTCTCAAGCTCTGGGAAGTATAATAATTACCATCCAATAGAGAACTTGACTGCTCTTGACTAGAGTGGACATGATTAACCGGTAGAATTCCATCTCTCAGGTTGTTCTAACAATGAAATAGAGAATTATCAAATAGGACTTTGAGATAAAAATTCAAGAGATATTACTATTGAGGTTGACTGAACTTGAAATAACTCTCGTATAAGAATACCCTGTTGAGAACACCAGATACATGTGCAGCAAGACAGTTACCATGTATCCCCTCATTAAGAATACCCTATGGTGATTGCAATGTTGCACGAGATGAGAGTCCAACTTTGCTCATACTCAGATTCTTAAACGCAGTTGACTAGCCGCTAGATGTTAAACCCTACTATCCGATAAAAGTTGTTGTCTGGTTTTTCAGCTGGCCCTCGTTCCTCAGAGGGAAGTGCTCCTTGAAGATTCACC
Organism: Escallonia rubra; assembly: GCA_033065855.1. Classification (NCBI taxonomy): domain Eukaryota; kingdom Viridiplantae; phylum Streptophyta; class Magnoliopsida; order Escalloniales; family Escalloniaceae; genus Escallonia; species Escallonia rubra. The sequence goes on along the minus strand of JAVXUO010000835.1, from coordinate 247,512 downwards.
TGATTCCGAGGAGGGCCCTTCAAGGTGGTTTGAGCTATTTTTCAAGCTCCCATTCGTGGTGCTTAGTGGTCCATTTTAAAGTTGTCTCACTCCGTTTGAGCAAGTCTTCGCCACCACGTAAGCACAGAAGCTTATAGGGGTTACTCCCTTTTTTATGCGTACATGAATAAAGATAGTGTGTATTTATTGTGTAAGACTGCGTATCACATACCATGGTTGGTGTGTTCCCTATTGCTCCTGTTTGTGGATTTAGCAAGGTGGGTGGCGATTGATCATAAGCCACTGAGGGTTGCTGCCAAGATTTTTGAAACATTTTGTTGGAACTGATGAGTCATTAGGCACAAGGGGTTAAGAATTGCTAAAGATTTGCTCAACGGAAAAATGGAACCTGTGATGGGATACTAGCTTGTAGGTGAGCTTCTGATGAAGTTCCTGACATGTGCACGGTTGGCAAGCTTGTCATGGGAGCATTTGATGTCCCTGGTGCTTGATTAGCTGATGTTCCTTTTGCTTTCTCAAGAAGTTGAAATATGCCCTCGCGAACCCTGGAACTGCCGATAGGATTTGGTTAGTTGGTTCTACATAAGAAATCTATTGAATATATATAGTACTCCGTATTAAAGAAAAGTTGCTTATACATATCGCATGGTGGTGGTGGTGGAGGTGGAGGTGGTGGTGGTGGTGATGGCGGTGATGATGATTAGAGAAACAATAACATGGTTTAAACAAATTAGATTCAAAGTTCTTAAGTGGATCGAACAGTAATTAAAGTACGCGAAGTGTATCAAGTATCTCAATTTTTGTTGAATGAGATGCGACTAAGAAATTTTCCAACCCAGGTGCTAGGTACTAAGCAAAGAAAATGGTGATACTTTAGGGTATTGCTATCCGTTAATTAATGATGATTGACGACTTGTAACATATTGGGAGATGGAAAGTCTAAATATTATGACAGGTTACCTGTTTCAGAACTCATTGTCGCTAAAGTTGTATTAGTGACAAAACTTTTTATCTTTTACCGACAAAAATGATACGTGTATATATGCATTATTAGTACATGCCTGTCACGGACACTACCAAAAGGTAAACCTGTATGGACTGATCCAGGGATCAAGTTGCCTTAGCAGCTGCCCGGCAGAAGGGCTTTCTTCTGACATTTTAATGAACTCCTTCTCGCCCGAGTTGTACGAATCCAGCATGCCACCTGAGTTGCTCATGCCCATGCTATTCCTCTGGTCAGTATTAGGATAGAGAATGAACAAATATGTACTGACTTTTGTAACAGAAGTAATTAATCTTCTTAAAAGATACGTATTTGGCAATTATTATAACTGAACTTTGTTTTCCGTTCTCACCTCGGCATGTTTTGGTACCTGAAAGCTCTGCTGCCTTTGTGTGCAAGAGTTGCTACCAGACAAATCGTTCTGAACAATCAAACATTTAGAGGTAATCATCACCAAGAAGAAAGAGGCATGTCCGGTCTAACGTAAATGGCTAGAGAATGTACTGACAACTTTGCCAGATATGCTAGCCTTATCTACTGAGTAATTAGCTACCAGTACGTGAGTGTAGCGGAAATAGAACGCACTTTTCTAGCCATGACTCTGTCCAAGGATTGTTTCAGGTTCCTCTCGCACCATGAGAGTTGGTGCAAAGAAGGCTCTTGTTCGGGGCCTGGTTCATAGTCCCTGTAAGGAAGGAGCAAAGTAGATCATAAAAAGGGACCATGCATCAAGCCATGTTCTGCACTTCTATTTAGCTTACCGGAGATCCGCTTCAAGAATCTGTAACTCAAGTGTTCCCTTCTTGATCTGTAGTTCGAGATTCTACGTACAGTCAAAACCCAACCAAGGCAATTGATCAGACCTAGGTGCATCTCGTTATGAAAAATGTACGGTGTTCATTTTTATATGAAAATTGATGTAATGCTACACCATAGAGAACTTCTCTGTGACAACTAACAAAAAAAATTCTTATTTTGATATTACATGTAGTAATTGTAAAGAATAAAGTGACCATTTCGTTTAAATTTACAACCCTAATTATTTTTGCTTTCTCCCCCAGCCGTCACCACCATCCCCCAACTGTCACCACCATCACTCAACCCTTACCACTATCACGTCGGTAAAGCAACAAGAGTTGCTAGATTATACTGCCTCCCCCTTCCCCTATGGTCCTTAAATTCTGCCGGCGATTCGTCATATAGCAGCGGTGGTTTGTTATTACGGTGGTGCTTGGCTACGGTGGTGAGGATTGCGATGGTGGGTGGGGCGATTAATGGGGGGGCTGCCGTGATGGGTGGGGCTATGACGTGGTAGGTAGTGGTGGTGGGTTTGCATGGTCGGCAGTGGAATGGAAAAATTTTGGCTGCTACCCCGATTGAAGGAATCTCCCTCCTACCCCCATATAGCGACAATCAATCGTCTCTAAATATTTCTAGTGGCTTTTATTTAGTGACGCTAAAAAAATGCTGCTAATAATTGTCGCTGAAAGTGTTACAAGAAAAGTCACTAGAAACAATTAGCGACATTTGATTGTCACTATATAAGGGGTTGAAGGAAGATTCCTACAACCCGGATAGGAGTCAAAGTTTGTTCCAGTGGAATTGGCCGCCTTCCCCACTTTCCATAACTAAACCAAGTATTGATATAAATTCAACTCCAAACCCTTAACTAATTAAGGATTTGGATAATCCTTATTAAACCATAATTTTTTTTTATTCCTCTATTTACACCATGCAGAACAAAATTTCACGTCTGTCTCGTATGTTTGTTCAAACCAAATTCTTGTTAATTTCTTATGGATAACATGCATAATACAGTCAAGGATTAGGGGGTGGGGTGTCAGCGAATAGGTCAAATGACTGCCACAAATTTCTCGTATAATTATACAGTAGTACAATAAGTTAATTAGTTTGAAATTTAGTAGGAAAGTCTGCAATCGGAACATAATCTAGTTTCCAGTGGGGGATAAGAGGCAGATAAGAGAATGATATTGCAGAGCAGGCTTAGCTATACGGAGAGAAGTCTGGCTGAATGTCCACATTATTTCTTCTTTATACGTTAGTGCATTCCAACTTAATACTCATTAAAAGAGTAATAGGCCTTATTTGTTAGGTCTTTGTAGTTTCAGTTCTGATTTCTGAATAACATTAAGTGCTTTTGAAAACGCGCTTTGAATTTTTTTTTTCTTTCTATTCTTTTCTCCAAACACTTTTTTCGTTTTTGCAAGTTGCCAAGACATACCTTCTCATCGATCAGCATGAACAACATTATTTGAATCATAAACTTGTATGTACTTTGTCACTTTTATCAATTCATCAACCAAACGAGAATCCATAAGCACACTACCAACATTATTTGAATCATAAACTTGTATGTACTTTGTCACTTTTATCAATTCATCAACCAAACGAGAATCCATAAGCACACTACCAACATTATTTGAATCATAAACTTGTATGTACTTTGTCACTTTTGTCAATTCATCAACCAAACGAGAATCCATAAGCACACTACGATAAAGGATTACTTACTTCAATTCTAGGATTGGTAGAGATCCCCGAATGGATTGGAGCGCAGAATGTTGCAAGCATCATACAAAATGCACTTTGTTAGAAAACATTGCATTTTATGAAAGAATTAGAAAAAACAGAGATCGAGATTAAAAAGTCTAGACATTGTAACACATCCCAGACTAGAAGGAAAACTTACATTTGTGGTATTACAAAAGAGAGATAGGAAAACTAATTTATGCCAAGCCCTCGTTTTAGCCCCTATAGAACAGCTATTTGTTTTTTCTATAAAAGTGATGGAGATGAGAAGATTATTCTTAAAGTGCAAGGCTAAAATTAGGAGATTACTTTTACGTACTACAGTGGAGAGCAAGCAGAGAAAAACAGTAATAATACAGTTGATTTCCTACCTAGATTAGCAAGTACTTGCAAGAACCTAAGAGATTAGTGTGACTTTAGTGACCGACTTAATTTTGTGTTTAGGTGGTGGTGGTGGTGGATTGGGGGGACGCTGTAATAAAGAGTTGACTTTCCCAAACCTTACTTTCAATGCCAGATGCTGAATTAATGACAAGTAAAAATGATATCTGATGATTTCATGCAAATAATTTCACAAAGTATCTGAGATATGGGATTATTGTAAGTTCTGATTAAACCAAAAGTAAATGAAATCAATTGATATTTTCTTTACTTGAGATAACCTAAAGTTCATCCGAAGTACATTTGCAAGATTTCAAACTATCGATCTTGATCATTTAAAACGGTTAGATGGAGAGGGCTAGTGTAACATTAGCAGGGAAGTGGTGATAGATGACTTTTATCATAATACTAAATGGTTGAAACCAGTGATCCGAAACCACATCTACATTTAGATAACAGTTTTCAAGATTAACAATATTGTAGCGAAGAATCACATGTTTAATCAAACCAAAAAGAAATAAACTTTTGATTATGAAGTTTGTGTACGCGGGTGCATTGTTTCCCTTCTTGCTTGCCTACACCTACAATATTTGTTATGACTATAAGAACTCTGGTTACAAGAGAGAGAGAGAGAGAGAGAGTACTGTTTATTTAGATAGTGTGACTTGCCGCTGTCACCCTTAATGTGGTCAAGTTGCCGCAGCTTGTGCTGCTTCTCCTGCATGCACACGTTACATATATGTTGTCAGCTAACGCGACGAATCCCGAGAAAATTGCAGCAAAACTGCAACAAAAGTACCTGAACATTCTTTATATGGCTATTCAGTATTTAACCATCCAGGGCAAGTTTTTCATCATCACCGTGTCAGTCCATTCCCACCAGTCGCAAGAGTCCCACATCAAAGTAAAAGAAATAAATAGAACCATTATTAGACAGGTGATCGGAATGTAAGATTCACCAAAGAAATGAAGATATGGAAGATGATGTTCATACTTCAATCTTCTTTGTGCAGGTAGATTTACGTAACGGGAAAGCACGTCTTCGATCCTGCATAGCCTTGGAACTCAACAAAACTCATTGAAAGATTGAAAAGCAGTGATATACAAAAACGCAGAGACTCGTGAAGTAACCTTCTTTTGTTGCAAAACTTGCTGATGCGACCAGAGGGGGAAAATGCGATGAAGGCGACATCAACGTCGCAGCAGACTGAGATTTCTTGAGCTTTTTTCATCAGGCTGCTACGACGCTTGGAGAATGTTACCTGACATTTAGTAATGTCCTCTATTTTCTTGATTTCGATCTTTCGACCCATGTATGTGTGTAAATGCTAGAAAGAGGGAGAAGGAGCGAGACAAGCTACTCTCAGAGTTGCATGGCTACAGGTAAGGAGGTATAAGATGGACTTTGAGTCGACCATGCCAATTTATAAGGCATGGGAGGTATAACAATTTATAAGTGCCCTCTTGAACGAGTAAGAACATGCACGAGAGTGGAAGTGTGAAAGTGATAAAGTCTAGATAAAGCAGGAGAGCGAGAGCGTGCTCTCGGAGCAAAAGCACTTCTTTAAGGTTCTGCGACCGCAATCGTTTTGATGTTGAATTTCATTGTGATATATTTTCTGGCCTTGGGATTAAATGGTATGCACAGAATAGGATCTCCTTTGAAAATTGAGGGAGGAGACTCAAACGTGGCGTGGAGTCTTTGTTCTATAGCTCAGGTCAAAGGGTTCTCAGATACCTGGCTTTAATGTACCCATCCACGTGAAATCTTTTTCAGATTATTCCTTCTTCGACTGTGTTGACTATATTCAACCAATAATTTTTTTTTCAATTTCTACTATTAAAGTTGTGCTGAACTATACTAGTTTTTCTTTCTTTCACTCTTTGATTTTTATAGTTACAGCATACGTTTTCATAGTCTATCTATTATTTGTATCTACATGATTTATACTACTTATAAAGGGAATAGCCAAGTTAGTGTAACATCAACAAAAAAAAATGTAACACCACTTTTAGCGTTACATAATTATTTGTTCAAAATAAGGACATTTAACATATTGATACAAAAAAAATTAGGATATTGCTTACTTCAATTTGCAAATACATCATTTGTCCCATGATAACTAGTACATGCTAGCCCGAAAACTAATGTCATGCATGGGACGGTCTTATTAATAGCAATCTACTTTAGAAGCTTTGAATTGCATAATAAAATCTAATTACACAATTTATAACTTTGTGGTTATTTCATCAAAGATTGACAGCTCTATTTTTAAATCAGTGAACTTCCATTTAGTAAAATAAAGTGAACCTTGTGGTGAAATACCAATAAGTAATGTCCTAGTGCAGATAGCTGTAACCCTATAGAGGAACAAAACTTATGAGGTTGTTTAGTACACAAAAAAGAAAAATGGGTAGAGTCCACTGATAAATATGTTTGGAGAATATCTTTGTTTAATTTTGATAATACAGAAAATTTGGGTCTGTAGTTTTTTATATCATATGGTCTATAAAAGTTAACAATCATGACTAATTAAATAACGATAAGGTGTCGCTTTTAGAATCATACGGAATGCGCCAATAATAGTATACAAAGAACATAATAAAATCAATATGTTATTGCTTAGGCAATTACAGAAGGTTTAAAAAGTTTAATCAACATGACTAAATTAGATAGCTTAAAACCTCATAGTATAGCAATTTTTTAACAAATCTATATCTACGAATCATATAAATATATAATAGACAAAGCGTTGTGCGTTGTGGAGGCAATACATAAGTTTTTTTTAATGTTCTTTTCCTTTTTTTTTTTTTTGAAAAACATGACATATTTTATTTATTTAACAAACAAAAAGGAAAAGATATTTTCTTTTCCTTTTATACCCCTCTGTCATCTTTGTTTAGTTTTCTGACACGTCATCATGTGTTATTTTGGAATTTCATTCAACTTTTACCTCTACTTATTAAAGTCTCACTCTTTATTATAACTATCATTAAAAAATTTGCAGGTATTATTATCATAAATTTAGTTGACATTATAAGAGTAAAAAAATAAATTTTACACCGCTTAAAACTCTACGTAATCAATGTATCATATATTAGGACTTGATTTTGACTATTAACACCTAAAAAGTACTTTAAATAACAAAATAAACACTCAAACATAAAGAAAACAAAAAATTGCAAGTCACCATGTTTACTTTGGTGTTCTATACCTCTTTTACATCTAGTTATTAAAGTCATACATGCACCATGACTTTTTATTATAATTTATTGTTAAAAAATTCGAAAGTATTATTACCATAAATTTAGTTGACCTTATAACAGTAGAAAATCAATTATACACCTTCTAAACTCTACATAATCAATGTATCAACATATTAGAACTTGATTTTGAGTATTAACACTTCAAAAACACTTTAAATACAACATAGACACTCAAACATAAAGAAAACATAAGTCTCTTATGAAAATTAAAAAAAATTAGTAGTTCACAAATTAAAAGTTTTCTTTTCGTTACGCGGAAGTAACATGCAAAAAGAATATGAGTTAATTGTTGAAAATAATTTTAAACTACCAATATGAGATTTACTTCATCACTTAATTCTAATTATATCACATTGAACTTTAAACACATATTTTTTTTTAGTGTTCTTTTTCTTATTTATCCCTCTTACTTATGTGACAGTTCCTCCTTTTTAATGTCCTTTTTTTTTACACAACTTACTAACTCTTACTATAATTTATTATAAATATATGTGAACATCATTACCTCAATTGTTGTAAACCTTTTAAAAGTAGGAAACCAATTATAAAATTTTAATTATATAAGATGAGATTTCAAATACATTAGCTTGTTTTAGTGTTCTTTTTTCTTTTTATCCCTTTTACTTTTGCGACACGTTATCCTATTTATTTTCGTCATGTTCTTTTTTCACGCCAACTTACTTACTATTTTAGACTCCCTCCGTCCCACTCCCACACATAAACTGATCACATTTTTTTTCTCGCTGATTAAGGAATTAAGTCATATATTGTGTGTTTTCATTCTATCTTTGGAGAGAGAAGAGGAAGAAAGTGGGCTAGGAAAGAGAAAATGAGTTAGTGGAGTTTTAAATGTGGAGAGAGCAATAGAGTAAGAAGTGTAAAAAAGTCATGAGGGATGAGTAGGTGAAGAGTTATATATATATATATATATATATATATATATATATATATATGAGAGCTGATCCGTTGCTAGCGCTAGCAGCGCTAGCACCGTCCGCTATATAATGTAGCGGACGGTAAATTATCGTCCGCTACATTATGTAGCGGACGGCAAAACAGCGCTAGCAACGTGCTAGCGCTTGCAATGGATTACGACCCATATATATATATATATATATATATATATGGGCAAAGTGAATCTGTGTGTCACCACAACTAATTTGTCTGTGGTGCATGGTAGTATGACAAACATGCCCTTATTTTGTAAGGTGCCATGGTTTAGAGAAAAGGGCAATTACGGAAATAAAGTTCCTAACCTAAATTTGCACTTTCTTCCAGCCTCAGCCTTACATCATTTGGACGGTGGCATTTGTCGGTGCCTAGCTTGACTGTGCAGGGTCTTGTTCTTCTAATTCCAGTGAAGAGCATGACTTTGCACGGTTTTGACTGCAAATTCGTCTAATCTGACCACCATCACCGATGTCTGGAGCACCTTTGGCGGCTCTCATGTGCGGTCGTGGTTTCCCTATCACTTTCCTTCTTCCCCTCCTTCTTCAAAATCAGGTGAAGAAACTTTAATTAGTGGTGCAATCCAGTTACGTCAATGGGGATATTGTTCTTTTGTTCGAAAATTTTGGATTCGTTGATCACATATTTGCCGAACAATGTGTGGCGGTGGTTGATGAGCTTGGCTAATGGTTTTTGTTGCGATATGTTTAACTAAAAGAAAAGAAAATGAGCCATCAGCGATTAAGGAAGATGAAGTTCGCACACCATCAAAATTTACGAATCTTTTTTTCGTTATGGCACCAGTTCGGAAGTGCTGCTTCATCCCTCTTGATTTGTGCCTTCAAGCACCGCCAAAATATCCAGAAGTGTTAGTTCCTTCCATCTGTTGCGAAACAGAATATCGACAGTTTTATGAAACTTGGCGATTCAGTAAGCGAGAGAAGATGGATGGATTGAGAGATGGGAAGGTGAGGGCCATGAACAGAAATTGAAGAAGACGACTGAAGCAGAGAAAACTGTGTTAAATGGGAGAGGCCTTCTAATTTTCAAAAGAAACGGTGTCGTTCTGCTGTGCGCCACAGGCATCACGCCTGTGGTGACACACATATTGGATTTACCGTATATATATATATATATATATATATATATATATATATATATATAGAATAAAAACGTGTAAAAATGGTAAATATGTAAAGTATGTCCATAATCGTTCTTAATTTGAAAAGTGAGCATTGTTTTTAGGACGGCCCAAAAAGAAAATATGATCTATTTTTGTGTGACGGAGGCAGTATAATTTATTGTTAAAAATATTGTAGATATTATTGGCCCAAATTTCGTAAACCTTTTAGAACTAGGAAACTAATTCTAAAATGTTTAAAACACTACCTGATGAATACTTACATATTAGGCCTTAATTTTAACTGTTAATACCTTAAAAACATTTTAAAATAACAAAACAGAATCTCACAAATATAAAGTATGACAATCATGTATCAAAACTAAATATTAATACTTAACATCGTTTCACATATGCAATATAAGAAACGATCGAATAAGACTTCATTTTTAGAATTCTTTGAAATGCCAAAATAAAAGTTTACTTCACAAATTAATTTTAATATATTAACCTCAAAGTCCAAAATAGAAACTGTATACTCTTATGAAAGCCAAACCAAAGAATCAAATATAGCTCATTTTTAAATTGATTACTTTTAAAAAATTTCAAAAATAGATCAAAATGGCACTTTCAAAAATTGTTTAATATGATCTTGAAGTGAAACAATTAAGCATAGGGACTATCACCATAATGCTACGCTATTTCTTTTATAGGGTTAATTTTAACTTTCAAAATAATATTTATCTAAGAAATTTTTTGCCACTACCCACGTCATAAGAATGTGCTTACAGCCTCCCACGCTGTGAATTCAATGGTCATTTTATACTTTTAGTGGCTTTTATTTAGTGAGTCAAAAACTTACTTTGAAGAATTGGCGGTTATGGTGTCAACAAAAATGACGCTAAGCATATTTATCGATCATTAACTGTTTTGTATAGAGGGTTATAGGGATTTTCATGGGCGGTAGATAAAAATAATTCATTATCCAAAATGAAATGTCTATTTTTAGTTGCCTATATATGTCTACACAGTAAATTACTAATTATATAATTTGTGCACCTTTGGTAGGATTTTTCTTTTGCAATACAAATGACTGCGACTGATTTTTAATTTGGTGCTTTATAATCAATTATATTAGAAAGAGAAACATATGTTTGGCAACTTTCAATCATAGCTACAACTTTCACTTACTTTAGATTTTACAATCCCTTTGGTAAACAAAAATATTTCATAGGGTCTCGGGACAAAATAAATGACTATATGATTTCAATTAGTAAAATACTAAATAATTGTAAAGCATATTAATAAACCTAACACTTATAAAAATGTTAAAATAATAATTGCCTAATGTACAGCTTTAATAAACAAGTTGTATGCCATCTTTTTTTAAGAATGGCCTCAAGACCTCCAATTTGGCTATATCTCTTCTATAAGATTTAGAAAAATGTCATATGTGAAATTGAGAAAAAAAAAGAGTGATACATGCAATGTATCTATTTATAAACAAATGATAAACAAATATAGTCCAATTTTTTTTTTTTTTTTTGTATAAGGTCCTAACGATCAATAAAAAAACTCTAATATATCTATTTAGTTAATATTACATGAAGAATAGACTAATTATAACTATTAGAGCTTAATTTTGACTACAAATTTATAACTATTAGCAATGAGTGTTATGTGAATTAATATAACCAACGCCCCCCCCCCTCCAAAACCCCAAACTATAGATTATTAGCATAATATATAAGGATATTTGACAAGCTTATATATAAAACATGTAATAAGCAAGCGAGAAACGAAATGAAATTCAGCGATAGCTTCTTTGTGTGCCACGTCATCAGATTAAACATGAAAATATCACTAAAAGTTTCTAATATTATCTGATATGGGTACTTATCTTTATATATCCAAACATCTTATGATATGAAAACTTCTAAACATTCTAAAACTCTACCTACCATATATATATGGACTTAAGTGCTAATGATAATCTTTTTGCTGCTACTTTTGTTATCGGAAGAAAACTATAATCTCTCGGATAGCGATAATTTACAATCACTATTAAAGCTGAATTTTTTGAAAAAAGACAATCTCTCTCTCTCCCCTACCTTACTCTCCCCATTCTCCCTCAGTGCAAACTCCAGCACCACCGCCCTCGGGGCAACACCCACATTACCGGTCACCACAAATTATGCCATCGGCATCGAATACAACTATCGTCAAGCATCACAAACAACATATCAAAAGACACACACACACACACACACACACACACACACACACATGTACATAATCATACCATCAAACCCATCTTTATTTTCACACCGTCAAACCCAACAGTGGAGTACCCACCATCAAACCCATCTTCATTTTCGCATTGTAATGGAACAATCCAATTAACCAAAAAACCTCTGCTAAATTCATACAAAAATTAAAAATAAAATCCACAACAAAAATCCTAGATTACCACTTGATATTTTGCATAAATATCAAGCCATTGTTATCTGGTGGAGCAAACAAATTAGAGAGATAAAGAGAGAGAAGATCGCATGCTGTATCTGGCGGCGGTGTTGGGCGACGGTTGGAACCTGTAATACCCTGCATTTTTTCGAGCGCGTTAGAAATAATTTTTTTTTTCTAAATGACAATAATTATTGGGTGCCCAAAAATAATAGCGGAGCGATGGCATGGTGCAGTAATCGAGAATTTTTGGACTATGCAATATTAGAGGGGGTTTGGGGTTAAATTATAATTTTTAAAACTTTTGGGGGCCTTTTGTAAATATGTAAAAATGTAGGCCTTACTTTGTAATTTGAGAAAATATAGGTTAGACTAGGGTTGAAAGGTGTGAATAAGTTAGCAAATCATATTTTTAAATCATGACATCTCTTAATTTTAATGACTAAGCTAAAGTAAGTATTAAAATATGGGTTATGTGGATAAAGGAAGCTCGGGTAAAAGAAAAAAAAGGAAGAGAAAGCAGTTAACAACAAGAAACAGAGAAAGAAATAGAGAAGAAGAAAAAAAACAGAGCATAGAAGAGAGCTCGAGGAAACAGGGAGAAAGGAAGAAGGAAGAGAGAGAGAGAGAGAGAATTGGAGGAAATTTCTCCTGGGTAATTCTCTTCTCCTTTCTAGTTTGCGTTTCAGTGTGTGTTTGTGTGTTTTTCTGTGTGTAAAGCATATGTGCTTGCTGTGTGTGTAACTCCGTGTTTTCTGTGTATGCAAGCTTCAGGACAGTGGGTTTATGGAGGAACTGTGGTGTATTTGGGGGTGTTGAGCGAGTAAGGCCGAAGGTGCGTGTGGTATGGGGGTATGCAGTGTATGTGAGGTGTTCAGTGTGTGTGCGTGGATTTATGGAGGATTATGGGTGTGATTGTGGACTATATAATGAAATACGGTGTTTAAGGAGCTAGGGAAGTGATTTTGGTGTGTTTGTGTGTATGGCCGAGAGATGACAGTGGGTGGCAGTGTGTGTGTTCTTGGTGGACAACGAGTGTATGCGTGGAAATGGTGTTGATATGGGTGTTAATGTGTGTCTTGAGGTGTGCTAGGATAATTAGGGACTGTTAATGTGTGTGTGTATATGTAATTGTGTGGGTGTTAGTGAGTGAAGAGGAGGTCCTGCGGAGGTATGGGGCTGGGCAGTGAGGTTGAAGAAGGTGAGTGTGTGCATTTAAGGTAAAACAATGTGTGTTTTTGATCGTGAATAGTGACTGTAATTGTCACTAAAGCAGGGGAAGGGTGGGGGGGCGGGGGGGGTATGTTAGACAGTTTTGTCCATTTTTATACATAATTCGGATCAGAATTTGGCAAAACTCAAAACACTAACCCCCAATATTTTTATGAGATGTACGCTCTGTAATTTTTATGAAATTTTCAGTGTCCGTAAAGAGCGCTAAATTAGGGTAGGATTAAAGAAAATTCTCGAATTATTTGGCATAGAAATTTAAGTTATTTTAATCTGAAACTTTTATGCAAATTTTATTTTACTGATATGTTCTATTATTTAAAATTTCATGCCATTTCGAGATTGACAGATATTTTAGCCGAACCGACTTCTAAGCGCTCAATCTGGACACCGATTTGGGATTTTTAGGCAAAAATTTTCTAAAATAATTTTTAGCCCAAAAATAACTTCCGGATGCTTAACATGGTGTTTTAAGATTTTTTTGGAATTTTTCTGGTGCCAGAAACCTCCATGGGTATTTTAGTAATTTGTTGCCCCAAAGGGATGTTTTGGTAATTTTACCTATAAAAGGTATTTTTTTAGTAAATTCACACACAATAAGGTTATTTGTATGGTGGGTATGTGCATGCAGGGCTACGTGTGGTGGTTTGCTTGTACGACAGTGTACAGAGTGGGTGTGCACCGTGCACCGTGCACCGTGTAATGTGGATGGGTGTGTCTAAGGTGGGTGTGGGAATACAGTGCACGTGTGAGTCTAAATAATGTTTTGTATTATGTGTATGGACGTGGTGTATCGGTGTACATAAATAGCGAGTGTGTGAGTAGTCAACATGTATAAATGGGTGATATGGGCTTGATAGGGAAAGGAAAGAGGAAATGTTAATGGGTGCATAGCATAACTGGTGGGTTCAAGCTTTAAGGCTTAAGCAACAAGAAATATAGTTTTCGTTGATGTATTTATTGTACCCAAAAAGGTTGTTAATCGATAGTCACTTGAAATAAGGGTTGTTGGGTGTGAATCAGGTCAAGAAAATGTTACAGCGATGGGAATGAGAGGCATTATTTTTTGGAATACAATGCCTTGTGGGTTACCAAAATGGGTGAGTTGCAAGTATGTAAAGATCGGACAATTAAATACTGCATTTGAGTTGCTTGAAGACATGCTCAACGGAGATGTTATGTCGTGATTGACGATGCCTTGCTATAGTAAAGCTAGAAACGTGGAGATGAAAAGAATGGCTTTGATGGTTCTTTTAGCCAGATGTAGTATTGCGATCATCGTTCCGGAGATTTTGATGTGGGGAAATGCATAGCGTCATGTAAGTCACCTCTGATCTTTCTAGTATTTTCCTCCATGCATCACATATGTTATCTATTTTCTAGAGAATGGATTATTTACCAAAAGTGATTTTACTTACGGGAATGCTATTTTGATGATTTAAGATTGAGAGAGGTATTTTTGGTAATTTTACATATCCGGTGAGGTGGTCGTTCTGGGAATGTGCGTGAGACAATAGTGAGTTATAATACGGTAATGTAAACTGTATTCTAATCATTGGACTGTTCTGTTTAGGTTAAAGCAATGGATTATTTGGTTAGGATATCTTAGATGTGGATCCAGGTAAGGGCTTCTATCCGAACTTTAAACCATCAGTTTGAGTTCGCAATTGTTCTCTCGTTTTCTTATGTCTGTTGTTGAACTCTGAGTATGCATTGATATCAATATGTTATTACCAAGTAAACCTTGATATTGAACCTGATTCAATTATTTGAACTCTTATCCGTGCTCACCTTTTATTGCATGTTGAGCATTAAAATGTGTATTGATTCCATGATATATGTCTTCTGTATACTGACATGGGGATAAGTCTGTGGCGGGCGTTATAAGGCTGGTCTGAATCCTGCGTAGAACGGAAGTTAGTACCTAAATGGACTAGTATTCTTACATCATGCATGTGTACATTATACTAAGCATTGCCTGTACGGCATTGCAACTACCCATGGTCAGTATCTTTGAAATTTATTTGTATCATATCTGGATTGATCGTTCTAAGAATGACTGAGCACAACTGTTTGGATATCTTATCAAAAGGGATTGAGTTAAACTCTTTTCCCACTTCTTGTCAAATTGATGTGACTGTTCTGAAATCCCTTAACAACTTGTCTTTGAATCATTGTAACTCCTTCAGCAATTACCCGTGAACGACTTTACTGAGCTCTCAAAAGCTCACCCTTATTTGTTTCGTTCTACAGGTAGCCACCAGCAGTAGATCGCGTGAGGAAGAGCTAGAGTTGGGTAAGACCTTAAGACAGTTACCCTATTCTGTGTAAATAGGACCCCTGTGTGGGCATGTACAGTTAGTGTACTCAGTTAAGAACTTATGTTTAATTTTTAACAACTTAAGGTTAGGATCCCTTTTGTGGAATTTTACATTATTAGAAGAACTTAGGGTTCTGTTGTTTTGGAAGATCCGATATTATGCCAAATGTTATGATATGTGGTGATGTTATAGGTTAACATTCCAGGGGTCCGGGGCGATGGAGTTCCATATTTATGGGCTGTTACAGGACCTCTGTGTGTGTGTGTGTGTGTGTGTGTGAGAGAGAGAGAGAGAGAGAGAGAGAGAGAGAGAGAGAGAGAGAGAGAGAGAGAGAGAGAGAGAGAGAGTTTATCTGTGTAACTGTGTGGGGTGTGTGAAGAAAAAGAAAAGGTTGAAGGGAGAGAAAGGGGTTGTAAAGAGAAGGAGAGAGCAAATTTTATAACATTTTTCTATAATGACAGTTTTATCCCTGGACTTTTTAATTGCGTCCGTGATTTGTTAGCCGTCGAACTAATTTGGTTCATTTTTAGAAATTTAGGTACTGATTTGATTTGGCACATTTGAAACCATGAGTACTTAGTTGTACTTTGAATATACTTTAGGGAACAGATTTGACATTTGCCCTTTTTAAAACCTTTTTATGACTTTTAGTTTTCGACGTAGATAACTGTGATTGATCTATAATTCTAGCATATTACAGCAGAAATATTCATAAAATGGGATATTACTAATCAATGACGTGCGTTTTAAAGTAAACAACATAAATATGTCCCACACACTTATATGAACAGAGGATTAATAAAAAGTTTATTTAACTATTCATAAGTAATAAATAGAAAAAAAAAAGTAGTTTTCTGTATGATTTCATGAGCTTTATACTTCTTAATCTATATTTTCTAGAAAAATAGGAATGATATTTACATTACTGAAAAGTAATGCAAAATTCTTATTTGACGTGAACTAATTAATAACTCATTGCATGCTCCACTCTTTGAATACTTTGTTTTAGACTTCGAAATCTTAGTTCAAGTGCAATTCACTATTAATGTGATGCCAATGGAAGTGGGTTTGTACCTACGTGGAGGTGCCACAAAGGTTACAGTCCGAGTCAGCTTCCAAGTATGTTGATGTAGGACACAGCAAGGGTGGAACAAGGGCAGAGACCAAGGGCTTCCCAGACAGAGCCTGAGGGTGGCAGTGCTGCGAGGGCGATGGCGTAGGATGAATACACGACGACAGTCACAGTCGGATGCTTAGGTCCAAAGTCAGGGTCCTGTATGTTTCTCTCTCTAGAATTCTAAAGTGAGGAAGTGAAATATGTTCTGAAAATGTCCAACCGTTTATGTTCTGTCCAAATGAATTCTCAAGACCTCTATTTATAGAGATTGAGATGATGATGTCATTAACCGACACATGGCGCTCCCCGGGAGTGACACGTCACCGGGGGGTCCACGGGTGCCGGTGCTCCAAGGACTGTCGGATCACGTATTCACCCGGCCTGCCCCGCACAGTGTTGCTCTGTCTGTCTGGAAAGACTGGCTCCCACAGCGTCAGTGTGGCCAGAGAACCCCCTTGATCTAGCCTCCAATCCAAGCCCTTGCGGAGTCCCACAGGCCTGGCAGCGGTGGGGAAGACCCGACGCCCAACTGCCAGGTGAACTAGGCGCGATGCCCTCCGAAGACCTGCTCCCGTCTCGGAGTGACCCGGGGGTCATAGTCCCTAGGGGTGCCGACGCAAGCCCCCAGTGCCGGAGCACGTAGGCCAGTCACGCAGGCACCCTGACGGAGATAGTGTCCCGGAGGAGTCACCTATTCCGCAGGCCGAGGTAGCATCCCGGAGGAGCCGTCTACCTGGCCGGCCAAGGTAGCATCCCGGAGGAGCCGTCTACCTGGCAGAAGGGGAGTCTTCGTGCCGGAGCACTTAGAGCTCCCTAGCAAAGATAGTGTCCCGGAGGAGTCGCATATCCCCGCGGGTGAGTCCTTATGCCGGAGCACTTGGAACGAGTCAAGGTAGCATCCCGGAGGAGACGTCTACCTGATTGACCGAGGTAGCATCCCGGAGGAGCCGTCTACCTGGCAGAAGGGGAGTTGAAGAGCTCCCTGGCCGAGATAGTGTCCCGGAGGAGTCGCCTATCCCCGCGGGTGAGTCCTTGTGCCGGAGCACTCGGAGCGAGTCAAGGTAGCATCCCGGAGGAGCCGTCTACCCGACTGGCCGAGGTAGCATCCCGGAGGAGCCGTCTACCTGGCGGAAGGGGAGTTGAAGAGCTCCCTGGCAGAGATAGTGTCCCGGAGGAGTCGCCTATCCCCGCAGGATGATGTACACTCCGGAGAGTGGGTTGAAGCATGTTCCATGACCAAGGCAAGGTGCGCATGGTGTGATGAATGAGTGCGGTGCCCGGGGGCATGATGACATGATTGTGGCGCATGGGCGCGATGAAGTGAGTAAGGTGTCGGGGGGCACGTCTGTGTCAATGGTGGCGCATGGGCGCGACAGAGTGCGTATGGTGTGCTGGAGCAAGGTAGTGTGACAGAGAGCCTGGGGGCACGGCTGTATCAGCGGTGCGCGGCGGAGTGTGGCGCCGGGACGCCGGCGACGGGGGTCGCGAAGTTGTGTCCGGGCGACGGAGGTCACGGAGTTGTGTCCGGGCGACGGCGTCGCGGAGTAGTGTCCGGGCGACGTGGTCGCAAAGTTGTGTCCGGGCGACAGGGTCATTGAGTTGTGTCCAGGCGACGGGGTTCGCGGAGTTGTGTCCGGGCGACGGGGTCGCGGAGTTGTGTCCAGGCGACGGGGTTCGCGGAGTTGTGTCCGGGCGACGGGGTCGCGGAGTTATGTATGGTCCCTTGAAGAGAAGTGAATGTGTTAAGGATGAAGGCCAAAGGCCAACTCTTCGGGGAAGGTCGAGGCCGACCCCAAGGAGGAGGCCGAGGCCGACCCCAAAGGGAAGGCCAAGGCCGAGGCCGACCCCAAAGGGGAGGCCAAGGCCAACCTCCTTGGGCAAGTGCCATGGCGCATCGACGGGCGACGGGCGAAGTGTGATAAGTCTTCGTGCAATGATGAGTTTATTGGTGACGAAGTCGCGTAAAAGAAGTAAGAAATGCACGTGACTTGAGCGTGCGCGCTTTGACCGGTTGTGATCGTTGAAGATGACTGTTGCTTGTGCGGACGTGTCATGGAAAATGGGACCGCATGGGCCTTTGGGTACGATCAGAATAGGTTGGGAACATAATGTTATCTATCGTTTTGAATACATAAAATAAAATAGTAAACACTTTCAATTCATGCCTTGCTTACTGTATTTAACAAATCTTAATGCAAAGTTAATGACAAATTCATAAGAATATATATATATATATATATATATATATATGGGGGCTGATCCAGTGCTAGCGCTAGCAACTTAACCCAAGTTGCTAGCGGAATCAGGCCGTCCACGCGCGAGAATGGACGGCCAGATCGCGCGCCACGACGGTCATTTTTTTCATCGTCCACTACATAATGTAGCGGACGGCCAAATCGCGCTAGCAATGGATCAGCCCCCTATATATATATATATATATATATATATATATATATGGATCGTGATCCATTGCTAGCGCTATCATCGTCCGCTACATAATGTAGCGGACGGCCAATTATCGTCCACTACATTATGTAGCAGACGGCCAAACAGCGCTAACAATGGATCACGATCATATATATATATTTATTTATTTATTTATTTATTTCTTTGGACATGTATAAGTACGATAAACTAGACGTGAAGAGAGGTTTTATACATTTGACATTTTCTTTTACTTAATCACATAATAATATAATAATGATTAAAAATCATTTTATGACAATTCTTTAGTATTCTCGTTAACTAACCACTGCCTTCTAAATTATGTAAACTATTTCGACTTCAATTAATTTCACCTGGCAAATAATGTGTTTATGTTTCAGATGTCGTCTGTTGATTATTTCCATTAGATTGTTATTCCAATTCTAAATATAATTTGCAGGTTTTTATGTTGTCTATCTTTGCAAAAGTATAAAAAGAAAATATGTTTCGCAAGATATATGATTTGAGATAATTCTTTTTAGTAGTGTCTTACTTCATCGAGTTTCATAAGTGTAAACTGTAAGTCGATGAAAAAATAAAACTGAATTGGACCTAGACGAAGCATTGTAGGTTGTGAAAGTGATACTAAACTTTTTTCAGTGTTCTTTTTTTTTTATGTACTTCTTTCACTTGTGCGTATGGCTGTATACGAACCGAGTTCGAGCCGAACATGGGTGTGTTCGAACTCGGTTCGTCTAAATGTTGGTGTGATCGAGCTCGGCTCATGTTCGCTAAGAGCCAAACCATCAATGTTCGAACTCGGCTCGAGTTCGTGACTCTGCAAATCGGGCTCGACTCGTTAAATTATACGAGCCGAACTCGAGTTCGAAAACTAGGACCGTGTGCATGTTCAGATCCAACCAAATCCCTAATTTTTCTCAAATTACTCGATCTTTGACGCAATCAAGCTGTGGACTTTGATAAATCAAAAAAGATCTATAGAATATACAAGGAAGAAGAAGATTTAAAATAGAAAACATACAACAAGAGATCGGTCGACGATGAAGTCATCGACAGTGGTTCGACGACAGGGGCGTCGACGACGGGGCAAAGGAGGCGACGATGTGGGGGGGGGATGAGGCGTCGGCGATGGAGAGACGAAGGCGTCAGCGATGGATAGACGAAGGCATCGGCGATGGAGAGACAGAGGCATCGGTGAGTGCACTACAAGAAAATGACCTTTTAGCGACGGATTTTTAGGGACGGAACTAAATCCGTCGCTAAAAGTGCCTTTTAGCGACGGATGTTCCGTCTCTAAAAGTCCGTTGCTAAAGATGGCCTTTTAGGGTTTACCCGGTTATTTGTCTATATATATGTGAATTTTAGGGTTACATTTCTCTTCTTTTCACCTGCCTCCTCTCAAATCTCACAGCCTCCTTCTCTCAAATCTCACAGCCTCCTTCTCTCAAATCTCTTTCTTTCTCACAGATCTACCAAAATCAATAAGCCTCGACTCACGACCACCCTACTCAACCCACATCTCCGCGGTGGCTAGTCACTCTAGATCTACCGCATCTCCGCCGTCGCCGGTCGGTCTCTCTCACGTCGTCGTCATGTCACCATCGTCGCCGGTCGCCACCGATCTGTCACCACCGTGCCCCGACGCCACCGATCTGTCACCACCGTGCCCCGACGCCACCGATCTGTCACCACCGTTCCCCGACGCCACCGATCTGTCACCACCGTTCCCCGACGCCACCGATCTGTCACCACCGTTCCCCGACGCCACCGATCTATCACCACCTTGCTCCGACGCCACCGATCTGTCACCACGGTGCCCCGACGCCATCGATCTGTCACCACCGTGCCCCGACGCCACCGATCTGTCACCACCGTGGCCCCGACGCCATCGATCGGTCCCCACTGTCGCCGACCATCGCTTTGTGGGTGTTGGGTAGACTGAAGAGTTTCAGTCAATGGATGTTGTTGATGTGTAGATTGATTAATTCCGTCACTAAAAATAATTCCATCGATCGTAAAAAAAAATACCCGGAAAATTCCGTCACTAAAAATAATTAATTTCGTCGTTAATATTAATTTTTTACCGACGGATTACGAAATTCCGTCGCTAATCTTTTAGTAACGGGGTTTTCACCCACGGATTTTTAGCGACGGACAGTCCGTCGCTAAAAGTTTTTTCGACGGAATATCGACTTTTAACGACGGAAATGTCCGTCGCTAAAAGTTGATTTTCTTGTAGTGATGGAGCTTCTATTTCTTCTCCCGAAGACTCTTGACTTTTTGGATGGAGTGTTTGGACCTTGGATGGACCTTCTCCCGAAGACTGACCTTTTTTTATGGAGTGTTTGGATGACTTGTTTCAGTTGTGTGGATGAAGTGTTTGGATGTGATGATATCTTTATCTTTAAGTTTTTAACTTAGATAACTAAATGGGTTAGGAAAAAATCTTATTTATTGATACAAATATTTTATATTTATATAAAATACACGAGCTCTAATGTTCGCGAACATTAATAAACAAACAACAAAATGTTCATGCTCAGCTCGTTTAATAAACGAGCCCTAAAATGATGTTCGTGTTCTGTTCATTTGTGAAGTGAACAAACACGAACGAGTTTTTAGCGAACCAAATGACGAGCTGTTCGTAAACAGCTCTGTTCATTTACAGCCCTACTTATGCGACATGCCATTGTGTTTGTTTTGTTGTTCCATTCCTTTTGTTACCTCTACTTATTAAAGATAAACATGCATCATTACACTTTACAATGACTTAGTATTGAAAATTTTTGGATACGCTGTTCGCGTAGTTTTAGTAAACCTTATAAGAGCAACAAAAAAAAAAAAAAATTCAATCACACGCCCTACAACTTTATCTATTCTATGTATTCACATGTTAGACCTTAATTTTGACTACTAACACTTAAAAAGCACTTTAAAAGCAAAATAAAATCTCACATATTTGAAATACGAAAATTGCGTATGAGTCAAAGATAAATAACTTTTAATTTCATAGCTTTCTTTCATATTTAAGGAAACAATATATAAACTGAATACGACTTAATTCTTATATATACTTTAAAATACCAACATGGCAATTTACCTAAGAAATTGATTTTAAATGAATAATATAAACTAGGAAATCGTATAAGCTAGTGAGAAAAAGATATTAGGATGCATGTTCCCAACGCTACTTAATTTGTTACATAATTTGATAAAATCAGAAAATTCTTTTCGTTGAAAATTTTCACCCCGCCACTCTACTATACAGTTCATCCATAAAGTTACGAGACATTCATGATATACAAAGAGACTTTTCAAATAAATCAATAAATATTTGATTCAACATGCAAAAAGTTATTCAATAATTAATGGAAAAAATAAATTACATTCCAACCCATGCTGTTGCACGGGTCCATTAGCTATAACCATATAATTATATTGAACAAAGCGAACAAACAATTGCTTCCAAAAATTTCCTCGATTTACAAAGCAAACTAGAAAAAAATCAAAAAAATTAGTGTAGTTCTATGGTTTTCAATTCTAAAGACCTATCAAATGAACCTACAAAGTTTTTATGGCCTACGGAAGGCTTTGGTAGCACCACATCCCATAACAGATGAAGGTAGACGTCCCAATCTCTCAATCCCTTCTTCAAACACCACTCCCATACCCATGTAGAAGTGAGACTCTATATGGCAATGGAAAGCCCAAACCCCAGGATTATCGGCCCGAATCCTCAAAGCAGTCCATCCGTAGGGATGAAGCGGCACCGTATTCTTCATAATCGGATTGACCAAGTTGTACTTTTTTGGGTCACTGTTCACGTCGAACTTGCCCGTGCCATACCCGAGTACCCAAAAATCATGCCCGTGAAGATGCCACGGGTGCGTCTCACTATTATTCAGGGTCATGGTGTTTGCATTTTGTAGAACAATATCCACTGTTGTGTTGAACTGCAACCTGTAAATTGAGTTGCTAGCAGTAGCATTCGTATTTTTCGCGACGCTGTAAATATCATAGTTTGCAACATCGTAACTATCAGGAGGAGGCGTTTGGTCGAATGAGTGAAGCAAATTTTCCTTCAGCGCGATTAGGTACGGGGTATGAGGAAAGTTAAACGAGACGTTGTTCAAAGACCAGCGTCTATACCCGTTGATCTCGTTTTGCGTGTTGAGTAACACAATGACTCTGTCTGGCTTCAAGGGAGGAGGGAGAGCATACCCTCGGTGAGATTTGATTGCATTGCTCTGAGCCACTCTTGGTGCTAGGTCATTCCAGAGGGGTCCGGCTGGCGGAACCGTTGGAGGGTTTCTTCTAGGGTGGTTTGGGTAGTAGTTGAAAATGGCCAAGCCATTTGGGGTTGTGCTATTCCGGCTGACAACTTTTGAACTCATCCAGTAATTTCTTGAAGGGTTTTGGTCGGCTTTGATCAGGACTGAATACGTCTCACCGGAGTAAATGAAAAGATTTTTCACTACAAATGGCTCGACATTGTGCCCATCGGCTTCAACAACAGTCATGTTATGCCCCTGCATTGCAAAGAAACTGTAGCATTTGAGCAACAAACCTAGTAGGAGCTTAACAAATCTGTTAAGTGCTATAAATGTGTTCTAGTGGTTGTTGGTTAAATAGGAGTGAAGCCAAATTCGAACATTTTCTTTTTTGCTAGAAGGTATTTAAGTGATACTTTTAACCCGTTAGTCACAAAAGAACGTAAATTTAGCAAGTAAAAAACGTATCGACACCCTTAAATTATTGTACACAAGTATGATCATTCTATTTGCGGTATCCTCGCTTAAGACAAGTCATTGTGGCTTGTGGCTGTAGCTCAAAAAGTTGTACATGTAGCTTTATTTGCGTCAAACACTGATTAAGTTTTGGAGAGGAGAAACACACATAGTACGGTCGTCTAGTATGAGAGCTTACCTCTATTTCAAAACTTAAAGCTGCTAGGGCAGTCAAACTTCCGATCCTTAGGCGATATGTTTTTCCGGGAACTACCGTCATCGTGTAAGGAGAACAGTCAGGACTAGACGCATTACAAAGGACATCTCCAATGCTTGGTGATGAAGTGCAGTCGAACTTTCCCCTCCCTTGTATCAGAAGTGACTGACCAAGTAAAAACAGGAAAAGCATTAGCGAAATGAATTGACTTTTCTCCTATGTATCACTATCAGCATTAAAAAGAGACAAGTTGAAAGAACTGCAATCTTGTTTATATATTTACCTGAGGCTCTCCAACCCAGACGAAGGGTTTCGAGGACAGGCCGACCACTTGTTCATACGTGCTCTTGTGATACCAATCGTTAAGAATGATGTTGCGATCGTAGTCATAGGAGAAGGGCTCGGATTCTCCATCCGGAAGTGCAACACGGATAGATCCATATAGGCCGGCTTGTCTTTGCATACCATAATGTGCGTGGTACAAGTACGTTCCAGGCTACACAGTTTCATAAACAAACAGTATGTTACTACACAAGTGACAGAGGAAAGTAAACGAAATTGGTCATCTTATGATTAAGAATTTATTCTTACGATTAAATATAGAAAACAATAATTAGACATGAATTTCGCTTTTGTTAAAACTGTAGTTGTTTCTGTAAAACTACAGTTTGTATGCTGCAGTTGTTTTGTAAACTTAGTTGGTTGGTAGAAACAAGATGAACGAATCTGTGACGTACTTCGAGATCATGCACCATGTGTGGCCTGTAAATCAGTGCAATCACATGGAAGTTTTAAAAATCAGACATGGTTTTAACATAATCTGTTAGAGTCATTTAAGCAAAAACAGAGTATGGAATGGCAAATCGCTCATGGCACATGACTGCGAAAGCAGGGCTTAGACTGATGCAGAGATCAAGGACATATGAACTTACCCTGTCCACAACGAATTTGTATGTGAAGGTGTCACCAGGAAGAATTGGGCATTGGGTCACCCCTTCTGTTCCGTCAAACCATGGCGTCCCAATCTGAAACCGAAAAGGAGATATGATAAATAAACATTTTATCATGGCACTTGATGAACTTGCGCTGACCAAGTCCTCACATTTGTTAATCATGTCGCCAGAGAAGCTGCAGCAGCACATGGTTGTACCGCTTGCATGAATAACTGTACTATTCTTCTCTGGCAACGCCCGTTTCTTTTTTATGCAGTTTTACCAACCTGTCTAATCCCGTGCCAGTGAATCGCCACATTCTCAGTTAACAAACTGTTCTTGAGCTCCACAACGATCGTGTCGCCTTGCTGGGCTAAGATTGTAGGCCCCGGCGATCGGCCATTGATGGTGATGACTAGCTTCTTGTAGCAATCTGGTGACCCGTACTCATACTTCACCTCCCATCTGTACCGGCGAATTCTAGCCTCAACAGACGGAACACTAGTTACGAAAACAAAGAGCGACAAAAGCACCAACTTCAGAGCCAAGGAACTTCCGCACTGAGAAAATGCTTCAACCATTTCTTTCAGTTTACAAAACCCCAAGTGCAGAAATGTGTTTTTGTATTGGCTTCTGTAACCTTTACCTCGACATATATATGCCGCCCCCAAGGTCTGCTCGTGGAACTGGTGATGTTGTACGAATACTAGTCAATGGAAACGCCTGAGGAGAAGATTCAGAGAAATTGACTAAGTAAAGGCGAAGTGGTCCAAGACGAGTTAGAGAACAATACTAGTCAATGTGGCCACGAAATTGCCCAAAAGACGAGGAAATTACTTTAGAGTTTCCTGTAAATGACTACCCAGCTTGGCCCCCGCCCAGCTGGAGGTGTCCTTAGGTCGGCATTTTTGTTCATATTCCTTTGTTGGTTTTGCACTTTTGACACTAATTAAATTATAGGTCTAAATGGCTCCACCAATTAAGGTAACAGATGTCATGATTTAATGTAATTTATATATACCAGTCTAATAATCTTTACATCCTTTTCATTATCAATTTTGTCTGTTTTACCTCTGCTCTTCTTAATGCTCGAATAGAGGAAAGAAATTACTTTGAAACATGGTAACCATAAAAAGCACCCTGTATTCTCAGAAATGAATGATGGTCACTTTTTGAATTGCTAAATTGATATGGACAACAAGTTAATTAATGGTCATTGAACGTAATACTTAATGCCACTGTTACCATTCTTGCCCCAATAATTAATGGTTGAATTTCGCGTTTACTTTTTGTTAAATGTAGATGGGAAAAGTTTTGACTGCTATTCGGGTCGTAGAAAAATAGTTATAACCCCCCAGTATAGTGATAATTAATTGTTGTTAAGTAATTGTAGTAGTGACGCTAAAAAAGGATTGAAACGGTCGCTAAAAGTGTTGGTAGAGATGTCATTGAATATATTTGGCGAATATTTTTTGTCGTTATACGGAAAGTTGTAACTATCTTTTTACCACCAATATAATAGTCGAAAAATTTCCTATAACAAATGTTAGTGTGTCGGAGAATGACAACGTATGTGAATTAAACAAATATCGTAATGATTGTTATGGAAGGAAAAAAAAATTGCACTCAAGACGTTTAGTTTAATTTGGGATCGGAGGGAGTAATAGTCGTACTTTGTCAAAATGACTGTCTCTCGGAAATGTTCAAGGTAATAGTCGTCTTTGAAATCCTCCCATCGAACTTTAATCGGAGAGTCATACAAAGTTAACTTTCAACCTTAAGTTCTACTTCAAACAAAAAAAGAAAAAAACGTAAAAAAGAAAGCCGAATTACGTACCACGTAACAAATTACCTAAAATAATTGCCTTATCATGCTTCTTTCAACTTTCAACTACCCGCTCCTTTAAAATGGAAATTATTAACATGACAAACAAATGAAAAGTTACTAATAAAAACTCCCTCCTTTTGATAGATCTCTCTTCTATCTTGACACATGCTTGCTCGGTTCCATGAATTTTCTCTTTTGACTTTTTACAAAATTCTTAGAATAGATTAGTACATTTGATGATGTAAACATTAATATGAACTTTGACATCTTAGCATTGGACATTTTCATCGTCGGTTTAAGTTTAGTCGACTATTTCTTTCTTTTTTGCCAAAGCCCAAACTTTTTCGTATGCACGTTTAAGTTGAAAAGGAATACTGTCCGAAAGGACGTGAAATATGATCAAATATATAAATTGTGCATGTAAAAGTTCTTACATTCAATTATGCCCCTTTTCACTTTTTCCTAGGCAAACACGGAATATTGCGGCATTAAGATTGTTTACAAGTGTAATTTATTGGCAAACCAAAAGAAAATCAATGTGTTCGGACTACCAATTGGTTTTCAATCTTAATTGTCAATCTACATGTATTTTAGGGAAAGCAAATTAAACTCATCATCCAAAGCCTTTAAAATTGTTGCAAAGTCAAAAGGCTTTCCATTGTTGGTGCAAGCTATGGTTGCTTTGGAGAGGGAGAAGGTGAAAACTAGATAACTTCGAAGAAGTTAATGCCAATTTTGTTCATTTTCTCTCTTGGTCACGTTGTTGGGACCGGACCATTAATCAACCAATAGATATTTGTTTGCCTCCAGCTTCTGAAGATGGCCCATGCAACATCTCATTTTGACCAGAGGACTGGAATGTGCAAAGACTCACTCAAACCGCGTTGTCTACAAAGAAATGGTCTACCAATAGGAATTAGACTTTTGGGTTCAGGGTCTACATCCTTTGCAATTGCATCCAAGGTATTGCAAATACCAACAGCGCAGCATAAAATGGAGGAATCAAAGCAATTGATTGGGGAAGTTGTAAAGAAGAAGAAATTCTTTTTATTACAAAAGGTGATTGAGACCTTTGCTATATGGTGGTAGTCTCTACATCTTGTTCGATCTCAAACTTTTGCTAGTCACACGAATAATTTTCTCTGCATGTTTTCATAGTCCGAAGAATAGGAATACCAAATCTGTGACGATCAAAAAAGCACTAACATTAGTTCATTCACGAGGATATATTCAAGCGTAAATCGTCGAAAGATCTCGGGATGTAGTTAGTAGATAGGCCTTAGAAGAAGGAAGGACATTTATTTTCACTTCCGGGTGACATTTAAATAAAAGTAGCTGATTTATATTTTGTATAATTAAGCAGCAGGCAGAAGAATTAAAAAACCTCTGAATGTACGTTGGCTCTTGGCCTTTGATTAGTGAAACCTTCTTCTGGTTCCAAAAATAAAAAGATCACATCTTAGAAAGCACCTGGAAACCAAGATGCTGTGACACCAATTACAACTACTCACTAACTTTATTAGTTGCACCGGTATTAAATATGTGGCAGAATACTCTAATTGATAAACTAAATTTGATATATATATATATATATAGCAGAACAATGACCTTTGCTTTACAACCACGCACGCATCAATTCGCCAGCTCAGCCATTTAAAAATCTTCCCCAGGAAGCAAGTGGTTTTCCTTGCATTTTCCTGACAACTTGCGTGGATTAAGCGATGTACTAGCTTTTATATTGTACCATCCCTCTCAGGAAATTAATTTTTTTTACTCTTGGAAATTAATTTTTTGTACTATTATCATCTTTGATGACAACAGTGACAATTGGAAGGGATTGATTACTTAGAAAGTTAATTTATCATTCGTCATATTAAGTATTTTTTGCCGAATATAAGGCGTGCTTGGCATTTATATTCTCATTTTACAAATTTAATCTGAATGAATAATGTGCCAATTTTCATGTTTGGCGGCCGGTTTCAATTGTCGTGATATTGGAAATAGTTTTCAACAGAATAATTTTAGATTACTACCTGGATTGTAAGAAGATGCGTACAACACATATTCAGTAACAATTAATAATCGTTAAACTTATTTATCGGTTTTTTTTTGTTGCCATCTTTAGCGACATAATGTTAAATAATAATATATGATGATCATTAATTGTTGAGAAATAACCGTGGATGGTATATTCTTAAAATCCAAGTAGCATCCAAAAGTTTTCTTTCTCAAAATGGTGATGACCAGTTGTCACCTCTTACAACACCTCAAGACGTATTTTGGCACGTAGCCTGTTTGAATTTATCGTTCATATATATTCTAAGTAATCTTCAAAATCATTACCCCGTTAATGAGGAATCTAATTATATATATATGAAAGGCAAAGCTGAGAGAAAATGTCCACGTCAGCGCCTACATGGACACCCTCTCCTTTTGCCACGTGGAATTTATTTTAATGTATTTTCGTTTTCCTTTTTTGTCACATGTTTCTCTCGCCTATTTAATAATTTGAATTTGAATTCCAAAATCATCTAATTTTGTGACATGTTTCTCTCACATAGTCAACTAATTTGATTTGAATTCCTTTTTTGTTGCAAAATCATTTATTTTTGTTGCATAACATCTCTTTATATACTATCTAGATTTTTTGCTGTAAAAAAATTAATTTAATGTAATTTTCGTCTTTATTTTTCTATGACATGTTTCTCTCACCTATTCAACTAATTTGAATTTGAATTCTGTTTTTGTTGCAAAATAATCTGTTTTTGTTGTATAATTATCTCTTTATATGCTATCTAAATTTTTTTGCTCTCAACATTTAACTAATTTGAATTTGATCGAGAGTCTTCTTTGACCATTAATTGTTTCCAAAATTTCCGTTTTAATTTTTATGCAGTATCTATCTTTAGGACCATCAATATCTCTTTGGTCTTCTCCCAAATACCAAAGAGATATTGATGGGTATGTGAAGGAGTCTCTCATATCCACCCACACGTTGAACACATGTTGGACACATCTTTAGAATAGTTCCACTTTTATCCAAGAATAAGTTCATCTCTCAGCTTCTCTTCTCCGTCTCAAATAGGAAAAAGACTAAAGTCAAACTTTAAGCCTCTTCTTTCTATCCTCTCTCTCTCTCTCTCTAGTACACTAAAATCATTAACCATCAGTTTCGGGATTTCATCACCCAATTTCTTCCTGTTTCTAAGTCCTGATTTATCTAAATCTTATTGATTTTCTTAATTTTCTCACATAGTTTTCTCATAAACATGATAATTCTGGAATCTTCCATCATTATCACATTACAAATTCAGAATTGTTGCCTCATCAGAAAGGGACTCTCCTATTTACGTATCTTCTTCACAATCGCACCAACACGAAAGAGAAAACGAAACAGAGTTGCAGTTTACGTAGGTGAGTAAATTAACACTTTTTCGTTCTCTTTTTAAATTTTGAGTGATTTACTATATGGTGTGTATTTCAGATGAATTTACGAGGGACGTGTTGATCGGCTTCTTTTACTTTGTATTTCTACATACCAACAAATTCAGGTACGAGTGGTTCGCCATTACACATTCTTTCTTTGCATTATCGACTTCTTTTTCTTTCCTGGGTGGCGTTTAATTGGCGATTGTTTCTGTTTTTGGTACGTTTTTACTGTTTTGCGTTTTGGGCTTTCTGTAAACATGTTTCTGGTTTTTTTCTTTCGTTCTATTTGTTTGGTTTAGTGATATAATCCTTTTCTTTGTAGTGTCTTATGGATGATGTTCAATGTTTGCCATTAATTTTTGTTTTTGTTTCCACAAAACATTGATGTTTCTACAATCCCTTCGCCCCTTCGCCCCTGCACCTGTAATCAATTCTTTTTTCTTCCTCTTTTGAAAATTTCATTTTTCAGTTTCTGATATCTCTCTATGGTACCCAATTTTGTGATTATTGGTTGAATTAATGTCACAATTTTGTTACTAATTAATTCTGTGTACTTTAAGATTTTTTTAAAGGAAATTTAAGCGTCTTCTAGCAACGGTAACAAGAACGTTGAAGTGGATAGAGCTCCTTGAGTATTGATCTTGATCGTATTAGTTTTGTTTTTTAGGTAGTGACTTTGTTATGCGTGGTGATTTTTGAGGTTTATTGGTGATTTTATATATATGATTATAAAACAGAAGGACTTCTTTAAATGCCTCATGATCCAGAAGTTTTGTGAATAGGGTATAGAGAAATGGTGGGTTGTCTATGATGCAGACAAGGGCACTTCAATTAGAATTGCAATACTAGCTTGGTAGCCACTAATTTAGTTCGAATTGTTGTCACTGGCCGGAAGAATTTGAGTGCTGAAATCCACATAATGATGAGACCCCCGTGAGTAAAGGGGGATTTCAGTTAACAATTTGTCATCCCATTATATTTCCTAATTCCCATTTTTGGCATCTATCAGAACCATCCTTATATCAGTAGTAGGGTAACCCTTGAGCTGCCATTTTGAAAGTACCCCTTTAGCTGCTTGAACCTGGTGTTAATCAAGAGAGATCCAACTGTGAAGTTTCAATTGCTGTTTTGAGAGACAACAGCCACATCAGTGATAAATTTACCGCAAGAAAATGAAAGAGACCGAAGGAAATTATATATTTGTATCAGGTGTTTTTAGTTTTGTTTTTCGGGTAGTGACTTTGTCATGCGTGGTGATTTTGAGGTTTATTGGAAATAAGTTCCGAATTGCACAGGTTCATTACAGAAACCGCGTGAAGGGTGATTGGTCAGGAGCTATTGATTCAGCTCATCAGTGAAGATATTGATCCTGGTTAGCTTCATTTTTTTTTCTTTTAAAATGAATTTGTTCTCTCTCTCTCTCTTAAAGTATCTCTGTGTCGCTTTCTGTTGCCTGTTATTGAGAGAACAAATTTAATGCCAAAATTGATTTGGATTGTATTAGTTTAGTTGATTTCTTGAGTTGGGTATGCTGGCATGTCCCGTTTCTTTGTATTTTACCCACTTGCTAAAAATTGCTTCATGAAATGTAAGAAGTTTTCTCGGTCTGTGCCAGTTTCATGAAGAAGTTGACCCAGTTTTAAAGTTTTTCAATCTAATAGTTCTAATTGCAATGAAATTTGGGGAATGTCCCAATCCCTTAATTGGACCAGATCAATTGATTTTCATGAGAGGTGATATAGGTTGGAATCAAATTTTTTGCACTATAGCCAATTGAATTATCGGGCAAGGATCTAATCGAGCTCTATCAACGAAGAGGCGAGCACTAAGTTTTTAGTCCCTATTCGGAAAGCAAGCGTTGTGGCGGTGGATACTATTTGCGTCGAGGAAAGTTCGGAGCATCATCACCTTGATTTACGGTAATCATTTTGATTTTAGTCCCAAAAGTTGTCACAAATGATGTGATAATGACAGTTGTGTAGTAGTTGTCACCCAGTGATCTGCTGTTAAGATGTGGTCCCAAAAGTTGTCACAGCCATATTGCCTCTACCTTTAGCATCTGAAAGTTTGGGTTGAATACTGTCAGGATATAATTATTTACTTTTGTAATTACATCAAAAAAGGTAACTATGGCAACAATCTCTTTCAATGTTCTTGCTTTATACCTTTGTACACTAACTTTCCTCCTCTTTAGAACATGAACATGAATTGTTCGTGACATTTAATACATTAGTTCTCTTTATTTTGCTTTCCATGACTTTAATTTTGCACTAAAACAAAACATGTAGTAATTTGTCATACCAAGATATTCTTTAGTGAGACTTCAAGTTAATTAAAGATAGAAACACCTAATCTATAGTAAATACTACGTTTCGATTACTGTTCATTGTGTTATAATTAATAATCGGCAATCATAAAAAATAAAATTTTATGTTATAATATTTTGTTTGGTGCAGTATTGTATTAAATAAGCACTCTAACGTGACTATGTGATATATTTGCAGCGTTGGAGGCATCAATGTGAACGTTGCTGATGGAAACTTCGTCAACTATTTTGCATTCTAAATTTTCTTTTTAAAATTGTGTTCAGTCGATGATTATTAAATTGGTTGAAACAAAAGTGTTGTAACTTTAACTTGATGTTTTGGTTAGATTGTAATTGTTTCAACCTGCACTTGCCATCGCTTTAACTATTTTTGTATATTATTGTATTTATAGTCATATATGACCTTTCTTAGTTAACACCTGACCTAATATTATAAAAAATATTCCTGTGTGCAACGCACGAGTTCAAAACTTGTTAGGATTGATAGCTCAAGTAAAGAGAGTTGGAACTTTTGTCCGAAAATGTATGTCTCTAACTCATCCTCACTCTCACCACTTCAAAATTAACATCTTTACAACCACCACCATCACCACCACCAATGTAAAGCCACCTCCACCATTGCTAAATTGCCACACGACAATAAAACCCTCACACAACCACTTCACAGCCCACCATGCCACCACTGCAAAACCACCTCCCACAATTGCTCAAACAATGACAGCCCTACACCAACCGCACCACTAGTACAAAAGACCTCACACTGTGCTGAACAACCACTGAACCATAACAACCTTGCCAAAGCACTCATCCACCATGCCAAAATACCTCACACAATCCTTAACCACTCTTACAGTTACAGCCCCACACTCCCACCAATCACCTCCTCACAACTAACAACCACCTCTAATACCAATTATAATATCCCAAATATGCCACCACAATCCCTACACAACACCTCAAAACCACTAAGTCGTGACTACTAGAGATGTCAATGGGCCGGGCTTAGTCGGCCCAGCGGGCCAACTGACAAAACGGGTCGGGACTGGGCTCAGGGGGTGCGAAAATGGGCCGGGCCAACTTACTAGAATATCTAGGCCTAGTCCATGCTCAGGCCCTAGGCCCAATATTTAGGGCCGAACTTGGGCTAGGCCCCAAAAAAAAATATTTTTTTCAAAATTTCTTCCTATTCATTTTAGCGTCAGAATATGATAGACTGCATCATAAATAGATTTTGATATGATAGACTGCGTCATACTTGTGTAGAATAGGAAATTTGGATGATCAAACACCACCAAGGAACTAGAAACTACATGTTGCTTGCTTTTGATCGGTTTTCTAACCATGTGAACTGTTGATCATTAGTTTCACTCGCATTAGTATTTTGAACTGGTGGAGAAATGTAAAGTATTAATTAGGATATGCATTCTTGGGTTCATGCTCTAATAGCATAAGCTATAGAGTAAGTGGGAACTTAAAAGTTGTTCATCGAGACAATAAATGTAGCAATAGAGAAGAGTGTTGAGCATGATGGAGACCTGTGATTATGCTTCCATGCTTACTCTGATGAGCATCTTTGCTGCTGCTTAACTGCGTCATGACTAGGTGAGCACCAAGGTTAGGCTATGTAGACACCTACTTTTTGGCTCTAGAACTGTATAGGCCCTTACGTAGCCCCCCACTTTCAAGTCTGGCCCTTGTTTGTCCTCTATGCTGTTTACATGTAAAATGTCGTCAATTTGAGTACCATGGATGGTAATTTTTGGAGTTTTAGCATTTTAATTCAGTGATGTGCTTGTTTCCAGCATGATTCCAACGCAAAGTATATTGACTATATCATTGACCTGAATGGATAACTGGTTTATGCTATGCCCAATGCAGATTTATCATCCTTTCTATTGATCTTCAACAT
Source organism: Escallonia rubra (assembly GCA_033065855.1). Lineage (NCBI taxonomy): Eukaryota > Viridiplantae > Streptophyta > Magnoliopsida > Escalloniales > Escalloniaceae > Escallonia > Escallonia rubra. The sequence continues at coordinate 213,299 of JAVXUO010000835.1, read as the reverse complement.
AATGCCATGGCAAATATGTAGTGTCCAATTAAATTAAAATTATGAAGAAAGAATATTTTGATCGATTACGGTCTCCGTCTTCATGGTTGCTGCCAATTTTTAGTACTCTTACAATTGATAAGCTATGAGCATAGCCTTTCACACGAAAATAAACATTATGCTGCTTGATGTGATTATATAGGTTTGTGGAGTCCAATTCGGAGAAATCTAGCTCTGAGAGGGCCAGAAAGAGGGCCATGGGCAACTATCTCCTGCAGTTCGGAGAGGACTCAGCTTCATTTCATTACCTTGGTTTCGGGGTGGACCCTTTCACTCTATTTTATTATATACGCTTAGCGAAAAGAATGTTTTTTGATATACCTAGGACATGGATAAATCGGGCCAGCCCTGAAAAATAGGTTGGTTTCAAGCCAGTCCATTTTTAAGGCCTGACCCGGGCCGGGCTGGATTTTCTTGAGGAAAAATAAGGCCTGGTCCAGGCCCTGGCCCATGGCCCCATGATTAGGGCCGCACATTGTTCACAATAGGGCTGGGCAAATTTATGGCCGGATCGGGCCAGCCCGAGGGCGGCCCGACCTGTTTGACAATTCTAGCCACTACCAAACCAACAATCAGATCTGATCTATCACCACAGTCCTCACATACCACACACCACCATCATTACATCCCTACTCGCCATCACAAACACCACCCAACCATCATTTTAACCACTTATAGAGTTGGTATAAAGATGACTCCAAATCTGTTGTCCCAATCTTGTATGCCCTGACGTGTCCCACCATTCTAAAAATGTTGCGGTCCACTAGAAAATATCCATTTTTAACAGCATTTGACTATTTTGCACCTAGTTTAACAGGCAAAAATTAAACACGCCTTCTCTTTCTTCCATCCCCCTTATCAAGATGGTTGCATGTTCCTAACATGAATGTAAGGGGGCGTTGTTTACACAATTAGTTCTTTGATCATTTCGATGTTGGTTTCTAAATTCATTAAATATGCTGTTATCTGATTCTTCAAATTATGTTCATCATATAACTTAATGTGATCGTTATCATGGACCTTGAGAAATTATGAAACTTATATACATTCTCAACCCAGCCACATTCATGTGATATCACTCATCTTATAAGGTTACTGAAATCTAAGGGAGGACTAACATGGTGAAATCTCAAGTCCTCCAAAAGTTCCACGGCTATATTTTTATGAGCTTGGCTAGGGTTCTCTAGATTGTGAGTTAAAAAGATGCGTTGAATAGAGGATGATATTTCCTTCCTTAATCTATCTCTCAGACTCGAAGAAAGATCTCCTCAATTCAAAGAGAAAACCATTACACTTTTAATCCTAAAGTTATAGAGTGAAGTGGGCTAATAAATTTCTAGACACATGTCATCTTTGGACTTGAGAGACATGATGTGGCACACAAGATTGGGACAACAGATTTGAAGCCGAGAGAAAGGACGAGAATAGGATAATCGGTTTTTTCATGAAAGAAAAAAGAGAAGAAGAAGGGTTTGTGATTAGAGATAAAAGAAAAAGGGATGAAGAGTTCATTTAATGTGGTCAGAATAGTACTTCATGTAATGACCAGACCACAGTCCTACCAAAAGGTAACAACACCATCAAAAAGGCTAGCCAATAGAGACTTATGAGTCACTTTGCAGGGTCTTAAAATTTCAATCTCATACTATCTCTGATCATGTGTGGGATACCACAAAAATCCCTTTTTAGGCCTTAGTGTCCTCTCTAAGTTTCAATCTCACATGACCACAATCTTCAACTTTAGCCAATATGGGATATATTTCACCAACTTTCGTTGCTCCAATCACGCTTTTTAGTCTTGGATTAATTCCCCCAATCTCTATCAACCCGATTGGATAGTCTAGTCCGAGATTTCAGGGGTTGACTCTGGTAGCATCTATAACAAACCAGTCCACGACACCACCACATGGCACTCCTTACCTCAAAAGGGCTAGCTATATAGGTACTTACGAGTTCCTTGGCAGGTTCTTATAACTCTAATCTCCATTATCTCATATCGTATACAGAATGTCGTAATTCCCATTCATTATACCTTGGTATCCGTACTAAGGTCCAGACTTAACCCAGGTATCTGTACTAAGGTCCAGACTTAACCCAAGTCGTACATAGCCCAAAATATTCCTTTTTGTCCATTACTAAGAAATACAATAGCCCAACCAGATCATCTCATTTCAAGTCCGCCTTTGTGCCCCAACCTCTATTAACATGATTAGATAGCCCAGCCCGACCTTTTGGGATTTGGCTTTAATACTCTCTATAATGACCCAGTCAACAGTCCACCATAAAGAATGTTCTCATCAAAAGGTCCAACTGATAAGTACATTTAGGATCCTCGGTAGGGTCTTACAAAGATTTTTCCTTATGCCTTAGCATCCCTATTAAGGCCTTATCTCAACCTTAGTCACACATAGCCTAGAATTTTCCTTTTTTGTTAACGTGGGATATAGGCGCCTTATACGTTGTTTTCCCTAACGATCTGTTTAATGTGGATTATACTCAGACTTCATTTCCCCTAACCACTGGCAACTCTATTAGATAAATCCAGACTAAGCATTTGAAAGTCGGCTCTGATACCATTTATAATACCTCCATAGTCTTTCCACAGAGCATCGCCTCCCTAAAAAATGGCTAGCCATAGGTTAACAGTCCTACCGCAGAACAATGCTTCCCTTGAAAAAGCTAGCCAACAGATAAATTTGAGTTCTTTGACAGGGTCTTAAAAATATATTCCAAAAGTCTCTCATATCTAATGTGGGATATCATATTTTCTCCTCCTCATACCTTAGTATCCCCACTAATGCCCAATCTTAACCTCAATCGTAAATAGCCAAGAATTTTCCTTTCTAGCCATTGTTGGATAATATCAACACCGCTACCACTTCAAATTGAGTCACATCTGCCTTTGTGTCCCAATCTCTGGATACCCGACTAGGTAATCTAGCTCAAGCTTTTGAAAGTCGATCTAATATTAACAACCCGGTCAACGACCCTACTACAAGGAAATGCCTCCCTCAAAGATAGCCAATATGTGCTTATAAGATTATTAGCAAGGTCTTATAAAAAGTTCCTTTATGCCTTACCGTTCCCGCTGAGGCCCAATCTCAACTTTGATCACACATCAGCCAAAATGATTCTCTCTAGTCAATATGGGGTATAATCGGTTCACCCTTTGTTTGCCTTATCATCCTCTTGATATCGGGGATACCTAGGCTTGCATTTGTTTTCCTCAAGCACGGGCAACCCAACTGGATGCCTAACCCGAGTTTTCAAGAGTTGACTTTCAAAACATCGATAATGACCTGGTCCATTGCCCCACTACAAGGTAACACCTGCTTCACAAGGACTTGCCCCACCACAAGGTAATGCCTGCTTCACAATGACAAGTGGTAGGAACTTATGAGTTCTTTGGTAGTGCCATATATTACCACTTATTAAGGTCTCTGACATCCGATGTGGGATATCACTATCGGGATACTGTGATGTCCTATATTGAATGTGAGATAATACAAGATTGACCTTGAAAGACCTTGTCAAGGAACTCATATGTATGTATTTTTGCTAAACCTTTTGAGGGAGGAAATGTTGTGTGGTGAGGATGTGAACCGCGTTGTTAACTGGTGGAACAAAAAGTGAGTCCGGGTATATTTCATATTGGTTAGAGAGGAGGATTCTAGGCTATCTATGATCGAGCCTTAGCAAGAAAACCAACGATAAGGATGAGAGATTGTAATATCCCAAATCTGATATGAGGCAATATTGGCCTATAAGGCCCTGTCAAAGAACTCGTAATAACCTATTTTAGCTAGCCCTTTAAAGGAGGCATTCCCATGTTCTAGACTGGCGTTGTTACACTTCAACCGATTGATTTTAATACTAAAACAAATGTAGTTCACTTTGCAATTAAAACCAAAGTGAAGAGCAAGAAATGTTGCCTAGTTTGAACATTTATTTGATTAGTTCTTGGCCCCTATTTATTTGGTTGACTAATTATCTTTGTTGGTTCCTAATATTGTGTTTAACCATGACCAAGCATGTACGCCAACGTAATTTTAAGTAAAACCTAACCTCAAGAGAAGCAGATATAGGAGGCAAGCCATAAGTAAGGTAGCGTTTGAAATCTATTCCGTTTTTAGTTTTTTCTCCATTTTTTAAACTGGAGAAAAAAAACGCGTTTGACACAGTTTTGAAATTTGAAAACCAGTTTTTAAAACAAGGCTGTTTTTTAAAACTCCCATTTTGGAGTTTTGGGTTTCCAGTTTTGGTTTTTGTTTTGAGACCACCATCACCCCCACCCCCCCCCCCGCAACTGCCCACCGCTGCCGGCCACTGCCACCTGCCTGCCACCGCCATCAGGACCACCTACACCCCCACCACCACCACCGCAACCACTACCAAAGAAAAAACTCAAGATAAAAACTGGGTAATCAAATATCCAAATAAAACTCAAAATAAAAACAGGGTAATCAAATACCCATTTGTTTTTGTAAAAAATAAAAACTAAACTGATTTTGATTTAAATTTTTTTTTTTTGAAACAGAAAACTGAAATTGGAAGTGATTTCAAACAGACCATAAGAGTGTGTTTGGATGTGGAATTTTGAAATACTGGGTAGTTCTAAATTCCCTTATTTCGAAATCCCTTAATTTACAAATCGCATCATTGCAAAATATTCTGTTTGAAAAAAAGCTTAAAAGAGTGTGAAAGATTTTAAAATTTGAGAATTTTAAATAAAAAATTTCATAGATATTTTAGTCTATCACGCAATAATATGAAAGACTAAAAAATAACCGATTAATGACTGACGTGCATATGCTAAGGATTTGCAGTACTCATCGAGATATGTTTTAATAATACTTATTTATTAACCGAATCATACATAGTTTTCAATTGAAAAGTCAAATAGCGTGAAAGACTAAAAAACAACTTGAAAAATTGAATCCAAATTGTTGCACTCTCTGGTTTAAATTGCCGAGACTGATAATTCCCAACAGGCAATGGCATGTTTTATCTGGAAAATTATATGGTGTATTTGTAGTGGTTTAGAACACACATCTTATAGCAAAAGTTAGTACTAAACCAGTGCTACATCATGTTAGCGGGCCTAGTAAAATGTCCACAGTTTTACAAAAGTACAGATGGTTTTTAAAATTACTATGTGTTGTCATTTTATAATAACTATAATCAATTTAAAAATAACTTATGATTAATCAGGAGAATGATTATATTTAAAATAACCTGTGTTCATAATAATCGTAATTTTTGTCAAGAATGTGAGCCTTCCAGACTAAGGGAACGCATCTTAACTGAACCCATTACGTACTACAAACTTTGGCCTTTCCTTTTGACTTTTAAAAGCAAAAGGTGAGGTGGTCCATACCAAATCTGATCTGATTTTAACTAAAGAAAGACTGCAAGTGTGGCCGGTGAGAAACCGCGTTGTTTATCTTTTGGTCTTACCATTAGAAGAAGAGTATTTATGAAGGTTTCTACATCCTTAGCCAAAAATAAACAAGAAAATATCCAACCAAAAAAAGAAAATTAGCAAAAATTAAGTTCTCCCAAAGAAGTGTACGAGCCAAAGGGTTTTTAGTTTATATATCGATCTGTTACTAAATTTGAGGCTTGTTATTGAAGAAGCAGGCATGCATGATGCGTCAATTTGCCTGTTCAGCAGTACTTAATTATTCTTTGTGAATCGTGATTTTTTAAGGTTTCTTTAATCTTTGTGAATCTTGGCTTTAAGACCATAGTTTTACAAATTCATGCATTTGTATTCTGTGCATACAGTGCACATTTTAGGAATAGAATAGCTTTTTGGTCCAACATATAAACTATAAAAATTGAAAACGCGAGATAATGCTAATTTTGTATCTTTAGGACTCAAGCTCCTGTCTTTTAAGATAGAGTTTGTGGGAGATGATCACCCCATGCAGATTTTGGGCTAACCTACTTAAATGACTTTTTGGTCCAACATAAAGTATAAAAAGTTAAAAAGCGAGATAATGCTTTTTTTTTTTTTTTTATCTTTAGGGCTCAAGCTCCTGTCTTTTACAATAGAGTTGGTGGGAGCTCGTCATACAGATTTTGGGCTAACCTACTTAAAAATGACTCTTGTTGGGATTTTTCACTGACTTTGTTTCAAGACGTGAAATCAAAGTGGACCGAGCTAATTCAAATAAGGAAAGAGATTATCGATTTTCATCACTACTAGTTTTGATCCCGTGCGTTGCACACGTGAACAACAACTATCAAAATACTTATTGAGAGATCTAATATTTGTATGTCTAATAAAAATTACAAAATTGGTAGTGACAATAAAATAATCAAAAAATTATTTTTAGCTTTTTAAAGTTCTCCTACCAATTTTTATTGTTAGAAATGAATTTGAGTAATAATTGTTCGTTTTTAGTGACAAATGAAGATTAAAAATAATGTATGAATAATAGAAATAGTGTCTCCTAACTAATAACAATTGCAATAATAATACTAATAATAATAACCCGTGTGTTGAGGTTGTATTACTCAAGACCACCAAGAAAATAGTAACAATACATAATAAATAATTTAAAAAAAATGGGAGCATAAACTATATGTAAAACTTGCAATGAAATAAAAGGAAGGAGATTAGAGTAGTTTAAGAGAAAAACTAATGGAAAATATTGTATTTCCTTAAACAATAAAAAAGATTTAAGATTAAAAAGGAATATATAGAGAATTACTTTTGTCAAAATCTAGGAATTATAGAATTGTAAAGATATAAATAAAATTTTTGAATGGGGCCTGTTGACATATAAGAGAGAGAAATATATAATTTATACAATTGGTTGAATTTCTAATGGAAAGAAAAATTCAAATCAAAGAGAGAGGGAATAAACCCAAATCATTATTACAAAGGTAAGTAAATTTAAAATATTCAAAATAGGAAAGTTCATATAACAAACTAAGAGAGTGTCTAAGTAAGCGATGACTGAGTAACATTCTCTCAGTTTCGGCTTTCATATATATATAATTAGATTACTACGCTAGCAAAGCAGTGTTACGTTTGCTAAATTAATCACGACCACCTACTTATGAAACTATGTAACTACTTTGACCAATGACATTGTAAATAACCCTATTAAAATTGTCATAACTAGTATTATTATGGTTGCTTGCTGAGTTTGCTGACTGTTAACCTTTGGTGAAGCTAGAGAAGTATAAGACTATTTTCTATCTTGTAGTTCTAGAGCTGGACATACACATGCAATAGTATTTCAGTCCTCAAAATCAATGTATTTGTGTGCGTGTGTGTAGAATTACGTACTCAAAAGAATATCTACACAAGAAGAAAATATTCAGTATTTGTCTAACGCCATACACGGGCTTAGGTGGTGTTAAATCACCACTAATATCTCACCAACAAGCCAAGATGATCACAAAAATGGAGAACCGTGGCAAATTTAAACTTTAATAAACCATGGTTATTGAAATATTAAGATTCAAAGTTTCACGAAACTTTTGAAAATCCCTCCAACCAACTTTCTGCCAACAACATATTCCCATTTCTCATTATTTTTCTTCACCTTTATTTTCCCTTTCTTCTCTTTCGTCTTCACCCCACCATCTCCAAAAGGATCACACAACAACCATTTCTATTGACCACCTTTATCCTCTAAACCCACTTATCAACATCTTCTCTCTTCCCTTTCGTCTCCATTTTCTTCTCTTTCATTTTTGATAATCAATAGTAAGGATCGATTTGAAGCATATCAAAACCAAAAGTGAAATTAAAAAAACGACTTATGCTTGTTAAAGAGCTAATAAGCAGAGATAATAAAGTCTTATATGGCATTCAATTAGATATAGCCAGAACTAAAATCAAATGGAGAGGACGACGTCAGCATGTTTCTACTGATTTTGAAGTGGGAAGCTTTGCCATAACCTATTGAATGATCACTATACTACAGCCCCGAGCAATCAAAAACTACACTAAGGGTCTGTTTGGTAACGCTTATTTTTTCAGTTTTTTCTTCAGTTTGGTAAACTGGAGAAAATAAACGCGTTTGACACATAATATTCGTTTCTTTTCTTCAGTTTTGAAAACCAGTTTTTAAAATATGACTGTTTTTTAAAACTTCCATTTAGAAGTTTTGAATTTTCAGTTTTGGTTTTTATTTTGAGACCACCACAACCACCACCTCCCACCACCACAGCCACCGCCGCCGGCCACTGCAGCTTGCCGGCCGGCGACCGCCGCTGGCCGGCAGCCACCACCGGCGACCACTGTCGGCTGGCCGACAGCCACCACCAGCTACCCCCACTGACTGGCCGGGCAGCCACCGCCACCGCCACGACAAACTACCACCAAAGAAAAAACTCAAAATAAAAACTGGGTAATTAAACATCCAAAAGAAAAAACTCAAAATAAAAACTGGGTAATCAAACACCCGTTTGTTTTTGTAAAAAAAATAAATAAACTGGTTTTTTTTTCTTTTGAAAATCGAAAACTAAAACTGGAAGTGATTTTAAACGTTACCTAAGTTATATCAAGTAATACTGATGCTTCTAATTTGAATCATAATCTTCACAAGTAAAATAGAATGTTACCATATTCAAGGGCACCAAATAGTTAAGAAAGATGATTAGTGAAACCCATAAAGAAGGAAAAAACAACTAATGTAACAAGTACTATAAACTAAGAACATTTTCTAAAATGTTACTGGTCAAAGTACATACAAGTTACCACTAAAAAAAAAAAAAAAACTGAACCAAATTAAAGGTTACAGATCAGTGACTATTCATTGTACATGGGGTTCTTAAAGTAATCTTCATTCAATATTTTCAGTTAATACAGCAGTAGATATAGCGACAGCAACGGTGGCATCCGTGGTGATGGATCTGATAAGAAGACTGCGGCAGATTCAGGCAGAATGATTGTGTATTTGTGTGTGTGAGGAGAGAGCGGGGAGAGAGAATGAGCGGCTGTTTGAAGAACATACAATGCTTTAGGGTTAGAGATGTGGTTTTTTATTATCAAAAAAAGGAAAAAAAAAGAGAGAGATGTGGCTTTTATATTCTCTAATTGTATTTTTTAATAATTTTCAACCAGGGTTAGGATTGTATCTAGCTGTATATTTTCTACCATACTTGATAACTTCGCGGATATGGCAAAATAGTAGTGGTAGTTTAACACTACTTAAGCCGGTGACATGACGTTAGACAACCATTAAATATTTTTACATTGTCAGCACACTGCTCCCTACAATGGCGGGGGGCAATGTCAATGCTCCCTCCTTTTCTCTCTCCCCTTTAGCTATTTTTACATATAGGTAAGTCCACATTCCATATCACGAAGAGCAATCATAGTTTTTTCTATCCTTTAAATAGTGCATAATCTATTTAAGCTATAGCACAGTAATATAGGCTTTTCGTTTTTTGTTTGCAATGTTATGGTTCGATTCTTGAGGAGGGAAAAACGTTTGGACTAAAAGAGAATGGAACTATTATCATATTGGATAAAAAAAAACTGACATCTTTCGCTATTTGTTGTATAGCCCAAATGAATTCCACAACCGAGCTTTTCAGAGTCGACTTTGATAACATATGTCATGACCCTGTCCATAGCCCCACCACAACGTAATGTCTCATTTATAAGGGCTAGCGAATAGAAATTTGAGCTCCTTGGCAGGGCCATATAAGGCCACTCATTGAAGTCTCTTGCATCTGATATGAGATATCACTTCCGGGATATTGTGATGTTCCACATTGATTGTGAGATAGTATAAGATTAACCTTACAAGACCTTGTCAAAAAACTCGTAAGTGCTTACTTTTGCCAACTTTCTAGAGAGAAGGAATTGTCACGTGGTGAGGGTGTGAACCGAGTTTTAATATATGGTTGGGGAAACAAAGAGTGAGCCCGATTATATTCCATGTTTCTTAGCGAGAAGGATTCTAAGCTATTTGTGATCAAGCCTTTGCAAGAGCACTAACGATAAGGATGGAAGTTTTTCATATCTCACATTTGATGTGAGATAATAACAGATTGGCCCTATAAGACCCTGACAAACAACTTGTAACAAGCTGGTCACCAACAGGTGAACCAATTTTAACTGATTGATTTTCATACTCAATAAAATTGGTTCACTTTGAAATTAAAACCAAAACGAATGAGCAAAAATGTTACACAATTTGATCGGTTATTTGATTGGTCCTTGGCCCCTCTTTGTTGGGTTAACTAATTATTTGTGTTGGTCAATACTCCGTTTAAGTTTCTCCAAGCATGTATGCCAACGTCATCTAAGTGAAATCTGGCATCAAGATAAGCAAATATAAGAGCAAGCGACAAGTAAGATTGCTAACGCTTTGTTGGAAGCTAGATGGTTGTTCAGCCTTATCAAAGAATTCAAAATATTTTCGGATCCCATTTTTTACTTATCCAGCTTCAAATTGCTTGAAGGTATCTATCTGTTGATAACCAGTGGAGATACATTTTGTTGCATCTCCTAGTTGTATTATCCAGTGATTTTAGGGTTATTTGCAATTAAAAAAGTTACTACTTGTTTCTGCTAAAAATATGCTCAGCATATGTTTTGGAACCCGAGCCTAGACTCATGACCTACAAGGCAGAAAATGAGTAACCGCCGGGTGGGGTTCCCGACAGAGAACTCTCCGATGCTTAAGTCAGAGTGCAGCTAACAGTGTAGAACTCTGAGAAAGCAACATAACACAGTGTATATGTGTGTGTAGTTGTCCTCATACCTGGGGGGTAGACCCCTTTATATAGCTATAGGAGAAGATTCCTAGTAAGACTGGGCCAAAGGCCATATGTGTTAGGATCACGTTAGGATCCTCGAGGATCACGTCACGATCTCTGAGATTCTTTTAGAATCCTGATAAGATAATCATCAATCTTCCAGTTTAACTAGGAATGCCGGGTGTCCCCCAATTATTGGGAGTTATATCATAAGCCTCCTAGTTCTTTAGCCAAAATGTTTAGCTGAGAAAGTTATACCAAGTGTCTTGAGACACGCACCGGGTTTGTAAGAGATTCTCCATCCGTTTGTAGGGATAAATAATATTTCTCTACTCCATGTGCTCAGACCTAAGCTCTCGAGAGCTTAAGCCATATAACTGTGCCTAAGTAGGGTGCTAGGACTCTAGCTCTTGAGAGCTAGGTCTTAGAATATCGCCTAAGCAGGCTCTTTGGAATCGTGTTTGGGAAGACAAACCATGGGATCTCGAGATCCTTTAGAGGCTGCACCCCATGGTAGCCTCTCTAGAGAGAGGACACAAAGTTGTGCATGCAAGTTGTTGCATGTGCTAAGTTCTTGAATGTCCCCTTATGGGGTCACCTCTCCTTTGGAGGGTGTTTGTTTTGTGCAAGTGTGTGTTCTTTACCTTGAGCTGACCAAATCATGCTTGCATTTTACTTTGACGCGAACTCTTATCATCAGCTAAGAGTTGGCAAAGAAGTCTCGCACTCACGCTTGGCTGGGTTTCGAATTGACAAAGAATGGTGGGGGGATGAAGTCCCATAGTGCTTTGTTGTTTCACGGGTTAGATTTGTAGCTAAACCGTTTAGATAGAATTCAAGCTCTATTATGTCACCCTTGGCAGTGTTCGTCCTTCGAGGGACCGCTATCCAAAGAGTTCTGGTAAGCGCCCTTAAGGGCTGATCGAGCATAGAGCTCATGAAAATACCCTCGAGGGTTTGACGGAACTTAAATAGGTCTAGGCAATAAAAGTGCACATGAGGCAGCCTTTAGGAAGGTTTGTTAATCACTTAATTTTATAGCCGCTTTATTTTTAACGGCACATATGCTACGAAATGAGCTTAGATTTTAAAATACGCGCAGCATTTTCGCGAATTTAAATGAGACCCTGTGGGTCCTTAGTCTAAATATGTATTATAAAAAGCTTAATGCTTTAAAGATTATTTGCCATATACTAAATAAATAAGACCCTATAAGTCTTAAATTTAAATAGGCCTTTTTGACGGGTTAAATGCTTAATACTTATAAAAGTGTGTGGCCTAAGTCGAATAACTAAGACCCTTGGGGTCTTCAACACAAATATGCATTGTGCATGGGTTTACAACGTAATATTTTCTAAACATGTGGCATATGTTGAATTCATAAGACCCTGTGGGTGTACAATGAAAATACTCATTTTGAAGGGGAGAATGTAGAATTCTTTTTTTGTGTCTGGCCCTCCACTTTACGAACAGCAGATTGAGCCCACTCTGGTCATCAGGCTCATAGCCCTGGCTCTGCTGTGGCGACACTGCCTCTAACAATCTCTCTCCCGACGGCGACAAGACGCAGAACTGAAGGTGAATCTCTCGGTCGTGGTGGCACAGATGGTGGCGCAAACCTGAAGCTGGACGACAGTGCTGGTCCCTATCGACGGTGGGTACGCGTCGTAGCTGTGAGGTAGTAAACGTGAAAGGACGATCGGTGGCGCCGACTGCTGCGGGGGACCAATTGGAGCCGTTGATTGTGGTGGTGACGCTTCGCCGGGGCTTGTGGTGGTTGGTGCATCCGGATACAGTGGCAAATTGATTGCGGTATACAACGCTAGTGCTCTCCCCGTGGGCGCGCAGATCAGGAGCTGGACGGCGCTTGGGCGGCACCTACTCGTCTTCGTTAGCCATTGCCCGCGGTGGAGAAGGATATGTGGCTGCGACTGTCGAAGGCCCACGGTGGTGGGTGCCTGACTTATGTGTGGCACCGACGCATTGCTAGAGGACACACCAGGATGGCGGTGCTAGGGTTCTGATCCACGGCTGGCGGCGCTACCTGGCTTCTTCATCTTTTGTTTCTCTCCTTTTTTTTGTATCTTCTACTGTAGCTCTATGGTGGTGCCTTTGGTTTGCAGCCGTTGTTGCCGGCACATTGTTGATCAGTGCGGGGGAGACCGGAGGAATCAGTGGTGTGACGGTGGTCGACATAGTGGATCTTGGAGTAAAGAGCAGTCGGCCGCCAATTCTATGCGTCTGGTCGTGATACTTGTGGCGCTGCTATTGCGGGCCGTGACGACGAGCTTTGGCAGAGTTGGCAGCGGTGTGAGATTCAGCTACGGCAGTCATTGTTGGTGGCGAACGACGGCAATCCTCATCTTGGCGATGTTGGCACTGCTACCCTTTCTTTTTTTCTTCTTGGTGGTTGTTGTCACACCTCCGGAAAGGCGGTGGTAAGGGCAGCCCTTTGATGGTGACGGTAGGTTATGTTCGGTGGCTATATGGCCAATTGCAGTGACCATGATTGTGGTAGAGAAGCTTGTGCGGCGATGACTATCGAAGGCCCACGATGGTGGGTGGCCTGACTATGTGTAGTGTCGGCGCATAGCTAGAGGACACGCCGCGGTGGCATTGGCAGGTTCTGACCCGTCAGTGGCGGCACTGCCATGGCTTGTTCATCCTTATGTTTTTTTTCTTTTGTGGTTTGATTGTCGTTGCTGCTTCGGCAGCTTCGCGATGGCTATGTGGCCGTATCGGCGTGACGATGGCGTTGCTGTCGGGGTGGATGGTGTTGAGGACGCTGATTTTTTCTTTTCTGTGACTGTCACGATAATTCAATCTGGAGACCCGTGGCGACGGTGGTTATGTCAGTGGTTTCGACGCGTGGCCGCCGACAGTTTGGATATGACTGTTGAATTTTCTTGAGGTCAAACGGCTAGGCTGGCGGGTCCTACGGATGACGCCAATCTGTTGCTGCTAAAAAAATGCTCTGCGTATGTTCCGGAACCCGAGCCTAGACCGATGACCTGCAAGACAGAAAATGAGTGACCGCCGGGTGGGGTTCCCGGTGGAGATCTCTTCGATACTTAAGTCAGAGCGCAACTAACCTGGGGGGGTAGACCCCTTTATATAGCTGTAAGAGAAAATTACTAGTAGGACTGGGTCGTAGGCCAGATGTGTTAGGATCGCGTTAGGAACTTCGAGGATCACGTCACGATCTCTGAGATTCTTTGAGAATCCTAATAAGATAATCATCAATCTTCCAGTTTAACTAGGAATGCTGGGTGTCTCCCAATTATTGAGAGTTATATTTGAGTTATATCACTACTCACTAAGTCCTTGCAAGCGTTCATGTAATTGAGTAAACGTAACAATGGTCCTTTTGTTAGTTATTTGACGTTTATTTAATTTGGTGTTCATTAATTGGTGCTGTCGAGAATATTGTAATTAAAACAATTAAGTGGTTAAACCTTAATTGATGACTTCTTAATTAATGACTCCTAGCATATGCCCCATGTGCATATGCTAATTGCTAAGCATTTGCAGTACTCATCAAGGAATGTTTTAGAAATACTTACCCATTAGTGAAATCGTACAAATTTTTCCACAATTATTGATAAGTAATACTGTGAAGGACTAAAACATACCCTGAAGGATTTAATGCGAATTCCTGAAGTCGCTCTCTCTGGTTTAAATTGCAGGGACCTATGATCAGCAACGGAATGCTTTTTCTGGAAAATTATATGGTGTATTTCTAGTGATTTAGAACGTTCAACAATTCTTGTTCTATAAATTGGTGAGTGAAAGTTGGTACTAAATGACCAAATTTTACTAGTAGAGGATCACTCATGTATCATATTAGTGGGCCCAGTAAACTATCTGTGGTTTTATAGAAACGTTGGCGGCTTTTAAGATCACTATAAGTGACTATTTTGTCATAACTGTTGATCGATTTAAAATTACTTTCATATATATACATCTTTAATTTTTGTCAAGAGTGTACTATGCATTCGAAACCACCAGAATGCATCTTATATAGCTGAACTCATTATTTCCGTCAAATTTTGAAACAAAGCATAGGCTTTCCTTTTGACTTTTAAAGTACAATGCCAAGGTCTGATTTTGACTAAAGAAAGACCACAAAGGACTCAGGGTGGCAGGTTGAAACCGCATTGTACGAGACAAAGGTGGGTGGTATTTTGGTTTATATACTACATTATATAACTCCCAATAATTGAGAAATATTCAGCAATTTCAGTCAAACTGGGAGATCAATAATTATCTTATCAGAAATCGTGACGTGATCCTCAAAGATCCTAACGCGATCCTAACACATCTGGCCCACGACTCAGTCCTACTAGGAGTCTTTTCCTACAGCTATATAAAGGGGTCTAACTCCCCTGGTATAAGGACAATTACACAATTCATGCTTTTTCAGAGTTACTATCTTGTAGCTGCGCTCTGACTTAAGTCATCGGAGAGTTCTCCGCTGGGAACCCCACCCGGCGGTCACTCGTTTTCTGTATTGCAGGTCATCGGTTCAGGTTCGGGTTCCGGAAAATACGCGGAGCATATTTAGATTGGCGCCATCTGTGGGACCGCCGGCCTAGCCGATTGACTTCAAGACAATCACGTTGTAATTTTTCTGATGATGAAGCTTGCCGCCAACGGCACCGACGAGTCCTGCCTGACGGAGTTCCTCCTGGACAAACCGTACGACGGACACGGCCTGCTCTGCCATAATCAATGCCGGCGCAACACCTCCCCAACAAGCTCTCCGACACCGTACCCTGATGTCACGTCGTCAACGACCTCATGGCCAACAACAGTTCTAATTAGCAATTGCACAATTGCCAACACGGAACCAGTCAAATACCACAGCTACCACAGTCGGCTGCACACCCAACGCAAGGCCATCGGAGTAGCGCCGACAACCAAACAACCCAGCGTCGGTCAACCGCCAACCGGCAGCCATCCAGATCATTGCAAAAACAAAAAAAAAACTAAAGAAGCATAAAGATGAAGAAGACCACGGCAGCGCCGCCGGCCATGGGTCAGGACCCCAGCGCCACCACCGTGGCGTCTCCTCCAGCAAGGTGTCGGCCGACCTTGCTCATACCCAGGCCACCCACTGCCGACGAGAGGTCATCGGCACGCATACTGAGGGATTACTACCCTTTCTCGGAGATCCGTTCATCGATGCACCGCCGTTCCTTCGAGATTCATTCGTCGACGCACTAGCGTTCCCCTGAGATCTGCTTCGTCGACCGCCGCTGTAGCGCCGACTCCATTGGCATCACCACAACCTCCGTGGCGCCACCACGACAAAGGCAACGCCACCAGATTTACCAACATCACAAGCCGCCGTAAAATTGATGGGGCAACCAAAAAAAAAGGCAGCACCGTCGTGACTGCTTACGACGATCTGCGCCACCGCCACTAGCGCCGGCCTCGAACGGTGCCACGCAACCGCCGTTCGCAACAAATGTGCACCGATGCTGCACTATCGCGACTTCACGGTGCTGTCCACCATAACTAGCAGTGGCAACTCCTCCAGGCGGCCGCCACATCAGCCAAAATCACCACCAAGGATCGGGCCACAGCTCAGTGGTGCAACCAACACAATCAACGGCAGCTGCATCGCCGGTGTCCCGACGGAATCCCAGCACCACCGCTGGTTTTCCCTACGGTCACAGCCACCAAAATCCCGACCTTCAAAAATACCGGAGAGGACGTGATTGGATCTGAAGATCCGTCACTACCTTTCATGGATGGTTTCCTTCTCGGCGGCGCTAGGGCTCCCTTCTTCCTAAAGTAGAAAGTGGAGTCTGGTCTCATACATCAGGTGATCTTTTTCCTCTATAAAATCCTGTTTTGTGCTTTCACCCCACGAAGTTGCATATTTAAACTTGAACCCAAAAAGTTTTGTGTATTTGGTGTATGCAACATATTCACTTGTGTAGCCAAACATTTTTATCACATGTTTGTCGCTAAAACATGTACACACAGACTTATTTTTACATGGCACAATACGCAATGGCTATGATTTAAGCGTAGGCACGCTGAGCATACTTCATTACATATGTTTCATAACATATTTTTCGCTAGCGACTACGATTGAAGGCGCTAACAAGCCTTCCAAACGCTGCTCTCTGTGCACTTTTATGTCACTTAGACCTATGTTCTTTTTTGGTCTAGCATTATGCAATTGTGTCAATTGATGCAAGTACGTCACATGTCGTGTCTTACCGAGTGCTATGACTTTTTAAGTTCACTTGTGACACGAAGTGCAGCACATTAGTCGCTTAACCAGCAAAACTCTAATGGGGTCGTAGTGTCTGAACATCGCTATTAATTATGTGTTAGAAACATAGTTGCATTTCTATATGCTTTATTGCTTCAGAGGCTATTTTTTCAGTCATGTACTTTTATTTCTTGCAAGGTTTTAAACAATGCATGCGAGCATCAATAGTGACGTATAAACCACTTTATAAGCAAAGAACAAATTCACAGCACCCTGTGACTTGAAGTCACGCCTAGGGTTTCTGCTATAGCATCTTACCGACTCGACATTTCTTATTATCTCGTGATGTTCGGTAACACAATGACCTCGATCAGTGAATCAGAGAATATCGTCAGCCTCTGCTAATAAGCATCACTAATATGCCGGTACAACTGCAAACTCATGCGGCCAGCAAACTGAATCTAGTTGATTCTCAGTATATTGATAAACTGCGACGGACTCCGCTTCATCTAGCTCTATATGCTCGTCCAGTCAGCATGCGGATTATGGTATTTTATATTGCTCCTACAGGTCTTCTTGCGACCATGCCCTATGTATAGGCTGAAAAGACGTCTTTATATATCTACGCCTTCTCAAAGGCGGGGAGTTTCATATCTTATGATGTCAATAATATTACGGGCCTAATGCCCTGTGACATCTCAGACAGAGGGGCTTCATAGCAGCGGCCATATTACGGGCTCAATGCCCCGTGCCTTCTTATTTAGCGACGAGACAACAAGCACTTGTTGCTTCGACCGAAACCCCCGAAGGTAGTTGCATGAGCTCCGCGCTCCATCCGCCTTCGAGGGCGCGTATGATGAGAACACTTAAGTTCCGTCAAACCCTCGAGGGTATTTGTATGAGCTTTGAGCTCCATCCGCCCCCGAGGGCGTGTAAGACGAGAACTTTAAGTTCCGTCAGACCCCCAAGGTATTTTCATGAGCTTGGCGCTCTATCCGCCCCCGAGGGTGCGTACAATGAGAACTTTAAGTTCCGTCAAACCCTCGATGGTATTTTCATGAGCTTTGCACTCTATTTGCTCCCGAGGGAGCGTATAACGAGAACTTTGAGTTCCGTCGAACCCCTGAGGGTATTTTTATGAGCTTTGCGCTCCATCCGCCCCCAAGGGCAAGTAAGACGAGAACTCTAAGTTCCGTTAAACCCTCAAGGGTATTTACATGAGCTTCATGCTCTATCAGCCCTCAAGGGCACTTATCAGAACTCTACGTTCCACTAGCCCTCTAGGGCGGTCCCTCGAGGGACGATCAACACTCAAGGGTGATAGGATAGATCTCGAGTTCTATCCGAACGGTTTAGCTACAGTTCTAACCCTGAAACGGCAAAGGACTATGGGACTTCATCTCCCCATCATTCTTTGTCAATTCAAAACCTAGCCAAGCGTGAGTGCGAGGCTTCTTTCCCAGCTCTTAGCTGATGATAAGAGTTCACGACAAAGTAAAATGCAAGCATGATGTGGTCGGCTCGAGCTAAAGAACACACACTTGCACAAAATGAACACCTTCCAAAGGAGAGGTGACCCATCGAGAGGACATTCAAACACTTAGCACATGCAACAACTTGCATGCATAGCTTTGTGTTAGACTACCATGGGGCACAACCTCTAAAGGATCTCGAGATCCCATGATTCGTCTTCCCAAAGATGATTCTGAATAGCCTACTCAGGCAACATTCTAAGACTTAGCTCTCGAGAGCTAGGCTTCTAGCACCCTACTTGGGAAAAGTTCCAAGGCTTAAGCTCCCAAGAGCTTAGATCTGAGCACATGAAAGAGAAAAATGTTATTACCCCTACAAGTGAATGGAGAATCCCTTGCACATCTGACACGTGTCTCGAGACACCAGGTATAAACTTCCTCAGCCAAACATTTTGGCTAAGGAAGTGGGGGGCTTATGATATAACATAAATATAACTCCCAATAATTGAGGAATACCCGGCAATCCTAGTCAAACTGGGAGATCAATAATTATCTTATCAGAGATCGTGACGTGATCCTCAAGGATCCTAACGCAATCCTAACACATCTGGCCCACGACCCAGTCCTACTAGAAGTCTTTTCCTACAGCTATATAAAGGGATCTAACCCCCCAGGTATAAGGTCAATTACACAATTCATGCTTTTTCAAAGTTACTATCATGTAGCTGCGCTCTGACTTAAGCATCAGAGAGTTCTCCGCCAGGAACCCCACCCGGCGGTCACTCATTTTCTGTCTTGCAGGTCATCGGTTCAGGTTCGGGTTCCGAAAAATACGCGGAGCATATTTTTAGCAGCAACACTACTAATCCTCCGACGACCAAATATATCTGCATGACTGTTACTAAATTCAAGGCTAATAATTACTGAAGGAGATGCATGCTCAGGCGCTTAGCACTGCTTAATTATTCTTTGCGAATCTTGGCTTTGAGGTTTAGTTAGCCTTTGCGAATCTTGGTTTTAAGATTATGACAATGGCTTTATATAATTATTATGCGTTGGCCAAGTTTTATATCTGTATATTCTTAACAGATGTATATAAAAGAGCACATTTTAGGAATGGAACAACATTTTGGTCCAACATAAATTTTTTAAAATTGAAACTGAGAACAATGATAAATTTGTATCTATAGGGCTCCTATATATGAGGATATAATTAGTAGGAGATGATTACCCGACTCAGGTTTTCGACTAACCATCTTCAAATGACTTTCCATGGCATGGAGTACTGACTTTGTTTAAGGATGTGGGGACAAAGTAGACTCACATAGTCCAAATGAGAACTTAGGCCATGTTTGACACTCCTTTTTTTTATTCTAGTTTTGGAAACTGAAAAAAAAAGTTGCGTTTGGTAATCATTTTTCTTCTTCAGTTTAAAAAATCAGTTTTTAAAAACTCCAAAAATGACTTTCAATTTTTTTTAGACTACCACCACCACCCTCCCACCGTCGGCCGACAGCCACCTCCGGCGACCACCGCCGGTGACTGCCGGTGGCCACCCTCGGCGACCACCACCGGCGGCCAGCGACCACCGCCACGCCCCACCACCGCCACCTCAAACCACCACAAAAAAAAAAAACAAAATAAAAAATGGGCTATTAAACACCCACTTGTTTTGTAAAAAAACAAAAATTAAACTGCTCCATCCATCCTTTTCTCTTAGCTATTTGTGTGAGTGTGTGTGTGTGTGTCTGTGTGTGTGGGTGTGTCTATATATATATATATATATATATATATATATATACAATTGTGTAGCCCAAATACCGGCTATAAAAAAAACAAATAACTGACATCTTTTGTTATTTCTTGTGTAAACCAGTTTTTTGTTTCCTTCCTAAAATTACTATAAGGTCCAGTGTGCGAAAGGCTCATATGAAAGCCGAAACATGTTCTCAGAAGGCAATCTAATTCCAACGAAATGTTTTTATTTAGTAGCTGGGAAAAAAATTGTAGAAGTTACGCCTTATATAACACATACCAACGATTGGCTCAGGTTTGCTGGTTGACTCGGTATCTTGCGAGAATCTTTCCTACACGATTAACAAATAGTACAAGATTGCTTCCATCAGGTTTGACCTCTCCAATTTGGCTCGATCACGACCAAGTTGTAAGACTTCATAAAAAAAATTATATTCGTAATAGTTGGCTATTGGAATTTGATAGTTTTAATGTAGTCAAACTTACCCATATGGGACTACGGAACATGGTCCTTGATGTCAATATACATAGGCTTACCTCCCCTTTAATAATTTTTTATTTCTTGAATCTAGTAACACCTAGGCAAATGGTCTTCCTTTGTTTTTCTTTTGCAGTAAGGGACAATATTTTAAGAATATATATATATATATATATATATATATATATATATATATATGTGTGTGTGTGTGTGTGTGTGTGCGCGCGCGCGCGCGAGCGCGCACGATTGCATGTCTCTGTGTGTGTTTGTTTATACATATACAATAAACCGCGCCGCTAATAAAAAAGAACAACAATTTTTGCATAACAAAGTGATGAGGATTGAAAGTTATTATGTGGTATTTTAAATGGTCAATTAGAATTTCGTATGAAATCAGCTCCACAAACCTTTTACCTTGTATTTGTTTCTTAGTGATACCAATTAGATGATAATTTTAGATGAATTTAGTAATATACTGTACTTGATCTTCAATATTATAACACTCAGTTGCAAATACAATTTGCCAATAGATTACATAAACGAAGTAATCAAACTCAAGAACACAAGTTTGTGAGAATGTCAAATCTACTCTGCATATGTCAGATTTTGTAATGCTCTCTCCCTCTCATCGATGCACTCCGCTCCCATCGTATCATTCACTCCGCTTTGTACAACTTCCAAATGCTTTTATCTCCGGTTATAGACACAAGAAACAGGTCAACACGTTCAATTTTCAAACTTGGTTGCTACCGTTGACCCTAAAAATCTTTCCACAATTTTGAAAAAAAAAATGAGAAAAGAAAATAATAAATTACATTGTCCATCTTTCTAAAGATGTTAGTGAAGAGACCATAAGCTTGATTTACGTACTTTTCATATATGAAATTTGTGATGAAATGAACCAGCGGATTCAAGAGGATGTAGTTGGTGAACTTGCTCAAAACCTAACCAACATACTTGTTTCTCATCCAAATTTCTTGATACAGCCTACATTGGAACCAATGGAACCTACAGAAACTTTGGATGTGAAGGCACTATGGGCCGACCTCCTTGCTCATACGGTCGTATTCTGATTGGTGAAATGCGACGAGATCGGCCCAAGCTCATTATGGACTTGAACAGAAATTTTCGAATAGCAAACAGCTAAAGCTTTGTCATGGGCTACTCCTCTCTCTCTCTCTCTCTCTCTTCCACAAGGCCTATCATAACCGTTCGCATAAATGGTTGGAAATTTTCAAATTGTTGCAAATTTATGTGTAACAAACGTATGTATGTGTTTGGAGCCCATCCCCACCCAGCGTCGGGATGGGCTCTTTCATCCCAACTCATCTGAAGTCGTTCACCACATGTACGTGGACATCTTCAAATACTATTTTTAAGAAGTCAAAAGCAGGGCGCCGGACTATATGACGTACTCTTCACTTTTACCAAAATGTTCCTCTAGTTTTTCCAATATCTAAAGTGAGAGACCGATATTTTATTGTAATAAAAAATACTCAGTACAAAACATTATATATGTCGCGCAACACACGGATGCAATTCTCTTTCACCAGAGTTTGTTATGTCGTTGTTCTCTTCTCTTCTTTTTTCCCACCAAAACTAGACCACATCACAACTGCCATTAACACCACCATTCCCCACTGTCGGGGTATGTCCCACCCACCACCACTAACCACGGCCGTCTCCACATCCTATCTCCGCTTCCACCTCGCTAACCCCACGGCCCATCTCCAACCATTGAAGCCATTACAACGTCTCCGTCTAAGTTTGCCTCGCCTCGTCAATCTCTCGTCCACCTACGGTCGCCACCATCACCCCCACAACACCACAACAGCAAGATCACCGTTTTGTTTGTTATATTGTATAAAGCCAGAAATCCTCATTCTCAATATTTGGAAACTCTGTGTTTATTGGTTTACTTAAACAATGCAGAGTACGTAGTTTATATAGGCTTATCAAGAAACTTCTAGCAATGACTTTCCCAAGTCTCAAAGTACTAAACTTAATGCTAAATCAAATGTGTTTTTATTCCACTACTAGAACACTTTATATAGTACTCTTGCAATTAATTAAACAAGTTGAATTTTCAACATTTTCCCTCCTTAAACTTGTATCTTCTAGTGCCATGGCTCCAAGCTTCTTCTGCAAATAATGGAACATATCAGCTTTGAGAGGCTTTGTAAATATGTGAGCAACTCGCTCACTTATCTTCACATGAGTCAGCTCAACTTCTTTCTACTTCACATGTTGCTCGTGCTTCTTTTTAAAATGAAAACGAGTATCAATGTGCTTCAATCGTTCATGATGAACTGGATTATTTGCTAATGGAATAGCTAAATTTACTATTAACATAAATCATGGTAGCACCTTCTTGCCTCTGCTATAATTCTTCAAACAATTTCCTCAACTAAATGGCATGAAAATTCAAACACAAGAAGCGACTGCAACATATTCTGCTTTACAAGTTGAAATTGCAAATTTGGATTGATTCTTAAAGGGCCATGTAAATGTTGCTTCTCCAAGAAAGAACACAAAACCAGTAGTACTCTTCCGATCATCACAATTTCACCCAATCACTATCACTATAACTAGCAAGTCCAAAGCTCTGTCAAGATGGATAGAACAAACCATAACTGGAAGTTCCGTTACCAAATTTTCATAACTCTTTTGGTTGCCGGCAGGTGAGAAGTTCTTGGATTCTCCATTTATCTGCTACCAAACTAGCTCCAAATAGAATGTCAAGTCTGGTGCAAGTTAAAAATCATAAGCACCTGCAACAAGGCTATTGTAAAAAGTTGGATTCACCAATTCTCTTGCTCCTTTTGTCAGCTTGGTGCCACACTCAACTGGAGTATCAACTGGTTGAAAATCTTCATAGCCAACTTATTCACAATCTCTGCTACATATTTTGTTTGTTAGATGAAAATTTCATTGATGCCTTGCTTTACTTTAATTCCAAAAAAATAAGCCACGGGTCTTAAATATGTCATTTCAGACTCCTCCACCGTAGATTGCTTAAACTCATCAATCATGGAACGACTATTACTGTAAATATTAAATCATCTAAATATAGGCAAACAAAAATACATCACTTCGAGAGTTAGTTTTTACATAGAAAGCATGCTCATATGAACACCTGTAAAAAGCCGTTCTGAACAAAGTAAGCAACTATTATGGAATTCCATGCTCGTGGTGCTTGCTTAAGCCCATAGAGAGAGCATTATCTAGCCTACATACCTTCTCTTCTTGCCCTTTAATAATGAATCTAGGTGGTTGCTTAATGTACACTTTTTCTTCAAGATATCCATTCACGAAGGCTGACTTCACTTCTATCCGAGACAACTTTAACATCTTTTGGGCTACTAAAGAGATTAACAACCTCACTGTTTCAAGCCTAGCAACTGGTGGAAACACTTCTTCATAATCTATTCTATATTGCGGCTTGTAGCCTTTCGCTACAAACCTGGCATTGTGCTTCTCTACCCATCCTTATGCATTTCTTTTTGTTTTAAACACCCACTTGACTCCAATTGTCTTGTGTCCCTTAGGAAGCGTAGTGAGCTCCCAAGCATTGTTTCTGTCGATAGCATTTATTTCATCCTTCATAGCTTTTCTCCTCTTAGATTCTTAAGAAGTTTCTCCAAATGTCCATAGATAATAACTTGTAAAAAGACATAGCATGCTAAAATCATCAAAATCAATTCTTTGTGTAGCACTATATACTTTTGAATGCTCCTCGTCTTCCTTTGAGCTAGACTAGATGGCATAATTTTAGCTTGATGTAGTGGTGATGATGGCATCTTTTACTCATTGTCTTTATTTTTATTTTTTGCTCTTGTTCATCATTTAAAACAAGTTTGTGCTTTGTTCTTCATGATTCCAATTACACAGTTGCTCTTCATTAGACTGGACATATCTTAACATCACAACTTATAGCTATAAGAATTTTCACTATAACCCAGCAGTGTGCACTTCTGACTTTTATCTTCAAGCTTAGTCCTGTTTTCTTCTTGTGTTTTGGTATATGCAACACTGCCAAAGGTTCTCAAGTGGTCAACTTGTGGCTTGTGTGAACTCTACACTTATTTAGGTGTGATATTGCATAAACTCCATGCTTCCCCAAGTGATCAATATCATATCCACAGAATTCTTTAAGACATTTCATTGCTTTCAACATGCATCTAACCATATAGAGAACGGTTATGTTCTTCCTCTCACAGACACCTCATTATGTTGTGGTGTTTGAGGCATGGTAAGTTGATGCAAAATTCCATTTTCTTTACAAAACTTTTCACATTCATGTAAGGTATACTCTAAACTTGTATCTGTACGAACCACCTCCAATAAAAATCCTTAGACCTGAAAAAGGTCTAAAAATTTAGGAGTCGCCATCTTATTTTATTGAACAAAAAGAAAGTTAGAAAACCCCAACACATGACTCTAAAAATGTCCAAAGACTAACTAGTCTATTAGAAATAGAAAAATGGATTCGGGACTAAATAATACGAAGGGAAGGTGTTAGGTACCCGTCATACCCTTTCGGTCTCTACATCATTTCTATTAATTTTTGGCCTTAAACACACAAGGGGAGAGCATGAGGGAGGACCACAAATTGGGCGTGTCTCCCGTTTCCAGCTGACGATTCGCACCGACGATCACTCGATCTTTACCCCGGATCAAGATGCACACCTTAGCCATAGCTTTTTCATGGATGAGGTATTTTTCTCATCTATTATCTCTAAATTTCACATGGACATTCGCACACTGTTCTACCCCATGTGTTTCCCATGCAAAGTAGGGGCCAACATGATATTCTTCTATCTGTTTACACATGTTTCAAGCACAAACTGGGAGGTTTTTAAGTCTTTTTTTTTTTTTGCTTTAATTTTTGCAGCCTTTTCCGTCGAACATCTAGTGCATGGGCTTCTCAAATCTGGTACGAGGGTGGCAGGGGAAAGCACTAATTTCGGTAGAGAATCAGATAGCCAAGACAGGTTTTAATTTGTTTTTGAACGGGTTGCATGCTTTTAGTCAGAGTAAAATGAATTTGTTGAGTTTGACGGAGTGATGGTTGGATTCCATCGACACGTTCCATCTACTGTTCGCGGAGGCCACGCTTACCCTGTACGACTTCGTAAATATCATGAGTATGGGCATGCGAGGGAGGCGTATCCAATGGCGGCGGTTCCATTTTACTTGCTACATTCCGGTCCCATTATGAGGGTATGACATTGGAGGACGCTGATGAGGCAGTGATTGATTAGTAGGTCCGGGGTTTTTTGCTATGTGTGCTGGGAGAGACATTGTTTAGCAACAGAGATAATTCGGTTTAGCTTTTTTATGTAAGGACTTTGGAGGATGTTATGACTAGGGTACTCCGGCCATGGCCCACCTGTAACACTCAATAGGTTCAGTATCCCGGGGTCAGTCCTCGAGTTTCATAGGCTATTGTGATGCTTGGGAGGTATGTCTTCGCTCTTGAACTTTTTCTGATATTTCCCATGCACTCGATACACTTATAATTTATCTTCATCAGAGGTTTGGGCTTTCGAGGTTTTGGGGTCGTGCTCACTGTAATTGGGAGAGGGGCATACGGATGAGACAAGACCGATGATGTATCGGTGAAATTGCCATCATTAGAGGGTTGGGGCTTCCATAGGAGTGTATCAGAATAGCTTCAATGGCTTGACTCAGAACCTGTTAAATTTCTCTCCTAGATTTTCACATTGATATTCATTCTCTATCTATTGAAATTCACGCCTTTTTCTTTTACAGGGATCCCTGTCCAAGTGGCAGGGGGAGGAGCTGTACCCAGAGGAGCTGGAGCTCACTCGGTGTCAAAATCTGATTGTAGGGTAATCCTAAAAGGAGTTTTACCTGGGCGAGCGAGTGTTATTCTACAATCACTTGGTGGTCGAGCCCCGGATTCCCGGTTGCTCCACTAGTGGAGATGTATTAGACTAGGACACTGGACCAGAGGTTGAGGCGGAGCTTTCACGGAAGGGGTTGCGGTGTCCTCCCTGAGGTGGTTGAACGACCCTCGCGCATACGAGGCATTCATTCGGAAGGATCTAGCTCTCCTCTAATGGCAGAATGGGTGAAGAAGATTTAGCGCACCCGGGTGGCTAGTGATAGGAAGAGGAAGGGACAAGGATGAGGAGACCGCAGATGGGATCCCCTTCCCTTCTTGGTAAGTACCTGTGTTTCTAAGGGATAAGGGTCATGTAATACCCCGAACCTAGGCTTAACCGGTTATTATTACTTTAACGACAGTTTCTAAGAGTGTTCTTTTGAGTTTTTAGCGACGAATTTGGGGAGCATTATAATGATGATCTTTAGCAACAATTCTAGAATCATAAATTATAATTTAATGATAGCAGATATAATTGATATTGATTGAGATCTTTAGCAACAATTAGTATTAATGGTATTTTTTTAGAAATCTTTGTTCCCAACCTATTCTGGTCGTACCCAAAGGCCCACTACGGTCCCATTTTGCATGACACGTCCACACAAGCAACAGACATTTTCAACGCTCACAACCGGTCAAAGCATGCACGCTCAAGGAACGTGACCAAGCCTCATGACGCTTCGATCGTCGCACTTCGCACGTCGCCCGTCGACGCGCCATGACACTTGCCCAAGGAAGTTGGCCTCGGCCTTCCCCTTGGGGTCGGCCTCGGCCTCCCCATTGGGATCGGCCTCGGCCTCCCCATTGGGATCGGCCTCGGCCTCCCCATGGGGGTCGGCCTCGGCCTCCCCTTGAGGTTGGCCTTGGCCTTCCCCGAAGGGTTGGCCTTTGGTCTCCATACTTAACACTTTCACTTCTCTTCAAGAGGCCTTGCATCCTCCGCGACGCCCTTCGCCTGTCGTCCGGACGTCAACTCCGCGACCCCCGTCGCCCGTCGTCCGGACGTCAACTTCGCGACGCCCGTCGCCCGTCGTCCGGACATCAACGCCGCGACGCCCGTCGCCCGCCGTCCGGACGTCAACTCCGCGACGCCCGTCGTCCGGACGTCAACTCCGCGACCACATCGCCCGGACACAACTCCGTGACCCCCGTCACCCAGACACAACTCTGCGACCCCTGCCGCCCGAACACAACTCCGCGACCCCAGTCGCCCGGACACAACTCCGCGACCCCCGTCGCCCGGACACAACTCCGCGACGCTCATCATCCGTCGCCCATACGTCATCTCCGTGACCCCCGTCACCGACGTCTGGGCGTCACACTCCAACACTTCGCCGCGCCCGTGCGCCGCGTCGCTGATACAGCCATGCCCCCAGGCTCTCTGTCACACTACCGTGCCCCCGGCACTATACGCACTCTGTCGCGCCCATGCGCCACCATTGACACCAACGTGCCCCCAGCACCTTACGCACTCTGTCGCGCCCATGCGCCACCATTGACACCAACGTGCCCCCGGCACCTTACGCACTCTGTCGCGCCCATGCACCACCATTGACACAAACATGCCCCCGGCACCTTACGCACTCCGTCGCGCCCATGCGCCGCGCCATTGACATAGACGTGCTCCCGGCACCTTACTCACTTCATCACGCCCATGCGCCACAATCATGTCATCATGCCCCCGGGCACCACACTCATTCATCACACCATGCGCACCTTGCCTTGGTCATGGAACATGCTTCAACCCATTCTCCGGAGTGTACATCATCCGCGGGGATAGGTGACTCCTCCGTAACACTATCTCTGCCAGGGAGCTCTTCAACTCCCTTTTCGCCAGGTAGACGGCTCCTCCGGGATGCTACCTCGGCCAGTCGGGTAGACGGCTCCTCCGGGATGCTACCTTGACATGCTCCGAGTGCTCCGGCACAAGGACTCATCCGCGGGGATAGGCGACTCCTCCGGGACACTATCTCTGCCAGTGAGCTCTTCAACTCCCCTTCCGCCAGGTAGACGGCTCCTCCGGGATGCTACCTCGGCCAGTCGGGTAGACGGCTCCTCCGGGATGCTACCTTGACTCACTCCGAGTGCTCCGGCATAAGGACTCACCCGCGGGGATAGGCGACTCCTCCGGGACACTATCTCTGCCAGGGAGCTCTTTAACTCCCCTTCCGCCAGGTAGACGGCTCCTCCGGGATGCTACCTCGGCCAGTCGGGTAGACGGCTCCTCCGGGATGCTACCTTGACATGCTCCGAGTGCTCCGGCACAAGGACTCACCTGCGGGGATAGGCGACTCCTCCGGGACACTATCTCTGCCAGGGAGCTCTTCAACTCCCCTTCCGCCAGGTAGACGGCTCCTCCGGGATACTACCTTGGCCGGCCAGGTAGACGGCTCCTCCGGGATGCTACCTCGGCCTGCGGAATAGGCGACTCCTCTGGGACACTATCTCCGTCAGGGTGCCTGCGTGACTGGCCTACGTGCTCCGGCACTGGGGGCTTGCGTCGGCACCCCTAGGGACTATGACCCCCGGGTCACTCCGAGACGGGAGCAGGTCTTCGGAGGGCATCGCGCCTAGTTCACCTGGCAGTTGGGCGTCGGGTCTTCCCCACCGCTGCCAGGCCTGTGGAACTCCGCAAGGGCTTGGATTGGAGGCTAGATCAAGGAGGTTTTCTGGCCACACCGTTGTGGGAGCCAGTCTTTCCAGACAGACAGAGCGACACTGTGAGGAGCAGGCCGGGTGAATATGCGATCCGACAGTCCGTGGAGCACCGGCACCCGTGGACCCCCCGGTGACGTGTCACTCCCGGGGAACGCCACGTGTCGATTAATGACATCATCATCTCAATCTCTATAAATAGAGGTCTTGAGAATTCATTTGAACAAGGACATAGAGGTTGGACTTCTTCTTCACTCTCACATTTTCACCTTCTCACTCTAGAATCCTAGGGAGAGAAACATACAGGACCCTGACTTTGGACCTAAGCATCGGACCGTGACTGTCGTCGTATATTCATCCTGCGTTATCGCCCTCGCAGCACTGCCACCCTCAAGCTCTGTCTGGGAAGCCCTTGGTCTCTGCCCTTGTTCCACCCTTGCTGTCTCTCACTTTACATACTTGGAAGCTGACTCGGACTGCAGCCTTTGTAGCACCTCCACGTAAGTACGAACCCACTTTCCTTGGCATCAATCTTTAGCGACATTTTTTTTTTATTTTAGATAGTTAATGTTGCTACCTTATTGACAGGCTTTCGCAACGAATTAGTGTAGCCGGTTAAGTAATAAACCGTTAAGTTCTCTTAATACGAAATCTTCCATAAATAATTATGATGGACATTTTTGCAACCATAAAAGTGCCGAATAGAACTCAAAGAACTCGGATATAGTTAGGGGGGATTTGTTGTAATTCTACAACCTAGGGTTGTTATATATATAAGCACATACTTCATGGGTCAGCCGACCCTAAGCTGCCACACGTCTGGAAGCGGCAAAGCAGAGAGAGGGAGAGTAAAGGAAGATTTTCAGGCAAAGGGCAGCAACGGAAGGTTTTCCGGCGGAACTATCGCTAAGATCCTCACTTTCTCTATGAATCAATCTATGTTAGAGTGGTTATGGGGTTTACGCAGGGTGTTGAGCGTGAGTATATGTTCTGTGTGTATCTATAATTAGGCTAGGTGTTTTCAGATTGAGTTAGTTGGTTACAAAACGGGAGTGAGATTCTTGCGGCAGAAGAGCACACTGTCGTGAGGCAGCGGGCTCAAGAGCAAGGCTGCCGTGGGCAGCATATACGTGTGGAGTGAGTGTACCCATGAATGAAAGGAGCAAGAGAAGGTGCAGTGGAGTGAGGCTGCCAAGGACAGCTTGCAGCTGCTGTATGTGTGCGTGTGTAATGGGTGTGTTCATGGGACGAAGTGGTGAAATATAAACCCACTGCCGCAAAACAGCAGGTGGGACCTGTGTTGAGAACAAGGTGGTGTGAGTTGTTCGTGGGAGTTTTGTGTCTCGGCAGCAAGGAGGAGAGGCTGGTACATGTATAAAGGTGTATGAAAATTAGGCAATAACAAGGCACTGCCGTAAGGCAGTGGCTTTGTTGTGACTTGGGTTTGGAAGATAATGGTTTGGGAAAAGGAAAAAATGAAGCCAAGTCAGTAGTTTTGGAGGGTGATGTATTAATGTGAGAAGTAGCAAGAGGAAACATGCTACTGCCGCAAGGCAGTAGCTGTTAATGGTGATGAGGAGTATAATGGGTCTATGTGAGTTTTGAGGGTTGGAGTTATAATGGGTTTATGTGAGTTTTGAGGGTTGGAGCATAATGGGTTTATGTGAGTTTTGAGGGTTTGGAGTTACAGGGAGTGTGAAACTTAGACATGGGTTTCATATATATATATATATATATATATATATATATATATATATATGAGAGCTTTGAGTGTGAAATCAGTGTATGGATATAGATATGCATGTGTGTGTGTATTAAGGGGTGTATGCTTGTAAGATGAAAGGGAAGCTAGAAGGCAAGGTAATTGGTGTAGTGTCTGAAGTGATATCATGTAAGAACAGTACTGGGTAGGCGTGAAGAAGGAGAAGGCTGTAGCGAGAGAGGGAAATGTTATGTTTTAAAATTAGACTCAAAAGTGTCGCTAAAAAAGCTATCTTATTCCAGCAGTCTCTTTCGAATTTTTAAAATATTTTAGAATATTATTTGGACAAAACTCAAAGAAGTAACTTATGTTAATTTTGTAAGATCTACACACAGTAAAAATTTCAGATCTTTCGGAGCTCGATAAGCATGCTAAGTAATTTTATTCGTAAAAGAGATTTCGGTGCAGTTTTTTAAATAGTAAATTAAGTTATTAAAATATTTCTAATGACTATTTTAGGTTATATCTGGGTGGATAAGGTACTTTAGGCATTGGGGGAAAATAGGCAATTATACATAAGTCGGGGGACGGTTGGGTAAAGTTTTACTCATCTAAAAGAAACCTAATACATAAACGTGCCCGAGCGACAATAAATGACATCCGTATGATTTGTTATTTAGGTTTT
Organism: Escallonia rubra; assembly: GCA_033065855.1. NCBI lineage: Eukaryota > Viridiplantae > Streptophyta > Magnoliopsida > Escalloniales > Escalloniaceae > Escallonia > Escallonia rubra. The sequence continues at coordinate 181,639 of JAVXUO010000835.1, read as the reverse complement.
GATAGTCAAGAGCTAGGACCGGCATTTGAGCAAATATCAGAAGCAGATTTTGAGCTAGGTAAGTACCCATGTCATGTTCCTCCGTATACTTATTTGCAAAACCTATAATATGTATTTATGATTTGATCATTTGAAGTTTAAAGTTTTATTCTGCATATGTTTTATTTCTAAAGTATTTGATGAGAACCGTAATTTGAAAGAATGCCATGGAATGTTGTGTGAGTCATAGAATTTTACTGAGTACATGTAAAATGAGCTATGAAACTCGTCTTGGTTGCTGTGCCCCATATCCAACGGGGGAATGTTGGATTTCGGGCCCTGGTCAACGGGGCTTGTACGTTGATATACAGTACTGTGGCTGGTGGTACGTGCGCCCTTGCGTCCACATAATTATTTTATCCCGGGTGTAGGAGGGATTTCGGGCCCTAGTCAGGGGGGCTTGTATGCTGACCGCAGCATACCTATGAAAAGAAATATATGTGTCTGATGCGAATGGAATGAACGATGATTGTACTCAGATTTGAAAATCTTTTCTTCTGAAATTTCATGTATACGTGTATATGTATATGAAGGACGTTTTTACGAAAGACAATAATCGAATGTTTGATTTGTTGAAAGAAAACCCATGGCATGTTTTAAAAATTTCAAACTTATTTTAGGAACATGGCTGGTGCACTTGCTGGGCTTTCACTCATTCCTTATTTTTCAGGTGACGACTTAAGGGAAGCGGAGCCGTATGAGCCACACAAGGGAGTAGTGCCCGAAGAGAACTTTTAGAATAATGAGTGCCCACTATTCGAACATTTTAGTCTATGTTAATTTACGTTATGCTTGAACTGATGTAAGGAGCTTAGGTCTCCTCGAGTTTTCTTCATAAGTTTAAAGACATGTACTGAGAGTTTTATTTTAATTTTTGGAAGTCCGTAAATTTGAATTAATTTGGAGTCACAGGATTGTAGTAAGGCCTAGCAGAGCCCTGGCAGGTGTTTGAATGGGCCTGCGGCCGGTCACAGATCTAGCTCGCGGGCCTACCCGTGGGTTCGGGTCGTGACAGGTCACAAGACAGAGCTGATACTTAGGCTTAAGAGGGATGAGGATGTGTTGGGGATAAAGGAGTTAGCCTATTTACCTTTACCACATAAATTTCATTTTTTTTGCTTGACTCAAATCTCGTGCTTTACTTTGTAGGTACCCAGCGAGCTACTGAGAGTCGCCTACCGGATGATTCGTAGTTTTAAGGACATATTATATACTATTCCTGACTTGGTGGAGGTGTTCAAGCTATTAGAAGAGACTACATGTGAACCTACACTTACTCCCTTAATGCTGCCATCAGGTGGTGGATCGAGTGCCAGGCACTGTGACTGTTCCCCAGAGTTTGGTGCTACTGCTCTTCAAACCCCGAGGGAAATCTGATAGGAGGCCGAAAAAATATAGGTGACGAGCTAGGTCCCCTTAAGGATTGTTCGCAAATCGGATCGGCACCGCAAAAAGAGAAGGAGGTTGTGAGAGTGGCCAAGAAGAAAGCCTCAGCCCCTCACAGTGTGAGAAGCTACATATCCACTGCTCCAATCGGGTCGCCACCATGCTATACAAGACATATGGGAAGCCTAATGTGATGATCGAGCCCCTACTGCGGGACTCATCCCATGATGTCAAGGACGAAGACTATGAAGAAAAACAGATGAAGAGGCCTCATGATCTGCTTACGAGGAGGAGCCATGCCCGAAGAAGCCTCAGAAAAAGTAAAATGGAGACTTATTGGATCTTAACGTAGTCTTACGGTTAGGAGTTCATCAGGTACTCGTCGATTAAACATTATTTTACATGTTATAAATTTCTTTTTCTAGTGGAGATTTTATTTCCTAGTAAAAATTCCTATGCAAAATGTCTTTATTTTGATGTTTATGCACACACATTGCACCGAAACAAATGAGTATGGGAAAAATTAGAATTGGATTGCTTTGAGAACAGGTATAGGATTTGGCCTTCAAGCAGCCAAATCCTACCAAAACTCTCTCAACACTGATAGTGAGGACACTTTGAATTTTTTATTTCGGACATAAAACCGGTCGGTTGATCAGAAGAGGATTTCACCTTTAAGGTAAAACCAGACGGTTAATCTGATATAAGTTTTCATTTTTATGTTAAAACCAGACGGTAGGTCAGAACAATTGATCTTCACAAACAAAGATAAAAGAAGGAAAACTCGCCGATTTGTTAAAAACCATCCTGTTCATCTAATAAGTTTTTAAAATTTTTGATCCTATCTCTATCAAATTTAGGGTTTTTCCTGTATATATTCAAGATACATATGTCTTAGAAGGCAGACGATACCAATTTTCGCAAGTAAACCCCAATGGCTTCCGAAGACATTCTAACAGCTTTTGAGATTCAATTCCAATCTTTCGCCAAATTTTCCAATAAGGTAGAACTCATTCACTTGGATGGACGCTTTTATCTTTAGACGATCATGAGTTTGCATACTGTTATCATCCATAAGGTTATTCTCCGGGCAATTAGCAAATTTTGGGATCCCCGAGATCATGTTTTCTGGTTCAGCCTTGATGAGCTTTGCTTTACATATGAGAAGTTTGCGGCTTTGATGGATATTCCCATAGAATTACCAATCGTCATTCCTGTTATGCAAGGGAGATATCACATGTCACTCATGCACTTGCTGGAGGTTAGTGGGAAGTGGCCAAGTTCTTTCATTTGCAATAAGCACGTCCTACTTTCTTCCGTGATGGAATATTTTCTGATAAACAGGACATATAATGACAAGCGATATGCAAGTGGTTGGGTGGCCGATTTAACATTATGTCTGGTTGCTCAGTATCTTACCATTGTGGGCCCCGAAATTGCTAATATGAGGTTAGCGGATCTCGCCTCTCAAATGTCTTTGTAAGGGAGAACCTTAATTGCAGTAGTGGTAGAAAAAACCATCAATGTAATTACCGAAGTGCGTAGAGATCCTAGGTGCATCGTACAATGGTAGCCCATTGCTTTTCTACGTGTGGCTTTTTGATCACATGCGCTTGATAGCTATACCGGCTGAGGTGAGGTACTATCCTCACTCTTTGAGGGTCGTTCAGGTGTTGATGCCTGGACCCAATTTTTCTAAACAACATAATCGAGAGATATTCATTAATATTACAACTGATGGAGGACTCATGGACACATTCTACAGACTCACGGGTATCACTATGTCAGCCTCATAGGACCACGTTCTTCATCTTTTTACTTTACTTATCATATTCTTAGGCAGTCTGGTTACGAGCAACTTATTCTGGCATCATACAACAATTTCTTTCTAGTGCAAGAGCTCACTCCTTCTTTGGTTCGGACTATCTGTCAACGTTTGGAGACCCATCCATATCGTCATCGTTCCATAGATGCTGGGGTGTACATTAATTGTGTAGCCTCTGATCATCCGTTAGTGTTAGATTCTTATACCAATTGGCCCTGGCCTCGCATCCATGAGACGATTTTGACTACTTAGAACATATCGTGAGCTAAATTGGTCTGGAATTTTCCAAGTAGTAGGGAACTTAAATTTCTCAAGAAGGCTAAAGAAGAAGCTTGTTCCCAAGAAGGTTTAGGACCCGACTCCCAAGACTTTCTCTATGCAGAGTACAGTTCAGGGCTTTTATCAAACTTAAACAAAAGAAGAGACTGGAGTCATATGGACCCAGTGATCTTCAATCGGCTCTCAGATGTTTTAAGAGAAGTTTCACTACAAGAAATTTGACGTTTAATGACAAACTTTTTATCGACGAACTAGAATTTTGTTAAGAAAACTCGTTATTACTTGACAAATTTGAGTTTCGTCAGCAAAAGTCAACTAATTCTTGACGAACCTGAGATTCGTCAACAAAAGTGAATAATTGTCGACGAATTTAGTGTTTCGTCAAGAAAAGTCGCTGAAAAGTTAACTAACCACATGCTTTTTACTTTCCTTTACGACAGAGACCTATTTTGTAACAAAGAACTTTTCTCTCTCTGGAATTTTCTCCACAACATGTCAGCAGCTTCCAAGTATCTGCTCTCACCTCCTCATCAATCCTTTGGAAATGGATTATTCTTCCTCTTATTTCAATCTTCACCGGATCTTCTGCCCTTGTTAACCGAAACCCAACCTTTTTTTTTATGTAAATCATATTTGATGACCAAGACAATCAGATCTACGATTAAAGCTTCTGCTTCTGTGAAGATCAGATCCATCCACCACAATCAAAACGGGTATGTAAAGTCTCTAGATCGGCCGTGGAAATCCCCTGATTTTCAGTTTTTCTGTTGAATCGCCAAATCACTACCCACCACCCCACCCCACCGCTCAACCATTTATCACACCTCTGCTTCTCCCTTTGATTTGAGTGTAAACGTATATAGATCTATGTATATAGCTTATTTTAGATCCGTTGATATACAGTAGTTTATTTTTTTCTCGTAGACCTAAATTTTTTGGGATTTTATGAGTTATTGATTCAATTGTTTATGTGTTCTTTATGTATTAAAATTATATATGTTATTTGTTTACACGATTTTGTTTAATCTGTTAGTTTTCATTTAGAAATGAATAGACCCGCACCATGGTGTTTGTGACTGACTGAATTTCTCATGGTGCTTAGTTGTTTGTGGCAGGATGGATTACTTCTTGGATTTATGTAAGAAATAATGCAACAAGTTTCCACTTTGAGTCCTTTAATAGGTAATTTTGAGATCTTATATTATTGCTGAAAGTAATTAGTGATTGATGTGTCATGAAGGAGTGATTATTCTATAACTATATGTTCAGGCATTTTGAGTTAATTAATTGCTGCGGAATTAGTTTGAAATAAAAAAAATTCACTCCTTAGAAAACCCAAGGAGTATGTTAGTGTAATGTCGAGTCGCACTTAATTATGCCTTTTTACTAAAATATGCTTGAAGCTTCTAATTTTACATTAAAAATGTTCGGATATCAGTTTAATCTTGGTCGTCATTTCCTTTCTGATGCTACATGCAATCTTAATCCCTCCAAGTTGATATTTGTATGCCTCACTTTCTTTTCCCCCCTTTCGTTTGCACCCAATTTTTTTGGTGCATTGTACACCTTTCTTGTACCTTTCTTGTTTGATGCTTCCACTCTTAAAGTTTTTGTTTAGTCATGGTAGTATGGTACTATGGTGTTTACAACTTCTTTTGTGGCTAAAATAAAGTGGAGGGATGCAAAAGTATTAGGTGATCTGACCCAAAAGGAAGCAAAATTATTTGGTTGTTTTAGTTTACTGCTATGTTCTTTTGCTCTTAATTTTTGGGGGGTGGGCAAAAGATACTTCTAAGATGTATTGATTAAGATACCATAAGTTTCGTGTGCTTGAACTGGCCAAGGCTTTTCTCAATTCAATAGGTACCAAAAGAAAGCAACAAAGGTTGCCCAAGAGTTCACTCTTGTACCAATATAGTAAAAGCAGAAAGCTGACTGTTTTTATGAATTTCTTGATTCTTTTGTCATACATTGTTTTTTTTTCATCTATCTATAGTATTTCCGAGATGTTATTGAACCAGATGTAATTCTATTTATTGATGACATATTATGTTTCATCCAAGCAGGATCCCCTTGCTCTCAAGGAGAAGAGTAAATCGGCTTGTTAGAGCCAGAAAGGTTCGTTAGAATTTAGATCAACCATTTCTTTTTCCACTTAATTTTAGGTTACACAAGAAATATTTTCTTTGATGAGGACTGTTCGGGTTTATGGTACCGAAAGAGAAGAACTTGAAAGGCAATAATTCTTACTAGAAATCCCTTTAAGTATGTGTATTCCATCATTTTCATTTCTGTGGAAACTACCTACACAAGCAAGGCATAAATTGAAGCTCACACCTATTTAAATGAATGAATTTTAATTGATATATACTTTATGCATGTACGTACAAGAAATGGCGGGACAAATTAGCTTTTATGCGTGTGCCAGAAGCAGCTTTTGTATTTTGGAATCTAAGTTTCAACTTCTTTTATCGATTTGCACAGGTTTACTTGTTGTCAAGCTTATGTAGCTGCTCCTACTGATGGACGAATGACTTGGCAAATCTTATACTTCAAGGTTTGTGGCTTGGTTAAAATGGAGACTGCATGAAAAAATACATCTAACTTTTATTTCTGGTTTATGGTTAACTTCTGGTATTTGGTTGTTTTTGGCAGATTGAAATGTTATTTGGGGTTTTGAGAGAACCAAGAAGCTATTGCATCAAGTTGTTTCAAAGGTACTTCCTGAGATCTGTTTACATTATTCCATGAGTAATTAGGGTTTTTATGGTTTATGCAGTTTTACTGAAAATTCTGAGTTGCTCAAGATGTAATTAAAACCAATCTGTAACTTGATAAAAGAAATTTAGCAAAAGGTACTTATAAAGGTGTATGATTGTTCACTAGATATATAAGTATTTTGGGCCTGCCTAGTGAGCCCTCATGTCAAAATGTAGAGCTATGTTTCTGTTCCTGAGTTAAATTAGCTTTGATAAGCACCATGGATGTAAACCCGTGCGCAGTACCCACAAAACATAGATGAAAAATATCTTTTTTTTTTCCCTGCCAAGTTAGGAAAACCCTGTACAGGAAAAGTAGACAGTTTAACGTGCTAAGTGCTAAGTGCTAAGTGCTAAGTGCTAAGTGTTATCTTTTTCTTTTTTCTTTGTTTTACTGTCAATTGTTTTCGTTTATTTTGCTATACATGTCCCGATGATCTTTTTTCTTTGTTTTAATGTTAAATTTTTCTCCATTTCAGGTGCTGAATATCTATATCCGCAGGGCAAAGATGATGAAAATTGCTCAAGTCAAAGTGCAAGACTAATACACTTTTGAATGTATTAGTTATAGTTTTAAAATTTTTAAACATGTAGCAAAGTTTGTGATTGATGACTGATGACTGCATAACATTGGTTTTTGTATGAAATACGTGACTCCTTGATGGTTTGTATTTCGAGTCGAATGATGTGGATGTTTGTAGGATTTCTCTATGCTATTATTATAAATTGTAGAAGCAGCATTGAAAATTATATATTTTTTTTCTTGTAAGCACTTTTAGCGACGAATGGTTTCATCAAGGAATGTTTCTTTTGACAGTAATGATTCATCCATAAAACTGACATTGACGAACTTAAATCATCAAGAAATGGCTTGACCACGAAAACCTCTTCGTCGACGGTGTCCATTTTGTCAAGAAATGTACTCATTCTCGACGAAGAGGAACAATTGTTGATGAATTATTGAGAGCTTCAAAGATGAACTAATTCGTCATTAAAGGTGTAACATTTCTTGGCGAAATGGAAGTTTGTCAAGACAAGTTAGATTTAACGACAAACTTAAAAGTTCGTCAAGGAAGACTTTTCTTGACGGCGCGTCGTTGACGAACTTGGTGACGAATATTATTCGTCGATATATGTTTTCTTGACGAATTAAAAGCTTTTCTTGATGAATATTGTTTGTCGTTAAATGCAATTTTTCTTGTAGTGTTTGATACGGGGAAAAATTTGATACAGGCCTTACACTCCAAAACGGTCCTCAGATCAGACGGTCTCTGCCAGCTAGAAAAGATAATCCACGAAGAAAATGGCTGACTGCCAAGGCTATTCCCATTCCGAAGATGAGGTAAATGCATATGTTCAGGGGTGAGCACCAAACCGATGAAACCGATCCGAACCGTTCAAACCGAGGAAACCGAACCGATAAAATCCGGACCGTTAATAAACTTGAACGGTTTGGATTCAAAATTTCAAACCGAGGCCGGTTCGGTTCGGTTCACGGTTCAGAAATTCCAAACTGGCACGGAACCGAACCGAACCGAGGGCTTATAAAGAGATAAAAAAAAATATCCCTTAACCCTAGTTAGCTGAATAACCAAGGTATAAAATAACCTCAACCATACTTCAACCATAGCCCTACTCTTTCACTCTTCAGATTCAGCCGCCCCACTGTCCAAATCCACTCTTCTTCTTCACTCTTCAGCGACAACAAACCCACACACACTACAAGCATTTCAGCTCTCCCCCAACCCCTCTCTCCATATGTATATACATATATATCCGTTTCGTTCGTAATGGTCGTTGTATAGTCAGAGAGCTCACCCCTGCCTTTAGAGGAGAAAACCCTTTTTTTCATCCAATTTGGGAAGATTGCAAGGGTTACTGCCGAGCCAGCAGCCAAGTCAAATTTCCTAAATCTCATGTACTCTTCTTTATAGACATCCTGATTTACTTCACGTCTCCTAGTTTTCAGTTTTCACTCAATTCCCAAATCCCAGTAAACTTTCAGATTAAACTTTTTAGATTGAAGACTTCTTTTTTTTTTAGGGACTCGTTAGTGTTTTTCCTTAAAGTGCATCTTCCCAGTTTTATGTATATGCTTATGTTCAGATGCTTTGTTTTTGTTTGACTTAGGCTTTATGGCTATGCTAAAAAGGGGCACAACCAATTACTTAAGAAAAACATAAAGTGGGTATGTATCAAATTTCCTAGAGCTTGTTGGAATTCTAGGACTGCTTGTTTGATATCTATTTCTTTTTTCCTCCTAACCTCATCCTTCTATGGTTTTGCCCTTTCTGTGAGAATATGAATTCCACTATCACGAGTTGATAGTGCTTTGGCTTGGTAGCTGTAATGCAACTTTTTGGTTATTAGACAATTGTTTTTCCTTTAAAACAAAAAGATGTGCAAAAGATCAAACCGATCCGAACCGTTCAATTTGAACCGTTCAAACCGAACCGTTCAAACCGAGGTATCTTGGTTTGGTTCGGTTCAAGAATTTGTGAACCGAGGTCCATCGGTTCGGTTTGCGGTTTAGCCTCCAAACCGAACCAAACCGAACCGTGCTCACCCCTATGCTCAGGGTAGGTTTGATCGAAGGTGAGCACGGAGGATAAAGATTGAAAAGGTAGAGAGCGGTTTGGTGATCGAAGCAAGAAATCAAGAGGAGAAGGTTACACACTTGAGAGGCTAACTTTTAGAAGGAAAGATAAGTGAAAATTTGGCTCGACTATTTTCCTGGATGGGAATAATTATCCTCCCTTGGGAAAGAAATGAGGAATATGACAATATATCACTCATTGGTTGTTGATAGGACTTAATAGTATTTTTTCTTTCTTTCTTTTTCCCTGACTTTTGCCTAGGTCACCCTTTGCAGGGTTTTTAACCTTGCGGGCTTTTTGGTTTTTATTTTTTGTTTTGCACTAGCTTTTGCCTAGGTCATCTGTACACACCACATTTTGTAAATATTATGAATTAAATAATTATTGGGCTTCATTATTAATTATAATTTATTACTAAGGGTAAGGCCTGATAATATAACTTCATATATTTAATTTGATCCCGTCCAATTTAGTTATCTAGTCCAATCTAGTAGTCCATTCTAGAAATCCAGTCCAATGGTCTGGTCCAGTTGTCCAGTCAGAAATTGGGCTCGGTCTAGTCCAAATAGGCCAGTCCAGTCCATGTCTAGATTACGATTTGTCTAGAAAAATTTAAAGAATTATTTTGTAATTTATCCTTGATGTAAGTGATTAAATCATTGATTAATGTGAGATATAAAGATAATTTCGGAATTCAATACATCCAATCTGCAAAACCAGATATAATTACCAAATTAGGGCCAGATAATACTCTCAAACTTCAGGAAAAAAATGTATTATGAAATTATCGGATGAACGACCAGTTTTCGACAAAACGGCTGGTTAGTTGACTTTTGTTAATCCGAGACTTTTATCAAGTATTCAGTCTTATCATCAGATTACAGATTGATGTGATAATCTTAATCATTTCGGGTGTCCTTGACCACTATACAGAGGAGGGCCTTTGGCCTATATATTCAGGGATCTCAGTTTTTTCTACCTATAGTTTTTGTACCGTTTCTCCTAGAAGTGGTGCATCATCTCTTAAGAGTAATTAGCCTTTCATAATTCACTTAAAATGAGTCTCTAGTCTCTTGCATCACGGATCCTTTGCATAGCATTCCCGAGCTGTCTAGACAAGTAGACTCGTGAAGTATATTTAACAGTTTTCTAGTCAGTTTAGTAGTCTAGAATTAATTCCCTTTCCCATAATCACATTTAGTTCTAGTACAAAAATCATTAAAAAAAGACTTTTCATTTCTTTGTTCGAGTCTAAGACCGAAGTGTAGGTCACCTCCCGTAGGACCACAGTCGAACTAAGACAGTTTTGATTCCGGTTAGTCGACCAAAAACGTAGGCCATTCGACTCCTGACGTCGAGTTCAAACCAAATTATAAAAATAAACTTAGGGTAAGTGTGTTGTTGCATATTTACATGTTTATGTGTTTAAGGCTAAAAATCAACCGAAAGGGTATGACGAGTACCTAATACCTTCATGTTGTATAACTTAGTCCCGTGAACCCATTTCCCTATTTTCGATAGATTACTAGTCCTTTGGACATTTTTAAAGTCACTTTCTAGGTTTTTCTTATTTTCCTTTGTATGGTGACTCCCTAAATCCTTCTGGAGATTTTTCTAAGGCGGTTCTATACAACAGCGACTCCACTGGGAATTAAAAACTAAGAGGTCTAGACTTGAATTTTTTTTTATTGCTTTTTGGCCATTTTGTAATTTTTTGTGTTGTATAACATGTACAATCACTAAAAAAAAATAGGATTTTTAGTGACGGAATTTGACTCCATCACCTAACAAGCCAATTCTAAGCTGTAAAAGTTAAGTTAGATTTAGCGACCAAATTGCCCGTCGCTAAAAGTTTTAGTGACGGAATTTTATAGTTAAAATTTTTAATTGTGTTTTCATTTTTTTTTTTTAGTTTTAAAGTTATAAAAACACTTAACCCTAATTTTATATTCATTCTTTTTGTCCTTTTCATTCTGAATCTTCCCCCGCTGCCAACTGCTTCAATCTTCTCTGCCGTTCTCTCACCAATGCCTACTTGGTAGTATTTGATATTATTTGCTTATGCTATATCAGTTCATTAGTAGTTAATCTTATTTGTTTATGATTGCTTATCGAGTTCTATTGTTTTCTAGCTCTCTTACAGTTATTTATGTATGTAATCATATAGCATTGAAAATGACAAAGCAAGGACATCAATAAGTGGTATTGTGAAATCATGCATTAGAGGACCTTGGTCTGTGTGGTCTGATTGAAAGGACGAAACAGTTTTAAATGAGCAGATTTGGAATAGGTTCCTTGTAAGTTGAGTTCATATGTTTGATATATAAGACTAATTACATAATTATGTTCATGATAAGTCTCACTTTATAGCGTGCACTGTGGCAAGATTCTTTTATGTTTTTGGACTTGGCAGAGGGTAAGAGAGCTTTCTTCAAGCAAATAAAATAAAATTATCACAAGTGGTTCTGTGCAGCGAGGGCACATGCACGAAAAAGTTGCGGGCAAGGAGCTGATTTGGAGATGTGGAAAGCTCACCCTCATCGGTGGCTAACCCCTGGTATTTGGACCTCGATGGTGGATAAATGGAAACACGAGGAGTGGGAACGCAAATCTGCCCAAGGCAAGAGTGTACGCAGCAACAGTGCCTCTCATACTGGCGGTTCTGTGCCACATCCTGTCCTCGAGCATAGGAAGTGTGTACAAAATCCAACACTGACTAAAGCACAAGCTAAGCTGGTAGTCTACGAAGACACCCATCGTCTGAAGAATAGGCAAGGCAAGCCATATGTGAACGAGAAAGTAGAGAAAATCAAGGTAATTTCCAAACCATTTCACTTTATATATTACTTAATGCCTAAATCCAAAGGTGTATCAGTAAATAGGAATAGTCTAATTCCTAAAGTATAAACTAGAAAAACAATATATTGCATAGATATAAATATATTATGAAATGTTTGGTCATTTCTTCCCCCTTTCCTTTCTAGTATGCAAAGTGGTATTTTTAACTGTATAATTGTCTCACCACATGTATTGCATTGTCCGCAGGATGCCTTTAAGTCTAAGGTGGAAGGTGCTCTGGCAATGACGTCTGAGGATGATGTTGAGGAGTTATGGCTCACCGTACCGGATGTCCTGGACAAGAAAGGATGTGCAGTTGGTCTTGGAACTTGTGGACCACCAACACGGTCAAGGATGAGCAGTGCAGGAGGTTCATCTAGACGTATCATTGCCACACAAAATGTCACTGAGAATATTCCCAAGCACTGGAAGCCACAACTACACAGTTTGTTTGAAGAGTTTCTGTGAAAACGTAGGGAAGCAGAGGCACGTCAGGCAGAGGGACATCATGCAGAGGTACGTATTTATGTATGTGTGTGTATGTGTGCATGGAAGGAATTTTTGGGAGGGTTCTATCACGGTGGTAATCAGGGGCAGATCCAGGAAGTCTAATTGAGGGGGGCCAAAAAGTCATGAAAATAATTGATGGCTAGCGTAAAAGGGAATGAAAAGGTTAACTCTTAATGGATAGTGAACAAAAAATTACTAATCTTGTATGAAAGAAACTTAACTCATACTGTATAGATGTACTACAAACGTAATCATTAATTATCTGAGTATAATAGTCATGTATAAGTTAACATATATAAGAATTTAAACAAGAGAGAGTGAGAGAAATTTTCTCAAGGTGAATTCTGTGATCCCAATGTGTATCAATTTTGGTGTAATTTTAGTTTGTATGTGATTATTATGTGTGAGAGTTCAGTGAGTGCATTTGTGGGTAGAACATTGTGTAAGTTGTTATGTGTGATGGGAGGAGGGGACTGCTCTAATAGCCGTGATTTAGTATGTCTTCTAGAGAGAGAGAGAGAGAGAGTGTGTGTGTGTGTGTGTGTGTGTGTGTGTGTGTGTGTGTGTGTGTGTGTGTGTGTGTGTGTGTGTGTGTGAGGGTAAGGGAGAGGGGCTGCAATAGGTGCTATATGTGAAAAGAGTATGTATGTGTGTGTAATTTATTTTGGGGGGGGGGGGGGGGGGGGAGTATACAGTATGAGTGTGTGTTCTGCATATGTATATGTGTGTAATTGCAGAAATATGTGACTGTGTGACTGTGTTTTTGAAGGTGGGAAGCATAGAGTGAGGAGATGTGTGTGTGAGTACACAGCCTACAGCACCACAATTTCACACACACAAACAGCATCACTACTGTAATAACAGTAGCATAGTAGCAGCAACACTACTACAGGCTGCAGCAGTGGTGATGCAGCGCCTGTAGCAGTGGTGCTACTGCTATTACAGTAGTGATGTTGTGTGTGTGTGTGTTGCAGCATCAGTAGTGTTGTATGTGCTGCTGCAGCATCAGTAGTGATGTCTCTTTGTGTAACTGCTGCAGCAGTAGTGGTGGTGGTATACTACTACTGATGTAGCAGTGTTGATGTGCGTGTGTGTGCGTTTTAATGGCTGAGAAGTGGTAGTGGTGTATGTGTTTAAATGGTAGCAGTAAAGTGTACGTGTTGCTACTATTGCAGTAGTAGTGCGTGTGTGTGTGCACAATAGTGTGTACAAGTGTGTGTTTATGCAGTTGCGTGAGTGTGTGGGTTTAATGTGTGCTAGTGTGTGGGTATTAGTAAAAGTAGTGTGTGTGTGGGTGGGTATTAGTAAGAGTTGTGTGTGTGTGTGTAGGCATCAATATGTGTGTGTTTGGATGTGCAGGTGCTCTAGGAGGATGAGCACAGGTTTGTGACTTTGTGTGTTGATATGTGTAATGTGTGTGCACATATGTTTAATTAGTGTGTATGTGTCTGTGTAAGTGGTGTTTAAGTGTGTGCGCGTGTTAGTAGAGTGGAAGTACAAGTTTTGTGTGTGTGTGTAAGAGTGTAATGTGGGAGTGTTGGGAGTGTTTAGTGAGACATGAGAGTGTGTGTGTGTGTGTCACGCCCCCGACCCAGAGGCGGACCTACACAAACTATTTCGAAATATTCTTGCTTACGAGAAATATAATACCCAAAGGATCTTACAAAAAATATGACCTCAAAGAGGTAATCAGAGCTCTAAATCATATCTAAAATGAAAGGCATTCAAGTTCCTCATCAACGGCAGCGGGAGTTTGATACCAATAATTATTTCCCAACCATTGGGGCACCAAAAGTCACTAAATAAAAAAAACTATTACATGGCTCTTATTTCAGAGCTACTAAGAAAGTTATCAATTAAAGTTCACTCCCAGTTTAAGCATAATGTTATTAACTCCTCTAAACCGTCTCAGCTTAATTACCTGAAATGAGGAGAGAAAGGGGGGTGAGCACAAAGCCCAATAAAGATCAGACGCACATACTCATGGAGTACAATGCAGATATCCAATAACATATAGTTGAGTCCAAACAAAACATATGAAAACAAAAGTGCAAAGACGATTGAAAATATTAGCACGACAAACAATCTCAATTTGGGATATTCAACCCATCAACGATCAAATCAAAATCAAAGTCAAATAACACATTCGAATAATTGAACTAATAATGGAATACGATACAATCACGTAATACGTGGTTGTAAAGCACGTTAACCTAAGCACGCGAAGGTTCTAAGTTCAAAGTTGCATACCGGTAGCAATTGTCATATCATGTCATGGCATCACGTTAATCTAAGCACGTGAAGGTTCTAACATTAGTTCAATTCAAATGGGTCAATTTGACGTCAAAAGTATCTCAAATGTATAAAGCAACTGAACATCAATTTTTTTAATTTCAAAAAGGATAGTCCAATGATTTTTGAAAATACTCGATATTAGACTCTAATCGAAGAAATGAGTTTAACGGAATAGGAATCACTTGAATCCGAGTTTGTATGGTTTCAGAAATTTTAAATAACGACATATGCTCAAAAAGTGTGCATCACTAAAAAGGAGACATGTGGCAAGCCACCTCACGGCAAAAGACATGAAAATTTCTTGAAGAAATTGCTTGGCAATGATTGCTTCTTGTCAATACACAACAACAACAACAACAATAACATGCACATAGAGTTGTCAAAGGGCCGGCCCAGCCCAAGCCCATCGGGCCTGCAGTGGGGCTGGGCCGGGGCCGGGCCAGTGGGTCTGCCAACCGGGCTGGGCCGGCCGAAGGCAAACCTAGGCCCAGTCCAGGCCCTGGCCCTAGGCCCAATATCTAGGGCCGGGCCCGGGCCCTTTTTTTTTCTTTCTTGTTATTCAATTTTAAATTTCATCTCTAGGCAATAGTCACAATTTAACGAACCTAATCTGTATCATTTTATTTCATTATAAGTAATATACATATATATGTATGTATGTATATACATATTTATTTGTTAGCCGCTATATTTTTTATTATATGTTAAACATTTTCATACTCTTTTTGGTGAGCTTTATTAATAAAATCTTAACACATAACAATTTATATAGAAAAATAATAAATGTGTTCATAGGCCCTCCTCCTTTTATCCGGGCTTGGGACCGGCTGCTTGTAAACAAACAGGCGAAGTTACCTATTTTTTTATATATACGAAAAAATATATATCTTGCTTGTAAAAATTTATTTTATATATATGGAAAAAAAAATATATTTTGTGAAAAAAATTATTCTTAAAACTCTAACAATCAAAATAATAATGCATGTCTATCCAAAATATCAGCAATCAAAGATCAAGAAATCTGCAGCGTCAACCAAAAGGATCAAAAGAGGAAAATAAAAACAAATTACCTAATCATCCGGAAGTACTTCAATATCCGAGTCACTGCTCTTCCTATCGTCAATCGGTTTATCTTGCTCGCGGTATTTCACATCAAGATAATCCTTCCAACATACACATAGCTCGAGCGACTCGGGGTTAAGACGACTCCTCCTGTCATCCAAAATCCTCCCGCTTGCTGAAAATGCCGACTCTGAAGCAACCGTGGAGGCTTGCACTGGCAGTACATCCCGTGCAATTTGGGATAAAGTTTTATACATGTTTTGATTTTGTTTCCAAAAATTTAACAAATTAAAATTAACCTGTTCTTGCCTTGATAAATCAGAATAATGATCAGTATTTGCATATACACCAATCTCATTAAAAGAGGAAAAGTATACGAACCTCCCGAATTAGAAGTACCTTCACCTGGTAGCTGTCTTGCTACTAGATGTTCAAAGCCTTGAAGGTATGGCGCATAATACCTCTCAGCAGTGGATGATGATGTAGCTCGCCCGCGCATGTCAGCAGAATTACGATAGAGGTTGAACAAGTCCTCAAACCTCTTGCTCACTTTTGCTGTGAGCAAGGTTGTGTCATCTGCTGTGTAGCACATTAATTTCGATATCTCTTGTATCGAGGCGTTCACGCCATGCAACTTTAACCTAGGATCTAAACAAGTAGCCACAGTAAAAATAGCAGGCAGTTTACTCCAATATTTATTGAACTTTGCATCCATCACTTGTACTATTTCCCTAAATGGTCCTATATATCTCCATTTTGTTAACATTGTAGCCATCTTCAGAATTTCTATTAAAGCAAGAGGAGAGGTGGGATAGTACGTACCAGACAATAAATTGGTAGACGTGTAGAATACCTCCAAAAATTCAGCTAGGTATGTGGCCATCTGCCATTCCTCTTGAGTTGGCAAGCCGGCTGGGAACTGGGTTAGTAGAAAATGCGTATAGACTTCTCGGTATGCCAGAATGTGTAAAAGCATGTGGTATGTAGAGTTCCACCTGTGGACCACATCTGTAACTGCTCTCCTGCGAGGCATATTATATTGAACACATAACGTTTTAAATTGTTGTGTTCTCGGACTCGAGCTATTAACATACGCTGTCATACCCCTCATTTTGAGAAGAATATCTCCTGCAGCAGCTAAACCATCTTGAACAATTAAATTAATAATGTGACAAACACAGCGAACATGAAATAATTCACCATGAAGTACAGGTTGAAGCGTCTCCTTTAAAGCTGCAACAACAACTTTATTGTTAGAAGCATTATCAAAACTAACACTCATAATCTTATCCTTAATTTTAAATGTGGTGCATGCTTTTAATATAAGAGTAGCAATGTTCATTCCATCGTACAGATAAGGGAAGTGCTCGAAAGCGATGATTCTCTTGTGCATAACCCAATCTGCATCAATCCAATGAGCGGTCACACAAGAATAACTAACAAAAGTATAAGGAGATTGCCAAATATCAGAAGTAAGACTAACTTTACCGTCAAATTTATCGAAATAATCGATAAGGCGTGCTTTGGCAGCATTGTACTGTCAGAGTGCATCGGACCTAGTTGTGTTTCTATGAACCTTTTTGTACAAAGGTTGAATGTATGTGTTCATATATCTAGAGTGCTTAGGATTATCGGCAAAAGAAAAGGCTTGTTCATCGTGAAAAACAAATTCAGCGAGACCGTCTCTTTGCTCTCGCTGATTATAAACAAATAACTTACCGTCAAAAGATAACTGCATTTGGGTAGGTTCGACGTGGCCTTGTCGAGGTGCACATTGAGGGTAATGCCTGTTAAGATGTCCATTATCACTACCAGACGAAAATAATTTAAGACAGTACTTACATCGAGCTTTTCGGATGCCGTCCACCGTAACTACGTCGAAATGATTCCAACACTCGGCTTTCTTTTTTTTCCCCCTTTGGACGTCTGGCACGTTACCGGAGGCATTGCTCGGCCCTTCTTCATCATGACCAGGCATAGGGTTGAGATTAGGCCACGGAGTAGTAGCTTCGCCAACCGAGCTGCGTCCTTGACTATAATGCGGGGGGTCTTCATCAGGCGTGTATTCAAAATCTGGAATGTTTTGATTGAACTCCCAATTGGCTTGGGTATCTATCATACAGCCTGTACTCATTCGTCCAGGAACGAATGGTTGTGTTGGTGCTTGGACTGGTGTTTGTGATGGCCGTGGCGCTTGTGCTGGTGGTGGTGCTTGCGATGATGATGATGTTTTTCGTGATGACGATGCACGCCTCATTTTCTTCAATAATCCAGCCATATTTCACGCTAAACTTTGTAAGAGTAACTAAATACACAAGTATAAGAGTAGTAATAAGAAATAACAATTAAAAGAATGAACGAGTAACAAATATTAGAGAGTTAGTAATTAAAAAGAATTTAGCAAGACTAGTAATTAATAAACAAGAATACTAATTAGTAAATACTAGTAGTAATTAGCAAGAGTAGTAATTAGCAAGAGTAGTAATTGGAGAGGAAAATAGTAGCAAAGCTTGTTGTGAGAGTAAGAAGAGAGTAAGAAGATTGGTGTGAAAAATTAGAGAGAAATGGTGTGAATTTATAGATTTTAGAAACTTCACAAAAGACCAAAATACCCCTACAAACTATCCGTTTATAATTGTTGGGGAGGGTAAGTGTGTAAAGGAGTTGAAAAATATAGGTTAGACTAAAATACCCCCCAAACTAGCCGTTATATAGCTGTTGGGGGGGTAAAAGTGGAAGTTTGGAAAAGGGGTGGAAGAAAGGGGGGGAAAAGCAAAAGATTTAAAAAAGTGGGGCCAAACCCGGGCCGCAGACCGGGCCAAATAATCGGGCTGCAGAGCGGGCCAAACCGGGCCGGGCCGGGTCGTTTTTCCAGATTTTGAAGGCCTGGTCCAGGCCCAGGCCCCAGGCCCTCTGCACGCGGGCCTCTACTGTTCATCGACGGGGCCGGGCCAGCCCGGGCCAGAACCGGGCTGGGTCGGGCCAGCCCGCGGGCCGCCCGGCCCGTTTGACAACTCTACATGCACAGTAATACCATGCACAGAAAACACGGCCAATTGGCCGAACAGTACCAAAAAATTGAACAATTCATTGCGACAGAAAACAAAAACAGCGTAAGTGCACCGTAACCAAGACAATAAATTTTGACGATAAGTTTAAGAAGTCGATGCAAAAATTCTACACCAAAGTAATTAGTGATAACTTTGACGAAATAGATCAATCAAAGGGCATAACAATGAGGTAGATGTATAAATGAAACCCTTACCTCAATTCACGCTACAAGATTCGCAAAGTTGTGTAACCTTTCGAAAGTATCAAACCTAATTAATAAAATCAACCATTAAGATTAAAATCTTCAAATCAATTGTATTTTGATTAAGGTTTATGATCGATCACTTACCAATTGTGAGTAGAAGGTTGAAATCCTCAAGCCCTAATTTTCTCTTTCTTCTCCTCTCTCTAAAAGATTCAAACTCAATTTATCGATAAAACACAACCTAATCAGTCTTCTTATTTCTCTAAACTTGATAAATAACTCCAAAGGCCCCTAAAGATATGTTACTTATCCAAAAGGGATTTCAAAATATTATTAAAATTTTAAAAGTAGCCTAAGAATTAAAATAATTAACTACATATTATTTGGGGTATTACAGTGTGTGTGTGTGTGCGCGCGCGCGCGTGTGTATGTGTTCAAGGTGCAAAAGTATTGTGTTTGATTCATGTGTTAGGAATAGTAAGTGTAAGTATCGCGGAAGGCCATTATATTTTAAGTATTTTAAACCTTATTTTTGGAATACAGTTTTTGTTCAGATTTTGACCAAGTGCAAAACCTTAAATCCTGCTATTTTTACAAGATGTACATTGTAGGAATTTTTGAAAATTTTTGGTGTCTGCGAAGGATACTAAATTAGGGTATCGATTAAAAATAATTCTTAAAGTATTTAATATAGCAAATCAAGTTATTTTATTCTAAAATTTTTAATGAAACCTTATATTACATATATGTTTCATTTTCTAAAATCCGAGGTCAATAGCTATTTTTAGCAAAACTGGCTTCTGAGTGCTCGATCCCGACATCGGTTCAGAATTTTCGAGCGAAAATTTTCTAAAATACTTTTGAGCCCAAAAATAACTTCAGGATGCTTAAAATAATGTTTTAATGTAATTTTGAGATTTTTCTCGTGCGGGAAGCACTATGGGGTATTTTGGTAATTGGCCACACAGAGAGGGTATTTTGGTAGTTTTACCTATAAAATGTACTTTTGGATAAATTCACATACGGTAGAGATATTTTAATGATTTTATTTACAAGAAGGCCGTTTTGGTGATTTAAGTATGAGTGAGATGCTTTTGGTAATTTTACACCTAAGAGGCATTTTAGTAATTTTACCTACCCAATGAGGGGGTTCATTTTGGGGAGTATGTGTAGGCCAATATTGAGTTTATAATATCGTGGTGTAAACGGTATTCTAATCATTTGATTTTTTCGATTAGGATAATTTAGCTTCGGATCCAGGCAAGGGTTTCTATCTGAACCCTGGGTAAGGATTTCTATCTGAACCCTAATTTCAATAACTTGTGTTCGTAAGTGTATCATTTTGATTTGTTTATGGCTACTGTCAAACACTGAGATATGCATTGATATCAGCGTGTTATTGTCCAGAAAACCCCAACATTGAACTTGAATTGGTTATTTGGAAATCTTATCGATGCTCGCCTGTTATTGCATGATGAGCAAATTCGATAATTGTTTGCACTCTTTCTTCTGAATTGATGTGCCTAAAGTCAACAATTGTTCGTATTTGTTCTTGCTATTTGTTTGCGGCAATTCTTGAGTTCTGATTGGTGAATTGGTATCAACATGTCTAATTGTCATTAAAACCTTAATTAATATATGTTATTTAAATTCATAATGCTCATTTTTATTACATGTCAAGCATTGAATTTCTTGTTGATTATGTTGTTGTTGTCTTCTGTGTTGACCTGGGGGTCTATTCTGCGGGAGGCGTTATAAGGATGGGCTGAACCTGTGCAATTATGCAGGGCTAGTTCCTTGATCAATGGAAGGGCTAGTTATCTTACATCATGCATGTGTACACTTTTTGTGCATTGCCTGAATGACATTGCCTCTACCCAAGATAATATCTTTTGAATTTGTTTACATTGTATCTTAGAATGACTATTTTGAAAATGATGTTCAAATGAATGTCTTGATATCTGATTGAAAGGGATTGAGTTGAAATTCTTCCCCATATTGTGATCAAACTGTTTGTGATTATCTGAAACCCTTCCCCATATTATTCTTGAAGTATCTGTATACGTTTTGAAATCCTTTGAAAAATCATCATTGTATTTTAAACTGATGTCTTTGAAAATGATCTTCAAATGATTGTTTTGGTGTGTGTTTATGATAGTTTATGATCATTTTGGAAAATCATCAAACTGTTATGGTTGATTGAAATGTTTGAAAAGAATTATCATTGAATGAACTTTTGAATCGTTTTGTAATTCTATCGGTTGTTCCTTGAATGACGTTATTGAGCTCTCAAAAGCTCACCCTTCGTTTGATTCTCTTCTGCAGGTAATGATCAACTGAAGAATGCTCAGGAATGGGATTAGAGTATGTGTGAGGTTCCGGAGTGCCCACCACTATTTTGTGTAGTGAGACCCGTGCGCGGGTCAGTACTGTTAGTTACTTGTAAGAACCTAACTTTGAGTTTTGGAAGTTTTAAGTTGTAAAACTAGCTTAAGTTGAAGTTTTTCTTAGATTGTGTATCTTGAAGAATTTGACTTTGTGTCCATTTAGAAGTTTTGTATATTTTGGAAGTTGCAATTAAGTTAAGATTATTTTATCAGTGAACTGGGTCTGATTTGATGTGGTTGGTTAACACTCTGGGAGTTCGAGGTGATGGAGCTTTGGATTTTCAGGTCATTATAGTTGGTATTAGAGCAATACGGTCTTGCGATAATTAGAGTATAGGTATGTGATTCTATAGACACGTAACCACATAGTATAGCTAATGTGATTCTGTAGAATCGTATTTCGGTTTATGAGAGTGGGGTATGATAATGGTGGTGTGAAGAAGTGTGCCTTTAATTTGTAATTGTATTGTTCTTTAGACACGTCTTAGTATAACACTGATAACTGTTAATTCTATCAGTATGGCTCGCACTCATAGCAGTAGCAGTGGAGATAATACGGAGGGCCTAGAGGTCTCCGATAGAGAGGTACCTCGACCTAATAGAGAGGAAATAGAATCCAGAACCGATGGTTGCAGTTCTGAACACTATGAACCATATTCTGACCTTGATGACATAGAATCTGGCAAACCAGTAGCAAGGAGTAGAGAATACGGTAAGACCACAGATACAACCTCAAGACGAGAGTACCTACGATGAATGTAACAAACAAAATGTGACTAGCTTTAGGAGGTCATTGGACCCTATGGAGGTAGAGAACTAGATTAACGAAATGAAGAATTTTTTTCAAGCTTTCACTCCTACTGATCATAATTACTTCAAGTCATTGGGTTGACTTTTCTTAGTCATACCTATATCATTATTTCGGTACTTGTCACTTTTCTGGAATGTCGTATATTTGCATTGTGATTCTCGAGAGCCAATATGTATGATTTTGTTAAAGATTTTTGCGTTTTGATTGCCCAGTTGCAATTATTGTTACCATTTGATCCCTAAATGCTTGATTAAGATACTTGTTTATTGTGATTAACATTAGATGTTTTGTATAACCATCACTATTTCTTTGTGATTGGTGTTTGTTTAATGTGTTCCAAAATGGTAACATGTTATAATTGTTATTCATGCCTAATCAGATTATCATAATTTTAGTGTGTTCTATTCTCAAATGATATTGAACTTAACAATGCACGTATATTTGTTTTTACCTAATATTAGGATCTGTATAGTTTCCCTTGCCCTGCCTAACATGAGATTAGGTAGATTTTTAAGCCTCAGATAATCTGTGATTGAGAGTAGACTTTGAGAACATGGATTAGATTTTGAAAATCTATTTGGTGATTCGATATAAGATTGAGATTTTGGTTGAGCACGCAATAGTAAAACCCCATGTTACTTGCTTTTAGAACTGAAATATTTTAAACGTCTAATTGAAACAGATGATCGAAGGAGAAGACTATAGATTTTTGGTAAATAATGTGATTGTGAATCATTAGAGATATGATAACTTAGAGCCATAAATTCTAATGAAAGTGCAATACAAACGTATGCAAAGTCATATTTTGCGTTATGTTCAAATAATACATCTCTCCGTGATGAATTAAGTAACAGTTTGAATTCGTTGATTTGAGATATTAAAGTGTGTAGCAAAATCCTAGTGGTTACGGTTTTTCTGTCAATTGTGATATGTAAATGCTTATAGGAATTGCTTATCCACATTAGCTTTTGTTGAGTGCAAGTCACACGTGACCATCGCCTAGTATTTTAGTGCACCTTGAGCGTGAAATTAAGCTCGCTATTATTAAGTGGATTGTTAAAGAGTATAATCTGCTATATTATCTGTATAACACAATATATTGGATTTGAGATTGATTTAATTCGTTTTAAATGCATTGAATTTAGAACGGTGTAAACTCACTTAAGTGAGTTTCGTATTAGCTAAGTCATTGTTCGTGAAGTACTGGAACGATTAGAGTGCAAGTAATAACCTGACCAGTTTGAGTTTAGCATTATGATTTATAATTTAATTGTTGCATTCGGGTATTGGTCGGAATGAACTTGGGTGCGAAGGTTGGATGTAGCTCAGCTACTATGTGATAGTTATTAGAGTTACACAGCAGAAGCATAATGCCTAGATGTTATAAGTAACAGGAACCCCGAGATTAAATTTCGGAGACGAAATTTTTATAAGATTGGAAGAATGTAATATCCCGCACTTTTCGAGAAATAACTATATGTGACCCAAAATATAAATGGACAATAATTTTGAGCAATGCTCCGGTATTAGTAGAGTACGGAAGCGTAAAAAGATTTTGGGGGTCAAAATATTATTTTGAAAAACTTTGGGGTCCAATTTGCAATGCTAAAAAGTACGCATTAATGTGTCAAATCTATAGAGAAAATTGTCTTGGGAGTGCCACCTCCTACTTGTGCATTTGATGACTAGTGCAATTTAATATTAAACTAAGATTTCTTTTTATTGTTTAGGGAATTAAATAAAGTAAAACAAAAATAAAACAAAATCAGAAAAAAAAAATTGGAGGAAAAAGAAAGAAACAAACAAAAGAGAGAGGAGAGAGGGGAGAGGGGAGAGGGGGAGGGAGAGAGAGAGAGAGAGAGAGAAGGCACACTAAAACACACGCTAAATCACGACTGTTAGAGCAGCCCCTTTTCCCTTCACACACAAAAACTTACACACAGGTTCTACCCGCAAACGCACTCATTAAACTCTCACACACTAAATGACATACAAATTGAATTACACCAAAATTGACACACGTTGGGATTACATAAACTAAATAGAGAATTCACCTTGAGAAAATTTCTTCAATTCCTCTCTCTCGCACACTAAAACACATGTTAAATCACAGCTGTTAAAGCAGCCCCCTCCTCCTTTCACACACAAAAACATACACATAGTACCCATAAACACACTCATTGAACTCTCACACACTAAATCACATACAAACTGAAATTACACCAAAATTGACACACACTGGGATTACAGAAACTAAATAGAGAATTCACCTTGAGAAAATTTCTTCTTCTTTCTCTCTCTCTCAGTGTGTGTGTGGGGGGGAAGGTAAGGGAGAGGGGCTGCAATAGGTGCTGTGTGTGAAGAGTGTGTATGTGTGTGTCCAGTGTATATTATGTGTGTAATTCATGGGGGTGTGTGAGTATACACTATGAGTGCGTGTTCTGCATATGCATATATGTGTAATTGTAGAAATATGTGACTATGTGAGTGTTTTTAAAGGTGGGAGGCATAGAGTGAGGAGTTGTGTGTGTGAAATTAGTGGTGCTACAGCAGTGGTGCTGTTGCTGAGTGTATGTATGTGTGCGCAGGCGCGAGTACGCGCGTGTAACTACTGCAGTAGTGGTTATGTGTGTGCTGTTACTACTGTAGTAGTAGTGTTGTGTGTTTGTGTAACTGGTGCATTAGTTGTGATGGTATGATGTTGCTAGTGTGTGTTTGTGTTGGCTTTGCAGAGAGAGTGGGGGGGGGGGGAAGAGGGGTGTAACTAATGCAGCAGTGGTGTTGTGTGTGCTGCTGTGTGTTTGTGTAACTGGTGCAGCAGTGGTTTGTTGTTGCTGCAATAACAGTGCTGGTGTGTGTTTGTTTTATGGGATTTGCAGTGTGTGTGTTAGGGGCTGAGAAGTGGTGGTGGTGGTGTATGTGTTTAAGTGGTAGCAGTAGAGTGCATGTGTGTGTGTGTGTGCTGCTACTATTGCAACAGTAGTGCTTTCGCCTGTGTGTGTTTGTATGCACACAGTGTGTGTTTGTGCCGCTGTGTGAATGTGTATGTGTTTAATATATGCTTGTGTGTGGGTATTAGTAAAAGCACCATGTGTGTGTAGTGATCAGTATGTGTGGGTTTGGATGTGCATGTGCTCTGGGAGGATGAGCACATGTTTGTGACTTTGTGTATTAATATGTGTAAAGTGTGTGTACGTGTGTAATTAGTGTGTATGTGTGTGTGTGTGGTGTTTAAGTGTGTGTGTGTGTGTGTGTGTAGAGTGAAAATTCAAGTTTTGTACTTCGTCTGATTAGAATTGTAACTGTTTTGTACCCTATGATGTCTTCACTAGAACTTTCTTCATCTTTGGTAAATCCTCTACCATTTTTTCCTTTCCTTTGCCATTTGGATTTGTAGACGTGGAAGGTGTAGAAGAGATAGAATGTCTCATTGGTTCTTCAAGGATGACAATACATTTATTTTTCCTAATCTGCATGTGTTCTTGTTTACTAGCTAATCCTTTTCCTATCACCCATTTTTTATGCCAGATAGTTGCTTTGGATTTATCATCCCTGATTTTATTGCTCGGACATTACTACATGTTTGTTCAAATAGTTCTACTTCGCTGTTTAATATTTTACTTAGTGGATTTGTGGTATTTACCACTCTGTAGACTAGGTAATATTGTACTGCAATGTTTTTGCAGACTTCTCGTAATTCGGTCATGCCTTGAGTCTGAATCCTCAGACCTAATGCTTTATTAAGATAAAGATCTTTCAAGGACATGAATTAGTTTGGTATAGTTTTAAATCAAGTTGGTCCGTTATACAAGTTACTTTAGATTCCCCCTATTAGGGCTTTTTTTTAAGTTTTTCACCGATTGTCTGTTAAACAATATATTACTGGTGTATCTCTGTCATCTATGAATAATGGACAAAGACTAACTTCTATCCTTCCATTATGGACATAGTGATATCCTTCTCTAAGGTATTGTTTTATCTTATCTGTCTTGAAATGAGGAATGTCTAGAATTCTTTCCTCAGTCTGTCCTACAGAGGTTTTTCCTTTGGAGATCTCTACATTCATCTTACTTCTGAACCTGAATATGGACTTTTTGTATATTTCTCCAACCTTGATTTTAGGCATCTCTCAATAGTTTATAGTAGAGCCAGGAGTTTTTTCCTTAATTGATTCACTCTGACTAATTATGTTATTAGATAAGAGAATCTTCTATTCTTCATGATCATAGGTTTCTGACATCATGAAGATCATGCCTACGCCTTTTAAAGTTTTGTTTAAACTTTCTTCGTCATTTGATGTTGTTTTATCATCAGACTCATAGTAGTATTCTGACACAAGCTCTTATGTTTTCTCTTCAAAATCTAATTCATATCCCCATGCTGGCTCGTATATTTCTTCAGCAAATAACAAAGACCTATCTTTTCTTACTTGGACATTTATTTGCATAATGCCCTTTTTTGCCACATAACCAATAACAATCACACTCTTCTGGTGATTTTCCTTTTGGACATGGAAGCTTCTTATACAAAATATTACATTTTTTCTAATATATCCTCCCCATGGTTTTGGTTTTTTCTCTTCATGGATTAAATTTTCTTTTCTGAAAAATTTTCCATTTCTTCACACATCTTTTTCCTTTTCCAAACCTTTTTCCTTGAATTTTTCACTTCATGAAGTTTGGCTTCTTTTTGCATCAATAGTTGTTTTATCGTGTCATCGACTTTAGAACAACAGTCGTAACTTATATGAGCTTTTGTCATATCTTATATTGCATATCTTTCAGTACAATATTTCTTTAGAACTTTTTCTACAACAGCTATTCTTCTTCCTAAAGAACCACAAAGCTTTCCGTCATTTAAGAGTTTACCAAAAAAAATTCTACTAACTCGTCCCATGGTTTTGGGAGTTTTACAATAAATTGCTTTTGCCAGTGGAGGTTGTCTCTGAATTCTAACTTATAAATATATTTTTAAATTCACAAGTGTAATTTTTAAAATAGCACATATCACATATTTGTAGTTTTGTCAAATTTGTGAAAGCACTTTCTTCTTGAATATCTATATTGTTTATAGATTTCCGCAGAACTCTTGTTTGAAGTTATCTGCATAAAACATCATCCATTCTTCAGAAATATTAAGCTTGCTCTGGGCTTCAATTATCATTTCGTTATCTGTTATGCTATTCCAGAACCTAGTTGCATTTACTCGTATGGTTGCCTGAACAAAATGTTTCATAGCATGCCTTTCTGTTAACTTACCACCTATTATGGCATTTCTTAAAACTTGTGCCCAATTATCGATTATTTCTTCAGTATTTGAAAGACAATCGATATCAAGATATGTGCGATATTGATTTACGGCTAATTTCTTCCATTCTTGAGGACAAATTCTTATTTTAAATTTGTCCTTATAGGGGCGTTATTAAATTTAGAATTTCTTTTTAAATTTAATTTTGGATTCCACATTCCTACATAGTTTGGATCGGTTTCTCTACTCCATAAATTCATATCAGCAAACGCTTTATTTACTTATGATATAGCTTTTTTTTTTCCTTCTTGTTTATATTACTAACAGCTGGATCTATTTCATCTATCATTCGTTTTTTCAATGATTTTCTTTTTCTACTTTGTCTAAGTAGTCATTTATTATTATTTTTTCTATTTTTTCTACACACATTCCCTTTACGGGAACTTTGGTGTCTTTTGAGCCAATCAAAGGGGTTTTCTTTCACCTTCTCTATCACTGTATGCTATAACTTCTTCAAATACATATGAAGTTTCATTGCTATAGCAATTCTTGGTAATGTCATAACTTCCAAAGTTTAATAAGAAGTTATTTGAGTTTAGGACGTTTTCACTTTCTACTTTGTCTAAGTAGTCATTTATTATTTTTTCTATTTCTTCTACACACATTCCCTTTACGGGAACTTTGGTGTCTTTTGAGCCAATTGAAGAGGTTTTCTCTCACCTTTACTATCACTGTATGCTATAACTTCTTCAAATACATATGAAGTTTCATTGCTATAGCAATTCTTGGTAGTGTCATAACTTCCAAAGTTTAATAAGAAGCTATTTGAGTTTAGGACGTTTTCACTTCCTAACCCTTTATCTGAATTGTGTAATTTAGTTGATATATGAGATGCTATCTTGTTTTGATTTTTACATAAATTTAAAGTTTTATGAGATATATTAATTATTTGATTTAATAATCCGGTTATCTCAGTTTTTCCAACTCCATGGTCTAAGTGTATGATTCATGTCATATGACTTAATAAACAAGGAATTCTCATGAGTTTTTCAGTTGGATCTCGCCTGATTTGGCTCTGATACCAGTTTTGTATAGCTAAATTCTCGTTTGGTTAGGAGGCCAAATTCTCCTTTTGGTTAGGAATGACATATTCTAAACTTGAGAGGGGTCAATTATATATATATATATATATATATATATATATGTATATATATATATATATGTATATATATATATATATATATATATATATATGGGAGCTGATCCGTTGAAAGCGCGGGCAAAATTGATTAAGTTGCTAGCGCGATATGGCCGTCCATCCCGAAAGATAAACTGCCCATATCTTTTTTTTTTGCGTTTTTAAGTACATTCGCTACATTATGTAGCGGACAATTTTTTACGTTTTTTTGACAATAATACCCTCCGAGTCTGTCCGCTATATAATGTAGCGGACAAGTTTGCAAACCTTTTTTCCATTTATGTCATTAATGTTATGACAGAAATGACAGAGTCCGTTATGTCTGCTACATAATGTAGCGGACAAGTAGACACTACATTTTTCTCTCCTTGTCTATCCTTTCTCATTAATTTTCTGACACATCTCTCTCTCTCTCACGTCAATTTCTCACTTTCTCTTGTCCTTTCTCTCTTTCTCTTGTCCTTTCTCTCTCTTCTTTTCTCTCAGATCTTTTTTGTTCTCTCTCATCCTCCTCACCCATCATGTTTGGAACAAGCTCAACATTTTTAGTATGTAGGTTGTATTTGCATTTCCAGAAACAGTTCTTTCTCTTTTTCTATGAGATTACGTGACATAGTATTTCAAAAGGAAGATTTCCAAACACATTGTCCTTCCAAGTTTTTTAGGGCAACAAGGGACCTGTAGATTGTCCTTCCAAACACATTGTCCTTCCAAGTAGATTGGCTCATTAACAAGGCCAAGAATGCCATTGCCAAGCTGGATGAACTGCCTGAGTGGAACCCAATTGCTGGTGAACCTTCCACTGCACTGAGGCCAAAGCCAACAGAGTTGCCTCCTTCCTCTTGTGGGTATGAATTTCAGCTACCTAAGCAAATGGGTGAAAACCCAAGTGGTAGTTTTGATGAAGAAATTTCAGAAGCTTAACTCACGAAGGGTTTGTAGCAAAAATATTCAATCTTGGATCCCAGTTTTCGCCCAAATTGCATTTTTAACCCGACTCAGATCCATCCCCTTGAGGGTCCTCCCAAACCTTTCGTGCACCGAGAAGGAGGCGATCCTCATCCTCGCGAACTGCCTCGCCAGGAACTCGTGCGGCGGCACCCGATCGCCGCCCTCCTCGAGATCCTTGCCGTCCACATCATCGTCGTTGTCCCGGTGCCGGTTGTCCTTGTAGTCCTCCTTCAGTATCTTCGCCCAGTCCGGTATGTTCACCTGCAGCGACGACGCCGTCCCCCCGACCACCGCCTCAGCCATCTTCGCCGCCGCCAGCGGCTTCTTCCTCGAACTCACCACCGGTTTCCTGTAGTCCGGGGAAACGACGCCGCCTCCGACCGAGCTCCACACGTCCGATTCGTTGAGCTCGAAGCCCGAGTCTGGCCCGATCGGGCCATCCCGGTCAGTCGAGAGGAACCAGTAGTTCACCCGGGCGAAGTAGCTCTTCGAGGCCACCATCGACTGTACATACAAGCTCTCTCTTTCTCTCTCTCTGAAGAAAATTATTTTCGATTTCTCTGTCAAAGCAGAGAAAGAAACTGAACCCTCCACTTCTTCTTCATCCTCTGTTGCTGTGGTTGAGGAAGAACAGGAAAATGAGGACAGTGAGAGAAACGAGAGAGAGATGTCAGAAGGATAATGAGAGAAAGGACAGAGAAATGACAGAGAAAGAGAAAAAAATAGTGTTGCTACTCGTCCGCTACATAATGTAGCGGCTGGAGCTGAATGGTATATTTGTCAAAAATTCGTTTGCTATATTATGTGGCGGACGTGAAACATGTCAGAAAATTAATCAGACAAAAGAGAGAGAAAGAGTCAGAAAAAATGTACTGCCTCTGTCCGCTACATAATGTAGCGGATGTAGCGAACGTCAAACATGTCAGAAAATTAATCAGACAAAGGAGAGAGAAAGAGTCAGAAAAAATGTACTGCCTCTGTCCGCTACATAATGTAGTGGATAGAGCTGGAGGATATTTTTGTCAAAAAATTGTCCGCTACATAATGTAGTAGACGTACTTAAAAAAACGCAAAAAAAAATAGATCTGGGTCGTCCATCTTTCGAGATGGACAGCCAGATCGCGCTAGCAACTTAATCAATTTTGCCCGCGCTCTCAACGGATCAGCTCCTTATATATATATATATATATATATATATATATATATATATATATATAGGGAGCTGATCTCTTGACAGCGTAGGCAAAATAGGATATCTTGCCAGTGCGATCTGCCCGTCCATCCCGAAGGGATGGACGGTCCAGATCACTTTTTTTTGCGGCGCTGTCAGTCGTCCGCTACACTGTGTAGCGGACGGATATTTTTACCATCTTGCCCTCGCTCACCCGTCCGCTAGACTGTGTAGCGGACGACATTCTTGGGCCCACATCCTCCGACAAAAATAGTCCGCTACACTGTCCAGCGGACGACTGTGTAATTCTGACACAATTGTGACTTGTCTGACATGTCTGACACAAGTGTGACTTGACGTCGGCAATTCTGTCCGCTACACAGTATAGCGGACAGTATTGCCCATCCCCACACCTCAATTTTCTTTCAGCACAATTTTCTTCTACTCAATTCTTTCAGCACAATTTTCTTCTCCTTCGGACTCGCTTCCATTTTCAGTTGCCTTCAAGCCTACTCAATTTTCTTTCAGCACAATTTTCTTCTCCTTCGGATTCGCTTCCAGTTTCAGCTGCCTTCAAGCTTCGAGTAACACTTGCTTCAAGCTTCGCTCAAGCAAGGTAAGTTTGCTTCAAGTTTTCTTGATGTTCTAGAAATTTGTCACTGTATTCATCAATTTTGTTAACTTTATATTTAATTCATTATAGTTTAATTCAATTTTTTGGCATGATGAATTCGTCTATTTATCTTACTAATTTAAATTTGTTATGTTCAATAAATTAATAATTGTTAATTTGGAGACACTTTTGAGATTATGCATACCGTATGTTTGCCATCCTAATTTTTAGGTAATATTTTCAGTTAGAAATGCCATTTGATTGTTAAGCGTAGTCTATTTCTACACAGCTCTTGTTTCACAATGTCTGATTTCGTGTCGAGCTCCAACGTCCCCGTAGATGCTAGTGATCCGTATCTAGGACGAACATTTGCTACGTTGGAAGAAGCTGAAGAATGTTTTCGAGCGTATTCATTGAGGGTTGGTTTTGGCATTAGAATAAAGACTTCAAGAACGAGCACCATAACGAGAAAGATATGCTCTCGCTTATACGAGTGCCATAGGAGCAGAAACCCAGTGCAAAATGAGACACGTGTAGGCAATGATGACAGTGAGGACGAAATAGGATATCCGCGTAGAAGACGGGACTGCTTTGAGCGCACAAATTGCCAGGTCAAGATGTTCGTAAGCTACAAACCCAAACAAGACCATTGGCTTATTACCAGCCTGGAACTGGCACACAATCCCCCGTTAGTAACCCCTTCTAAGGTGAGTGAGATGCATCAACACAAGAAGATGGGTAAGGTCGCAAGGAGCCTGATTCAGACAATGAGCAATGCGCGACTAGGACCTACCGACATGATTAATGTTCTTGCTGAACAGGCTGGGGGAATTCAAAATTTGACCTTTAACACGACAGACGTTCGTAACGCGGTCCGAACCCATAGACGAGCCGCGTATGACCTCAATGATGCTCAAGCCACAATGAGCCTATTGAAACGGATGCAGATGGAGGACCCGCAGTTGACCTTCGATTATAAACTTGACGACGAGCATCGAGTTAGCACAATTTTTTGGGTCGACGGTCGTTCGAGGCTTGCTTATAAGCATTTTGGGGATGTCGTGACGTTCGACACCACATACCGTACCAACAAGTACTCGATGCCGTTCGCCCCTTTCACGGGGGTCAATCATCATTATCACTCCATCCTGTTCGGGTTCGCCTTGTTAAGGGACGAGACCGAGAGTTCTTTTGAATGGTTGTTTAGGACGTGGCTGGAAGCAATGAACTTCAAAGCACCCAAAGTGATCATCACCGATCAAGATTTGGCAATGAAGAAGGCTATTGCGACCGTCTTCCCAGACACTCGGCACAACTTGTGCACCTGGCACATAAGCAACAAATACCCGGAACGGCTGCATCACGTGTACGCAAAGTATCAAGACTTTAAACAGGATTTTGACAAGTGCGTCCTCAAGTCGTTAACGATTGAGGAATTCGAGGAGAGGTGGGAAAAGCTTGTTCGGGATTACTCATTGCAAGACAACGAGTGGCTCCAGCACTTGTACGAGTGCAAAGAGCAATGGATTGGCGTTTACACGAGGAGGTATTTTTCAGCGGGCATGAAAACGACGGGCAGGAGTGAATCCATGAATGCCACGTTCGATAGTTATGTGGGTACAGCTACCAATTTGAAGACTTTCGTTGCATCCGCACAAAAAGCGGTAGCTTCGTTGTTCGTAAAAGAAAGGGCTGCCGACTTTGCAACAACGTACAAACAAAGGAGAACGTTGCTCGAGACCCCGCTGGAGATGAACGGTGCCAAAGTCTATACGAAGGAGATCTTCTTGCTATACCAAGTAGAGCTGCGAAAATCCGGACGATACAGTATAAACAAGGTGGCAGAAATGTCTACGCGTGAGTACAAGGTTTATTCGCTCGTGAATGACCTAGTCCCTGAGAAGCTGCGCAGAATGTATACGGTGAGCCACGACACATTGACGGACTCGGTGACATGTGTTTGCAAGAAGTTTGAGTTCCATGGCATCCTGTGTAGACACGTTCTGCGGTTTTTCACCCAGAAGAATATCAGGACAATCCCCGATAAATACGTCTTGCCACGGTGGACAAAAGGTGCAAACAGGTTGCACGGTACCATTTCCTTTCCGGAGCACCCGTATACTGACTTTGAAGAATCAGAGACGTTGCGGTATAATCATCTGGTGACGATGTTCACCCGTTTGTCCGTAAAAGGTGCTGCTACAATGGTCGGTTATAAACATCTCCTCGAGGTAGCTCAGCAACAAGAGCCCATCGTCGACCAGTTGGAAGCAGCTTCAGTCACCAATGCGATTGACACCGAGCCTACGACGGGGGTATCAGAAGATGACGAGCCGGAGGAGGAAGACGACAATGATATCCGTTTGTTGGATCCAATTATATCGCAAACGAAAGGCCGCAAGAGATCTACGCGGATGAAAAGCTCTATTGAAACGGCAACTCAACCTAAAAAGCTGCGAAGGTGTGCATTGTGCAACAAAATGACCGACCACGACAAGCGGAACCATTACAAGGCACTGGGGATAAGTTCAGGGGGTTTGCAAGACGGGGAAGAAGGTGACGCCGAAGATGAGGACGAACAAGCTGCAGTGGACCTTTAATTTTTTGTACAACTTTATGACATTTGTAATAATATTCGAGGGATAATTTTTCGACCGGGTACTGGAATTTTTTTAAAATGGACCTATGAGAGGCCATCGAATCAAATCTAAAGTCTTTATTACGAGTTTTTTTTTTATTTTGTAAGCCCCGTCCGCTATACAATGTAGCGGACGTCATCGACTTTTGGTCTTTTACGTCCGCTATATTGTATAGCGGAGGGGTGGCATCGAAGTAAAACTTTTGGTCTTTGTACGTCCGCTATACAATGTAGCGGACGTTAGAGCAGGCAAACTTTTGGTCTTCTTTAATGTCCGCTATATAATATAGCGGACGTCATAACTTTTGGTCTTCTTTTATGTCCGCTATACAATGTAGCGGATAAGTCTATATGATATATATTAATCATATCGGGCAATCGGCTGTTATCAGTCCAATCTGGAGGCCACTCTCTCTGTCTGGAACATCTAGCCCAGGCCACTACTCCATCTCCGGTGACCCACATCTCCGGTGACCCACAACTCCGGCGATAACCCGTCCCCCCATCAACGCCGACCTCGATGGCTTCTGGATCGGAGACCACCTACGATTTTATTGGCAACTTGCACCTGGCAGGCAAACACTTTTTCAAAGTCATGATGCCGGGGTTTGAGAATGAACTTGTATGCCATCCCTCTATCTCTGTATTTTCGTGTGTTAAATCTTTTGGTTAAAAACTAACCTATTTTTTGTGTATTGTGTTTGTTAGGACATACCGGAAGCCTTCACCAATCAATTTACAACAATTCATGACAGTGCAAGATTATATAGCCGCAAGGGGGCATGGCAGGTTGAAATCAAGCTGAAGCCCGGCCGACCCCAAAAAAAGCAATTCGCAGAGGGTTGGAACGTCTTCGTGCGCCAGCATGGCCTCGAACTCGGGGACTTTGTAGTGTTTGAACACCTTGGGTGGTGGGATTTTCAAGTTGTAATCTTTGATCGGAGCACTTGTGAAAAAATTTCTTTCCCCCAATGTGAACCCTAATTTATGATTAATAAAATAATTTGAGTTCTTGTTGATTGTGTTTCGAAATTTTTCCTCGCTTAATTGTGTCGTTTGAAATACCCTTGATATATTGAGATACCCTCGATAGTGAATTGTACGTTAATTGCAGAAAGTGATTTTACGTCCGCGATACAATGTAGCGGACGGCGCAGCAGAAACTGCACACACCAACACTTAGCGCATCATTTTACGTCCGCGATACAATGTAGCGGACAGCGCAGCAGAAACTTCACCCATCAACACTTAGAAAAATTTGGTCCTCATTTTACGTCCGCGATACAATATAGCGGACGGCGCAGCAGAAACTTCACCCATCAACACTTAGAAAAATTTGGTCTTCATTTTATGTCCGCGATACAATGTAGCGGACAGCGCAGCAGAAACTTCACCCATCAACACTTAGAAAAATTTGGTCCTCATTTTACGTCCGCGATACAATATAGCGGACGGTGCAGCAGAAACTTCACCCATCAACACTTGGAAAAATTTGGTCTTCATTTTACGTCCGCGATACAATGTAGCGGACGGTGCAGCAGAAACTTTAAACATCAACACTTGAAAAAATTTGGTCCTCATTTTACGTCCGCGATACAATGTAGCGGACGGCGCAGCACGTCCGCGATACAATGTAGCGGACGGCGCAGCAGAAACTTCACCCATCAACACTTAGAAAAATTTGGTCCTCATTTTACGTCCGCGATACAATGTAGCGGACGGCGCAGCAGAAACTTCACCCATCAACACTTAGAAAAATTTGGTCTTCATTTTACGTCCGCGATACAATGTAGCGGACGGTGCAGCAGAAACTTCACCCATCAACACTTGGAAAAATTTGGTCCTCATTTTACGTCCGCGATACAATGTAGCGGACGACGCAGCACGTCCGCGATACAATGTAGCGGACGGCGCAGCAGAAACTTCACCCATCAACACTTAGAAAAATTTGGTCCTCATTTTACGTCCGCGATACAATGTAGCGGACGGCGCAGCAGAAACTTCACCCATCAACACTTAGAAAAATTTGGTCTTCATTTTACGTCCGCGATACAATGTAGCGGACGGCGCAGCAGAAACTTCACCCATTCATTTTACGTCCGCGATACAATGTAGCGGACGGCGCAGCAGAAACTTCACCCATCAACACTTAGAAAAATTTGGTCTTCATTTTACGTCCGCGATACAATGTAGCGGACGGCGCAGCAGAA
Source organism: Escallonia rubra (assembly GCA_033065855.1). Classification (NCBI taxonomy): domain Eukaryota; kingdom Viridiplantae; phylum Streptophyta; class Magnoliopsida; order Escalloniales; family Escalloniaceae; genus Escallonia; species Escallonia rubra. The sequence continues at coordinate 145,567 of JAVXUO010000835.1, read as the reverse complement.
GCACTTAGAAAATTTTTGTCCGCTACATTGTATGGCGGACGGCACAGCAGAAAGACTAAACTTCACTACTTAGAAAATTTTTGCACCATTTCGTTTTCCACATTTCAATCATTCCCAATGAGGCCAAAAAACCAACAACGTTCATCAGAAAAATCAGTATTCGACAACAGAAATCAACACAAATCAAATCACACCAATGGCGTACGGTTTATGTAAAAAATACTGTTATGATACAATTTCAACTGGGGTCCGCATGTTGGGGCGGATTCTCGTCATTAGCCGGATTTTCTATAAACCTAACCGCTCTAGGCCGGCCTTTCATAATTTGCCAAGCCATTCTATATCTATAGCCTTCAACTTCTGCTTGGCTCCAGACGGCCGCCTTGAGGCTCTCAGAGCGACAAATGAAATCCATGTACATGCAAAGGAAGACGCCGCAGTCCGAAGTGTTACGTTGCTTGGGCCTCCTCTTCTTCAATCGCCTATTGAGATTTGGCCGCGCCGGTACGGGGACATTACGGACACGATTGACCATTGCACAAAAAATATTCTGCGAGAAACAGAAAATGGCGTAAGACACGAGTTAAAATTTATGGCAAGATAGAATCAGAGCATTATACAGCGATCGTAATATTACCAACGCGTCCAACTGGGCTCTGTACATGTGCAGCACAGGCATCTGATGAGTATCGTCGTGGAGACTGTCGATCACCGATACGACTTTAGTTGTTGGGGAGTAGCAAACCAAGTACCAGTGGCTTTGCCCTAGAAATGGGATTAGAAACACATCGGCAACACTTGCGCTCACCGGACTATCCCTATTAAGATACGCTCGTAGGTTAACGGACGGTCTCCACTGGGCCAACTTTTTCTTCCCCCTATTTTCGACCCACTCATGCCATTCAGACACTAGCATCTGATGAAAAAAGGCATCGAACAGAAAAACGACCGGATAGGTCGGTTGCTGCCAACACCTTTCCCGAAGAATCTCCACGTAGGTGGAGACGACACCGTTGTCTAACCAACTCCCCGGAGCCAGCGAGGCCAGTTCTCCCCACGAGCAACTGTAATCCATGCCCTCCGGATGATCCACACTATACAACGCTTGGTCATGCGGGACGCCGCTAAAATAACGCTCTCTGATTATCTGGCATTTCTGTGGCTTTAGGGGCTTCAACGGATGCCCTTTGCGATATTGCCCTCGGGGGTCGACCGGGGGGTATTGCACTCCTTCGGGGGGGTCGACGGGGGGATATTGCACTCCTTCGGGGGGGTTGACGGGGGGATATTGCACTCCTTCAGGGGGGTCAACGGGGGGGTATTGCCCGCCTTCGGCAATAGATGGTCCTGCCCACGGGACAATGGGCAGACTGATGTTTCCGAAACCCCAGTCTTGCGTGACTTGACTCTGAGAGAGGGGTTGGGGTTCCGAATCCAATAGTAAAGAGAAGGAGGGCGCACTGTAATCTTCCCACGGCGCTTGAGCCTGGCCCATGGTGCTTGGCGGTCCCCAATCACCACCCATCTCCGGTACAGAGGGAAAACCATATCCCTGGCTCACTCCCGAAGTCTGTCCCGAGGGATCGGTGCATCCCTCGGGAACAAACGGCCGCTGCCACCCCGGATAACCCATTCCTGGGTTTGGCTGTCCCGATGCTTGCCGCAAAAAATTCCCGCAGCCAACCGCCAACGCTTCAGCCTGTTGGCGAAGCTCCTCGCCCATGGCATCCACCAAATCCTTCCGCTCGCTCAACTTCTGGAAGAAGGCGAACGAGGCATTAACCTACATCCAGAGAGATAATAAATAAGTAACTTCGTACACACTTAGAATGATCAAGTTCAATTAGAAGCACTGGTTGGGCAACTTACCAGATTGTATGCCATGTGCTCATCGATCTGACCCCTAGGGTGGTACTTCTCCCCGCGTTCAAACCTTACTGGAGCTACTTTCCTCCGGGTGATGCGGTAGTACCACTCATTGTACTGTTCGATGCTGATGACGGGGTCAGGCTCCGACACAATGGCCGCCAGCGTGTCCTGCCAAGAATTCCAGACCTCAATTTCACGCGCGCACAACTCGTGCGCATTCGCCCTGCCAAACAGTCCGACACCCGGTGGGTTCCTGTTAAGCCTCATATCTGGCGCGCCGGCTGGCAACCCCTGCAGGCAGTCAAAATGGCGCATAGCGCGATCCGGCAGCTGCCACTCTGCGACCTCGAAGTGGATCAGGGGTGTGCGTTGCAACCCGGAGAGCGTGAAGACGAACGACTCTCCCACCCGTCGCGCCAAACGTTTGTACGGTGCCCATCGCATCTGGCCAGGAGATAACGAGTCGAGCTCCCCCCGATAGTATGAAATGTTGTGATGGGGATCGTCTCTTCTCTCGTAGTGGGTTTCCTTCCGGCTGTACTCCCAGGCGCACAACCGAGGCCACACATTATCTGTTCCGTCCCTACGCCTGGGTGCGCCGGTAGCAAGGTGTTCATAAGACCACACCTGAGAGCAAAGACATTAAAAAAAGTATCGTCAACATTTATTGTCCATTCAACAAAAAAAAAAACAACAAAGAGCACGTAATGAAGAATTGTATGATATACCTGCAATAGCGAGAGACATGCACATATCGCTTTGGAGTCGGGCCTCGTTGCCTTGTGCAATGCTCGGTACAGGTATGCAAGAGTTGCTGCACCCCAGGCATAATCCCCAACCTCAGCCAGGTTACGCAAAAATGGTAAATATTTGACGCTGACCGTGTTCTTCGACGTCGTTGGGAATAATATTGCCCCCATCACCCACAAGAGGAAGGCTTGTGTGTACAGCACAAGGTCATGGCCCGTATAGTTTTCCGGCAAAACCCCGTAGGTATCTACCAACCACTTCAACTTGATACCACCACTGCTAAATCCATCCTGGGGTATCGAAGTAAAGAAGTCCCTAGCGGTCCTCTTATTCGTTGCTTCGGACGGATGAGCTATTACCGGCCGCCCCGTCACCGGTAACCCTAAGATGAACCCTACATCTTCTAGGGTAATTGTCATCTCTCCGAGAGGGAAGTGAAACGTATTCGTTTCACTTCTCCACCTTTCAACAAGGGCACCTATTCAGTGCCGGTCAAGTTGTTGAAAGATCTGCCCATGCGTGAAAATCCCAAACCCAATCCCACGCAGTAATCTTTTCTGGGTTCTGTTCAATTTCCATGCGTTGAAATTATCGCTTACTTCTACCGTGTTGACAAGTGCTCTTTCCTACGAATTAATAAATATTATTTAAGCAAAATAAACAATATACAACGTTCGCAACTGAAATACGTAAGCAAAATAAACGATATAAACGATAAAATAAGTATCTTACTCCACCATCCCATATGAGCGTACTGATATGGGATGCTTGGTCGTATAATACGGACGAATCTTCTGGTCCAGGGTTGAAATCCATTTTTTGCAACTGAAATAATGGAAAGAGGGCAAGGTTGGAAGCGTAAACATTCCCAAACATACAACGCTAGCATATTCAGCGCTAGCATGTGATCAGATAATACGCAATACACATATATAATATATATGTATATACATTGACAAACGCTAGCATAGTGCCGATCTACTTGCCAACGCCGCAAGATGAACTCTAGATTAAGTGAAGAAAGGATTAGTTTGTGAACTTACGTGATTGATGAGACGATTAAAGGATTTCTTGCAAAGAAATTGCGCCGATCTACTTGCCAACGCCGCTGGTTTGATCGTGAGAAGAAAGAATAGTTTGATTGTGAGAAGAAGGAATGAATAGAAGTTTAGAAGGTTTTGAATGCTTGCCAACGTCCGCTACACTGTGTTGCGGACCCAAGGGATAACGACAAAGTAACAGACGTGCATCGACTGATGTGACAACTGTCAGGGGGAAGTGGGTGGTTTGACGGAAACAGTCGTCCGCTAGACAGTGTAGCGGACTACTTTTTGTTGGCCCAAGAATGTCGTCCGCTACACAGTCTAGCGGACGGGTGAGCGAGGGCAAGATGGTAAAAATATCCGTCCGCTACACAGTGTAGCGAACGACTGACAGCGCCGTAAAAAAAAGTGATCTGGACCGTCCATCCCTTCGGGATGGACGGGCAGATCGCGCTGGCAAGATATCCTATTTTGCCTACGCTGTCAAGGGATCAGCTCCCATATATATATATATATAATATATATATAGGGAGCTGATCCGTTGCTAGCGCTGGCAGGCTTGCCAGCGCTGTTTTGCCGTCCGCTACATAATGTAGCGGACGTCAACTATCGTCCGCTACATTATGTAGCGGACGGCAAAACAGCGCTGGCAAGCCTACCAGCGCTGGCAATGGATCACGACCCATATATATATATATATATATATATATATATATATGATCCGTTGACAGTGCTGGCAACTGAACTTAGGTTGCCAAACTCTGGTTAATTTTACTTTCAACACCCCCTCAACTTCTAAGCAGTTTATTTAAACATGTCTAACATTTGAGAGCTAATTATCTCTCCAGCTGTGATCTGGTTGTCCACTAGTTGTTGTGGACGGCTTAGATTTGATATTTTTTACATTAGCCATTACTCTTAGTAGCAGTTAAGGGCTCACAAACCGACAGACAGCTCAGAACCGAAAGGATTCCCAGGAAAATAAGAGGGGGGGGGGGGGCAAGTCTATCCGCTACTCTTAGTTACGGTTAGACGTGGAGCTAGATAATTCTAGCATTAGATATGGATAAACTCCCTATAAATACACACACGCGCTCACGCGCGTATGTACGTACATTTGTACGGACTTATATATATGGAAAAGCCTTATATATTGTTATGTCATAACAACAAAAATACATATGTAGCCTTATTTCAATTACAAAAGAATTGATTCATTAAGGGTAAATACGTTAAATCGATTTAAAATCCAATAGCCCTAAATTTTCACTTTTGTTCCCCAGTCGTTGTCACCGCCGTTGTGCGCTTGGGTGGTAGCCACAGCCACAGGGCATGACAATGGCGGCGAGAAAGTGAGATAGTTGGGAAGACACTTCCCTTCCCCCCTCCCCCCATCCTTGAATCTCGTCGGCGGTATGTTAGATCTAGCTGACGGTTCTTAGATCTCGTTGGAGGTTCGTTGTTACGGTGGTAAGTAGGGGCTGAGGTGGTGGGAACTATGATCGTGAGCGGGGCATCCATGGGGGGCTGTCGTGTTGGGTATGGTAGCCATAGGTGCTGCCAGCGTGATAGTAGTGACAGTTGGGGATGGTGGTGGTGTCGGGAGTGATGGTGGTGGCTAAGGTGGCGGTGCCGGGGGGATGGTGGTGATGGTTTGGAGATAGTGGCGTATGACTGGGGTGCGGTGACAGTGGCTAAGGGAGAAAGAGAAAATATTAGGGTTACTAATTTTAAACGAAATTACTCTTGTACCCTTAATGATTTCTTCATTACTTGCCATTGCAAAGATTTCTATGACATAACAACATAAAAGTCTTCCCCTATTATATAAATACAATACCTCTTTATGCCTTTTCATTTAGAATGTGCTTGGATGAGGTATTTTCCATTGAGAATTACACTTAGGCTGAGAATTTGAAAGTACCTTGAAATAAATCCACTTTTGGATAGCTATGAGAGGGAATTTACATAATCCAAAAGGGATTTGAGGGGCCAAAATTCCATTTAAGATAACCACTCTAGAGTAGTTTTTTGTCAAATTCACAGGACAACTACATTTCATAATTTAAGTCTTCTTTTGTGCCACATTTTTGTCTAACTTTTCCATCCTTCATCGGCCTCTCTCCTTCTTTGTAATCCCAACCTTCTATTCTTCATCTTTCATTTCAGTAGTCCATTTAAAGGTTACTTATTTCATAACCGATTATCACTATACAATACACATCCGCAAAAGTTGTCAAATATCAAACTTTACATATGCGAGATTTTAAAATGTAAGAATTTTAAGATGATAGGACTCTAAACTTCATGGTAATTTTTTTTAATCCAAACACATTCTTATAGTGATTCACTTCCACTTAAGTAAAATAAAAATGTATCAATCATTTTTTTAAAGAAGATAGGTAACACAAGATAATGTGAAATATTGATCTAGATTATCCTTATCTTTATATTTCTTAATTTTGACTGATATGACTTCTCATGCCTTAACCAAATATTAGCATGAAGGGAACCAAGATTTACCACCAAAGAGGTAAAAGAAAAGAATACCAAAAAGTTCAACGTAAGCTTTTTATTATTTTAACGATAACAAATACATGTATGGTAAGCCTTTTTGAAAGATGATTTTGTCATTGCTTTGGAAAATATATTTGACATAAAACAAAATTATTGAGATCCTGAAAACATCTTCGATGTCTTATCAAAATTCTCATAAACTTTGCTTATCAAAAAAAAAAAAACACAATTAAGAATAATGAAACAATTTTTAAAACCGAAAATGACAACGGAAAGCAAAAGCATTGTTGCTGAACAAGCCCCTTCCTTTTCTGGTTTTCTTATTTGGAAAGGTTGTGAAACAACTGAATAAATTGTCAACTTATATTAGTAAGAATTGCATTACTTTTAAGAGTTTATGCAGACATGATTCAGAGTATAATAAATAACACAATCCAAGTGAAGATGGCATACATTGTGAGCCTATATGGTGATCTCGTAAGAAAAGTGATTAGGTCCTTACCAAGAGCTTGGGATGCAAAGATCACCGCCATCCAAGAATCAAAAATATTAATATCTTTCCTCTTGATGAATTGACGTGCTCACTAATGACGTACGAAATGCAACTCAAAACCTTTGATCAAGAGAACATCAAGAAGAAGCCTACATCAATTTCTCTTAAAGCTTCATCCTCAAACCTTGAGTCAAGTGATGATGAAGGAGAATTTGATGAAGATGATGTTGCAATGGTTGCAAAGAACTTCAAAAAATTCTTAAGGTTTAGAAGGAATGGTGGGAGAAGACAACAAAATGCTTGCAATGAAGAGAATCTTTGCTACAAATGCCACAAGCTGGGACACATGAAGATGGATTGTCCCATATACAAAAAGGAAAAGAAGGAAAGAAGAGATGTATGGGAAAGAGTTAAAAGGAGACAACTCTCTAAGAAAGAGAACAAAGAGAAGGAAAAAGCAATGAATGCCGAACATACTCCATCATGGAGCGACTTCGATTCAAATGATGAAGACAATTAGAAGAATGATCAAGCAAATATGAGAAGAATGATCAAGCTTTCACTATCACTATCACTTCCGGTAGTGATAGTGATAGTGAAAGCTTTGAAGATGCTTATGATAGCCTATATGAAGAATCCAAGAAAATCTTTAAGAAAAACATTATTTTATCAAAAAAATCCTTGAGGCCAATAAACAAATAGAAATGTTGAGAATGCAAAATAACGAGTTGCATACCAAGAATGAATGCATTTCCAACCATTTATATGTGAAACATGTGAATAATGACTTGGTTGAATTAATTGTTAACACTCCTAGCTCAAAACAAATCTCTTGCAAAACTTTGGCTCTAGAAAAACAAAATGAAGATTTAAAACTTGAGATTTGTGATTTGAAAAAATGTCTTGAAAATTTTGTTGATGGTCAAAGCCCTTTGGATGTCATGCTTGGACGCCAAAGAATTGGCCTAAACAAAGGTGGTCTTGGATTAGATCCCTTGGCCTTGCCTCCTAAAATTTTTCAACAACAAGCTAGGTTGAATATTTATTCAAAACAATCAAAGAACTATTACACACCATTTACACATTGCGGTTGGTGTAACAAGAAAGGGCATACGACTAATTATTGTCCTTGTAGAATCGTTTATGTTAGAGGTAGAAAGAAAATGTGGGTTGTGAAAGGTCAAGATTACAAATGTAAGACTAACACCCAAGGACCCAAGAAAATATGGGTACCAAAAGTCACTACTTGATTTGTGTTTATAGGTATGTCTCAAAGAAAAATCTAGTAGCAAGAAGTAGATTCTTGATAGTGGATGCTCAAGACATATGACCGGCAACATATCTCTTTTCACGTCGATCGATCTTAAAGAAGGAGGAAAGGTGACCTTTGGTGACAATGCACAAGGAAAAATCAAAGGTTGTAGAGATGATAATGTTTACTCCATACAATTAAATGATTTAGCTAACCAAAATGTCAAGTGTCTTAGTGCTATTAGTGAGACATCTTGGCTTTGGCATCGAAGACTTGGACACATGAACATGGAGCATTTGAAAGATATTTCGAGCAAAGAACTTGTGAGGGGACTCCCGAAGATCAAGTTTAAGAAAGACAGAGTATGTGATGCTTGTCAAATGGGTAAGCAAAAGAAAGTCTCTCACAAATCGACGAAAATGGTATCTACTTCTAGACCCTTACAATTACTTCATATGGATTTGTTTGGACCAATCCCTACTACTAGTCTTTGTGGTAAATCATATTGTTTTGTTATTGTTGATGACTATTCTCGCTTTACTTGGACTTTCTTTTTGGCAACCAAAGATGAATCTCTAGATGTGTTCACTTCATTTACAAAACGTGTTCAAAATCAAAAAAGATATTTGATAACCTAAATTCGAAGTGATCATGGTAGAGAATTTGAAAATTCAAAAATAGAAGCTTTTGTGTGATGACATTGGTATATCACAGAAGTTTTCGGCTCTTAGAACTCCTCAACAAAATGGTGTTGGCGAAAGAAAGAATATGTCATTGCAAGAAACGACAAGAACGATGCTTAACGAATATGGTTTACCTAAGTACTTTTTGGCGGAGACGGTCAATTGTGCATGTTTTGATCTTAATAGAGTTATCTTGCGAAAGTTTTGTTAAAAACCCTTTGTTAGCCCTACGGTTGGATAACCTAGGCTTACATCTTGTTTTGATGATAACTACACATTGATTATGTTCTAATGTGTGCTTTTAGTGTATTCTTAGTAGGTATATACATGCACACTCATGAAGACACATTTGAGAATTTGGATAGATGGATTAAAGCCAAAGAAGTTTAAAGTTATAGTGGACATGCTATAGAAGTTTCATCAAGTCCAATGTCGAAGAGCAACAAAGAATGCATCGGCTAAGTTACTGTCAATTATAATTGATCTTTCCTATTATGTAACTAGTCTTGGTTTGATGCTTGGATTGATGAATATGACCTAAAAAGACCTTAGGACACCTTGTGCATTGCATGTAAGTTCATAACCATTCACACAAGCGTGGTTCTTAAAAATGAGTGAACTTTGGAGCTTACTCAGATTTTCTCAAAAAACAATTTGGTGCTAAAATTTTCATATCCTGATAGAACTTTTCATTAGCTTTCCAACTCAAAAAACGTCACCTCAATCCAATATTTCTAGAGAAAGTTATGCCCAAAATAGGAAAGGGGGCTCCGTGAGGCAGCCGATAGGCAGTAGGGTAATACAGTCGACTGTATTTAATCCAGTCGACTGCATTGGTCAAAATTCAGCTCCAACGGCTATTTTCAAGGGAATACAGTCGACTGCATTGGGAATACAGTCGACTGCAATGGCAGTTTTGGCCATATTATGCCTATAACGGTTATATTTGATCTCTTCTCTATATAAATTATTTGGGGCTTCATCATACACCATGGAAACCACATTCTAAGCCTCCATTCATTAGAGAAACATCAAGGCTTATAGATTAAACTTTTCTCTCTTCATCTTCATGATTTTACATCATTAAAGAGAGCATCTTTGTAAGCATTTCTTTGATTGAGAGTGAGCATCCTTCAAGTCATCAATTCTCTCATCTCTCTATTGTACTAGAGCTTCATTTTTACTCATTTCCTTTCAAGAGGATTTCTTTGTACACAATTGATCTCTCTAAAAGGATTGTGATCAAGGCTTGGGTTTGTCAAGTCTTGGGTGAGCTTTGTGGATTCAAGGCTTGTGCTTGGTGTGGGGATATCACCAAGTGTTGTAAGGTTTTTCATCTTCACCCGGAAGAAGATTGTTGCTAGTGGATTCTAGTGCTCTTGCAAGGGACTTCCTTGAAGAGGTGGATGTAGGCTTGAGGGTAGTTCAAGCCGAACCATTTAAATCTCCTTGTCAAGTATCTCTAACTCAATCTCTTTACTTATTACTCTATAATTGCTTGAGATTGTTTAGTTAGTATCTTCATTAAAGTATTACTTGGTTTGATTGTGCTTAGTTTAAATTCCCCCTTAATTTTCAAAAATCCTATTCACCCCCCTTCTAGGGTTGTTTTATTGGTTTCACCCCTTATGAGCTTTTTAATGATAAGAAACCTAAGGTGAGCTTTTTTAGAGTCTTTGGATGCAAATGCTTTATTTTAAATACTAAAGATCACCTTAGCAAATTTGATTCCAAAACTTATGAGGGAATTTTTCTTGGTTACTCTAACAATAGTATGCATATAGAATTTATAATAAAAGTACTCTGGTTGTAGAACAATCCATAAATGTTACTTTTGATGAGATTAATCCTTTTCTTCGGAGGACTAAAATTGTTAATGTAGAAGATATGTACAATGACATGAGAACTTTGGATATAAGTGAAACACTACAAGACAAACCTAGAGATATTGTTCTAGAGGAGCAACAATCAAGCTCTCAAGAGGGAGACAAGGAAGCAAGCAATGATGTTTCAAACTCGGACAACTCTCAAGCATTACCAAAATATTGGACTTACAAAAAGGATTATTCAAGAAGCGATCAAATTTTAGGTAATCGTTCAAGTGGGGTAAGAACTCGACACTCTCTTCAACAACATGTTAATTTAGTTTTTCTTTTCCAAATTGAACCCAAGAACTTCTCCAAAGCTCTACATCATGAATCTTGGATGCTTGCTATGCAAGAAGTGCTAGTTCAATTTGAAAGAAATCAAGTTTGGACCCTTATGCCCAAACCTCAAAACTTTAGGATTATAGGCACAAAATGGGTATTTAAAAACAAACTTGATGAATCCGGAGTCGTGGTTAGAAACAAGGCTAGATTAGTGGCCCAAGGACCAAGAGGAAGGAATTGATTTTGATGAGACTTATGCACCGGTAGCTAGACTTGAATCTATTAGAATGCTATTAGATTTTAAACTCTACCAAATGGATGTCAAGAGTGCTTTTCTAAATGGTTTTATTTCAGAGGAGGTATATATGGCTCAACCTCCCGGTTTTGAACATGAAAAACATCCAAACCATGTTTTCAAGCTTAGCAAAGTTCTGTATGGTTTAAAACAAGCTCCTAGAGCTTGGTATGAAAGGCTAAGTAGTTTTCTTTTAGAAAATGATTTTTCAAGAGGAAAACTTGACACCACTCTTTTTATAAAATCTAAGGGCAAGGACTTATTATTGGTGCAAATCTATGTTGATGATATCTATGTTGATGATATTGTATTTGGTGCTACAAATGAATCTTTGTGCGAAGAGTTTGCTTCTTGTATAAGTAAGGAGTTTGAAATGAACATGATGTGAGAATTCAACTTCTTCCTCGTATTGCAAATCAAACAAAGCAAGGATGTAATTTTTATCAACCAAGCCAAATACACCAAAGAGCTACTCAAGAGATTTGACATGGAAGAATCAAATGATTTTGACACTTCAATGAGCTCATCATTAAAGCTTGATAAAGATGAAAAGGGTAAGGATGTTGTTATTAAGCGCTATAGAGGTATGATCGGATCACTCATTTACCTTACCGCAAGTAGACCCAATATAATGTTTAGTTTTTGTTTATGTGCTAGATTTCAAGCTTGTCCTAAGGAATCTCATTTGATAGCCGTTAAGAGAATCCTTAGATATCTTAAAGGCACTCACGACTTAGGGTTATGGTTTCCTAGAAACACGTCATTTTTTGACATTGTTGGTTACTCTGACGCCGACTATGCCGGTTGTAAAATCTAGCGGAAAAGCACTAGTGACGGTTGCCAATTCTTAGGACACTCACTTGTTTCTTGGAGTTCCAAAAAGCAAAATTCAGTTGCACTCTCTACCACCGAAACCGAATATGTGGCGGTTGGTGCTTGTTGTGCACAAATTCTTTGGATGAAACAAACTCTTTTGGATTTTGGACCCAAGTATGATCACATACCTATCTTATGCGATAAATCTAGTGCAATTGACTTGAGCAAAAATCCCATCCAACATTCACGAACTAAGCACATAAAAATCAAACACCATTTTATCCGTGGTCATGTGCAAAACGGTGATATTGTTCTAGATTTCGCAGACACAAATCACCAATTAGCGGATATCTTCACTAAACCGTTAGATTCGAAGAGGTTTACCGCTCTTAGAAGAGAACTTGGCATGTCTTCACCTATGTGACTAAATTGTTATATATCATGTGCTTAAACATGCAAGTTGCACTTCACATGCTTGAGCATTATCTCATATGCTTATAGCATGCTTTGGTTGATTTTTCTCTTTCCAAAATTATTGATTTTGTTGATATTCACTTAGTCTCATGTGTTTAAATTGATTTGCACACACTTATATTTTATTACATGTGCTTGGTACACCTTTTGATGGTTATTCAAGTACTTACGTTTTCTTGTTTGAATGCCCTTGTTGGCTATATTGATTATCCATGGATGAATACATATGTTGATCACTTTCACACACACAAACCCTTGATCTTTTTAATGATGTCAAAAGGGGGAGAAAAATAGTTGATTCATACTTGTGTTGATTTGATATGAGCATATATTATTTAAGATAGGGGGAGCCTATATTGCTTAAGATAGGGGGAGCCTATATTGCTTAAGATAAGGGGAGCTTATCGTAATGATTCTTCTTTTGACCCCTTATGGTTTATAATTGAGATTGTCATGCTTCATTGCGTTTATTATCTTATATATCTCATATTATTTGAAACAATGTTTGTCATCATCAAAAGGGGGAGATTGTTAACCCTACGGTTATTTAACCTAGGATTATATTTGATTTTGATGATAACTAACATTAATGATTGTGTTGTCTAACATGCATTAAGTTGATGAAGCAATAGGTATAATCTCATACTCATGCAAACGGACAGTTAGACGAGCTAATCGATCAAAGACACTCAACGGAACGCATCAAAGATGGAATACTTCGATTGATTTTTACAATTACGTTTATTCATTTCTTTGTAACTAGACATAGAGAGTTGATCGTATCGATGACTGTGACCTAGAATTTTCCCACAGGTTTCCCTTGCATGCATAAACTTTTTCATTCTTTGAAAACAGCGAAAACTGCATTTTCAGGAATACAGTCGACTGCATTGGTATGCAGTCGACAGCATGTTGGGCAGTGAGGTATTACAGTCGACTGTATTCCAATGCAGTCGACTGCAACATTTCCAGTAGCCTATTACAGTCTACTGCATTGGAATGCAGTCGACTGCATGTTGGGCAGTGAGGTATTACAGTCGACTACATTCCAATGCAGTCGACTGCAACACTTCCAATAGCCTATTACAGTCGACTGCATTGGAATACAGTCGACTGTAATTGGAAAGTTTGAATTTCCAATGGCTACTTTTGGGAATACAGTCAACTGCAATGGTGCAATGCACTCGACTGCGTTTACTGTTTGGCGCAATAAATGCCCTACCTAATTCCAAACGGTCGTATGAATTCCCACATCTATATAAACTTGCTTGGGCATAGTTTTGATTCATCAATTGCATTCAAATCTCTCTTATCTTGCATATACTCAAAGATCAAAGAAATTGTTCAATCTCTCTTGGTTTTCATTGTTTTCTCATCCAATTCAAGAGAGCATTTATTGTGAGCTTACATTTGAGAGATATCCACTTTCATAAGTCATCATACACTATCATACACTCATCTCTCTTGTTTTAGAGCTTAAATTTGTACTCATCTACTTCTTGAGAGTGAATCTTTGTACACAATTCTTCGTTTAAAGTTTCTTGTATCAAAGCTTGGGGTTGTCAAGCTTTGGAGCTTTGGGATTGTCAAAGCTTGTTCTTGATGTGGGTATAGCATCAAGGGATTGTAAGAGGTTCGATCTTGACTCGTAAGGAAGATCATACTAGTGGATTCTAGGGCCTTTCAAGGGACTTCCTTGAAGGGGTGGACGTAGGCTTGAGGGTAATTCAAGCCGAACCATCTAAATCTCAAGCGTCAAGTATCTCTAAACCCTTCTCTCTTTACATTATTGTTTTATACTTGTGTTAAGATTGATTAGTTTGCTTATTTGAGATATTGTGTTTGAGGTTTGTTGTTTGAAGCTCTTTAAGTGTTATTCATAGTTTCTCTAAGTTTGTAGTGATTACTTGTTAATTTTTTAAAGTAGCCTTAAAATCCTATCCCCCCCCCCCCCTCTAGGGTTATCTTTTTTGTTTCACTGCCTTTACGCCGTTGATATGATTTAAACATTCAAGATGAAATAGTGATAACATATATAAAAGCCAACATAGTTATAAATCCAGAAACTAAACAGGAAAAGCCACTGTTTCATAGCAGTAGCGGAGCTCTTGCATGACTCCTAGGGGGGGCCACGAGCCCCCCAACTTTTTGGAATTTTTTCTTTTTGTAATTTCAATAATAGATACTCACATTTTACATATTTATGAAAATGCCATTATATCGTAACTAATTAATTAGGATTTTTTTTGTTGTATTCTTTATTCTTTGTGTCACCAGCCGTCATAATCTTCTTCATTCTCATTCTTCATTCTTCCAAATTCCAAATCTCCGAATTACAGAAAAATACCAATTGATCAAGGTGAGTTCTTTTGTTTTTAGTTTAATTGTTAGAGTATTTACAAATTCAATGGTTACGCTAATTAATATAGTATTAACGTCTACAATAATTACGCTATTCATTAGTTTAATTCTTATAGTATTAACATATTCAATCGTTACGAAAAAATACGAACTGAGCAATTTACTATGCATTTAACCGTTACTATAGACTCGATCATTGATAATTTTCGTGACTATAAAGAACGGCGAGTTCCGCTTTAACCATCAACGTATAGAGTTACTTTTTTATATTTTCTTATTTTGTGAAACCTTGATGATCTACTTTTAATTTTAGTGTCTTTTATTTTTCATGATTTATATGAACTTGAACCTTCTTCATTCTTTTCTGTTAGCCATCAATTTTTTTATATATTTTTCTGGCCCCCTCCGCTTAGACTTTCTAGATCTGCCCTTGTTTCACAGTGTACTGGTTCAACAGATTATATGATATAGTCAATTAAATCAAAGAACAGATAGTAAAACATGTGAAGTATACAAGTTGAAGGCTAATCTAAAACCTTTTTGGCTTATTCCAGATCCTTTTGTCACTAGAGAGCTAAAAATGGTCACTAATACCCCTTTTAGCAACAAAAAAGTGTAAATTTAGAGAGAAAAGAAGGTCGATCGGCCTCACACATATGCACACTTGTTTTTCAACAGAAAAGATGAGGTCAGTCTAGTTGCCCATCTCTTGGGCTCTAACAAGTCCCTCCCAGATTCAAATCTCAATGTGACTCCAATAAAACATGATTCTTTTGGCATCAATATATAAAATGGTCCACCCGGTTATGGAGCCTGGTTGAATGCATCTCTCTGAAAATATGAACCACCCGACTGGTGAAGTAGCCGGAGCACGATCGAATTGTCCATCTGATCAGGCGCGGTTATCATAACTATGAAAGCTGGTGCTGTTGAGATATGTGCCACACAGGCAAAAAAGGGGGAAAGGCTATGTATAAGAATTTACATCAAGTTATATGGAGAAGAGTTATAGCACACAAAAAGTAAAGCAAATATAATGGAAAAATGGGTTTGAATTGATTTGCTAAAACTCCAGATTACTTAAGGGATGAAGTGAAGGGTGGTGGTGCAATGTTGGCTAGTGAAGAAAAAAATAATGGGATGAGGCTAGATGATTCCAAAGATATGTGGATGGCTTTTTGGTTGATTAAACTCTTTACTTGCTACACGTTTATGCGTGCTTGGATAGGTTTCCTTTTTCTTTTTCTTTTGAACGAGAGCGTAAAGTACTCAGACTTCTTTCGAATTTTGATCTGAAAATTTGACTATGAAATGAGGCCGTACATTCTGATTCATGCATTTGCAAATAATTGATCCCTTGGCTCATAGTTTGCAAAAAAATTTGAAGCATAGGGAGCATTCTTTTCTCATCTAAGCACGAAAAGCTCAATATCAATTTTGTTGCTCATATTACCAATTTTCTTCACAAATAAACTTTTTACCTCAAAATGACAAAGCTTGATGAGGACGATCTCGAGGTTTTTGCGATAATATTTTGGGTTTTGCCAAGACGAGCCTAAACGAATGACCAGCGCAATCTTCACATTTTCACTTGGACAAAACCAATAAACTCAAGCATAATCGGCACATGCGATGCATGTGCAATTAAAAAAAGTATGTGCAAACTTAAAATGAATAATAAAAAATATGTAAAAATAAAAAATGAGTTTACTATGAAAACGGATAAGAAGAGGGAATGGGCTGTAAAAAGAGGTTTGAATAGTTGAATTGGTGTAACACCCCGGAAATTCAGAGCTCCATCGCCCCGAATTCTAAGGACGTTAACCTACCAGATCATATCATACATGTCGAGTCCTGTTTACCGACACATAATTCAGAGCATCTCACCAAACAACAACTCAACTTTTTCACACACCAGATTGCAAAACTGCTTGGACTTAAACTGTGAAAACCTAGGTTCTTTACAAACCTGAGTCCTTATAAGACAAGTTGACAGTACCACCCACGTAGGGGTCTCACTACATAGTAGTGGTGGGCTCATCGAAATCTCACTCAGACTCTAATCCCCATTCCCGAGCATGCTACAGCTGATCAGCACCTGCAGAAGGGAATCAAACGAAGGGTGAGCTTTTGAGAGCTTAGTAAGGTCGTACAAGAATAACCAAAGGAATTACAAAACGATTCAAAAGAATCCATTGGATGATAATGTTTTAAAACATTTCGACAGTCATGAACAGTCTGATAAATTCCAAAACGATCATAACACTCATAAGTATATACCAAAAATGACCAAAGACAATCCTAGACAGACACTAGAACAAACATTGACAATCATCCAAGTTTCGAAACGAACATCATCAATCATAACCAAATGCCAATATGATCATTTGAAGATCATTTCAAAGCCATCATTTTAAAATACAATGATGATTTTCCCAAAGGATTTTTAAACGAACACAGATACTTCAAGGGAAATAGGGGAAGGGTTTTAGACGATCACAAACAGTTTAATCACAGTATGGGGAACATTTTCAACTTAATCCCCTTAGTCAGGTAACAATACCTTCATTTGAACATCGTTTTCAAAAACAGTCATTGCAAGATACAGTGTAAGCAGATTCAAAGACGTTGATCCTGGGCAGATGTAATGTCATTCAAGCAATGTGCAGATGTACACATGTATGATGTACCATAATACTAGTCCCACTGGGTACTAGCCTGCGTGGAACGCAGGATTCAGCCCAGCCTTATAACACCTCCCCACAGAACAGATTCCCAGGATCAACACAGAAACAACAAGCACAGAATCAACAAGACATTCACTGCTTAACATACAATAGAATGAGCACCAAGATGAATACAAATAACCGGAACAATTAAGATTTCAATAACAATTCAGCATCCTGATATAATTCGTCACTCAGAATTCCAGAATAACCATAACAAATAGCAAGAACAACCGCGAACAGTTATCAAATTTAGGCACAATAATTCAGAAGAACGAATATAAACAATTATCGATTTTGCTCAGCATGTGATACAAGGCGAGCATCGATAAGATTTCCAAATGACCGTTTCAGGCTCAATATTAGGGTTTGCTTGGCAATAACATTCTGATATCAATGCATATCTTGGTGTTTGACAATAGCTATAAGAAAATCAAAAGCATACTTACGAACATCAGTTATCGAAATTAGGGTTTGGATAAGAATCCTTACCCGGGGTTCAAATAGAAACCCTTACCTGGATCCGCAGTTAAATTATCCTAACCGAAAGTTTTTAGCTTTAACCTAAATGAGATAATTCAATCATCAGAAAACAGACACTACGATATTACAAACTCAATACGGACGCACGCATATTCCCCAAAATGAACCCTTAGGTAAATATTACTAAAATGCCCCTCTCAGACTTAAATCACCAGAAGCATCGTCACTAAAATAACCTTCATGTATGTGAATTTACCCAAAAACACCCTTTATAGGTAAAATTACCAAAATACCTCTCTGGGTGGCAAATTACTAAAATATCCCCCTCTCACCCTTAAATTGCCAAAACAGCCTTTTTGTAAGTGAAATCACTAATATATCCTTAGTGTATGTGAATTTATGCAAAAAAACAATTATAGGTAAAATTATCAATATACCCCCCGGAGGTTCTCGGCACCGGAATAATCGCAAAATACTTTAAAATACTATTTTAAGCATCCTAAAATCATTCTTGCACTAAAACGTATTTTAAAAAAATTTCGCCCCCCGAAAATTCCGAACCGATGTCTTGACCAAACGCTTAGAAGCTGGTTCGGCTAAAAATACCTATCAGCCTCAGAATGGCACGATATTTTATAATATGAAACATTTCAATAAAATAAGGTTTCAAAACAAATTTCAGATTAAAATAACTTAATTTGCTATTCAAATAATTCGAGAATTTTCTTTAATTGGTACCCTAATTTAGCATCCTTCGCGGATACCAAAAAATTCCAGAGCATACATCTCGTAAAAATATTGGGGGTTATTGTTTTGTATTTTGTCAAATTTTGACCCTAGCTATTTATAAAAATTCTGATTAAATCTGCCTAATTAATTCCTACCTTTAGTGACAATTACAGTCACTATTTAGATCAAGGTACATACTACTTCACCTTTTACACACAATCATCTCCTTCTTCAACCGAGACACATGCACACACCTGCGCACACACTCACATAGTTTACACACTCACATTTTACCATTTTTCTAGCACATACATCTATCTTAAATCCATTCTAACCCCAATCTAACACACATACATTACACATACGTGTTCCATTATCCATAAAACACGCAAAAAACACACTAAACTCTCCCCGCACACATTGCATATACCATAACACCTATTTTCTACCTTGCACACATATCCACCCACAATACACCACAATTCCCCTATTATCCCACTCCCCCCGAAGCTCACAGATACAGAAAAACACACTGTGAACACACAGTCACGCACCCACTCACACTGAACACTCAAACACACACTAAACCACACACACTACTACATACTGAAATGCACACTAACAGAACTCATGAATTACCTTTAACAAATTCCACAATTTATGCCATCTTCCCTCTTCTTCCTCTCTCTTTTTCCCCCTTCTCCCGAGCTCTCTGCTTTCTTTCCCCTGTTTTTCTCTCTGTCACTGTTTGTTCTTCTTTCTTCATCTTTCCCGAATTCTCATTTTCCTCCCTAAACTTCATTTTCACCCTTTTTTCTTGTTTCAAGTTAATCCAATCCATTTATTCATTTGTATTTAAATTCCATTAGTCAGCATACAACCAGGTAGGAGTTGGCCACATTATGCTCAATCTCTCAAAAATTGACACCTAACACCCAACTTTCAAAAAATTATAATTCAGCCCCCAAAGTTTTCCAATTTACAAAATGACTCCTAAAATTTTCAAAATTATTTTTTTGCCCCAAAATTTTTTGAGGTTCGATACTCTACTAACACTCGAGCATTGCTCAAAAGTATCACCCGTTTAATTTTTTTTTTCCCGGAGAATAGATAGTTATTTTAACCCGTTCTCAAAGTTTAGAATATTATAATTGGTGAATTGAGGTCAAGGACAAGTCTTTATTTCTGACAGATCTAAGGGCATTTAGGGAGCTATTGCCACCAGCTGAGCATAAGTATCACATGAAGCATTTGTATGCTAAATTCGAATAGAAGTTTAAGGAAAAAGAGTTTTAAGGATCATCTTTGAATGTAGCTAGTGTGTGCTAGCAACTTGAATGAAATTAATGAGTGTGTGGCGAACCGCCTCAAAGAAAAATTTCCGGGAGGAGATTTTAGGGAGCCGCAATCTTATTTAATTAAAAAAAGTAAGAAAAACCTGAAAATGACTCTAAAAATGTCCAAAGGACAACTATCTATTGAAAAGAGAGAAACGGGTTCAGGGACTATGTTATAAGAAAGGAAGGTGTTAGGCACATGTCATACCCTTTTGGTGTCTACTTCATTTCTGTTAATTTTTTGCCTTTTTAACATATAACACATAAATATACAATAAGACATTTAACCATAAGTTTAATTCTATAATTTTGGTTTGAACTTGACATCAGGGGTCGAATGGCCTACGTATCATGTCGGACAAATTGGAATCAAAGTCATCATAGTTCGACTCTGATCCTACATGAGGTGACCTACACTTCATTCTTAGACTCAAACTAGGAAATGAAAAGACTGTATTTTTATGATTTTTGTAATGGAAATGAAATGTGGTCGTGGGAAAAGGGGAAATATTCTAGACTAGAAAACAATAAAATGTACCTCGCGAGTCTGCTTGCCTAGAGGACTCGGAAACGCTTTGCAAAGGATCCACGGCGTAAGAGACTTGAAACTCTTTCGGAGTGAATTATGAAGAGCTAATTTCTTTTAAGAAATGATGCACCACTTCTAGGATAAAATGGTATAAAAGCTCTAGAGAGAAAAAGCTGATCCTTGAAAATGTAGGTCAAAGGCCTATTCATAGTGACGTAAAAAATGATAAAGATCGCATTATCAATCTGCGATATGATGATAAGACATAATACTCGATAAAAATCCCAGATTGACGATAATCAACTAATCGGGCGATTTGTCGAAAACCGGCCAGTTCATCTCATATTTTTTTCAAAATTTTGAGACATTATCCAACCCTAATTTGGTAATTATCTTTGATTTTTATATGGAATGTACCATATTCGGAAGATTATCTTCATATTTCATGCAAATCAATGATTTAATCACTTGCATCAAGGATAAATCACAAGTAATTCCTAAAATCTTCTAAACAAATCACAATCGAGACATGTGCATTGGATTGACTTAGCTGGACTGCACTAAGCCGAATTACTGACTGGACTGTTGGACTGGACTATTTGACTGAACTGGACCAAATTACATTAATTAAGTTATATTAGGCCTAACCCTTAATAATAAACTCTAATTAATAATAAAGTCCAATAATGTTTTAATTAAAAATGACTACAAAAATGGGGTGCCTCCAGAGTGCATTAAGCAAGTCAAGAAAATTAACAAAGTTAGAGAAGCTTTTAACTACTTAAAGTGCTAGGGATCCTGGCAGATGGACTAGGTTACACGTACAAGTTCAAAGTAAGACATATTGTTGCACAACCATACTGAGTCTTTTTCCAGTGATATGCCAACAATTGGTTAGATAGAGTGGATTTGGAAGCATATGAAGATAGAATACAAGTGAAGAAGAGGGTATGAAGTATTATTATGGCACTACTCGTCCAAAAACTATGAAGAAGTTAGAGAAGATAAAAATTGCCTCAAAAGAGTATTTTGCAGGTTGGTAGGAGGGTTTGGAGTTTAAGGTTGATTAATTTGGGAAGACAAGGCTTATGTACTTGATGCATATAACATGCGACTTTAGGATGTGCCAACTGTTAGGATCCCTTGCAAGCATTATGACCTCCATTTACTTCAACATAGAGAAGGCAAATAGCTATACAGATCCATTTTATAGCAAAACCACATAGTTGGCAGCATACAGTACCATGATGAATTTAGTCCTAGAGACAGTTCTAAAAAAGCTGGGAAATGTTGGTATTTATTATACTTTATTATTGTTATTATACCGTTTGAATGTAGTTGCTGCTAAAAATATTTGTTTGTGCAGACTAGAATAATAAAAGCTAGAGGTTGAGGACTGAATGCTAGTGGAGTAAATGATAGAATGAATGCTAGAGTAGATGCTTGAGCATCAATTTGAGATATATGAAATAGTTAGTTGGTAAGTTTTTTTGTTTTTAGTTTTTGTTTGCAAACAACTACATCTTTTTGTTAACATACAATGACAATGTTCGAGATAACAATCAAAATGTGGTTTCTAAAAAGCATATTAGACTGTTTTGTGGGAGGTTTGCTGCTATAAAGACAAGGAATCTAAGATGGCGGAAGCTGATGTTGCTACTTATACCAAAGAACTTGATGGAGATCTTGCACTTGTGATCGAAGATGCCATCTAAAACAATGTTTGCAACTACTGCTATGGCCAAGAAGTTACATTTTATGTGGAAATCTGGTGTTGCATGCTGCTCTGGAGCTTGGGATGACGTGTATAATGTGCATGAAGCAACAACGTTAGCTTTCGTGGTAGCAACAAGAGGGAAGATCATGCTTGAAGCTGCATTAAGGAGAGAAGAAGTTGTTGAAGCGGCTAAGAAGAAGCCTTCAGCTGCAAAAAAAGCTTTTGCTCCAACAAAGACTTAGTCTTAAATTATGTAAATATAGGATACACAGTCTTTTGTAGGCATTTGTCTTGGTTGGTGGACAAACTGAATTTTGGTTGTGTGAAGTAGTAAAGTGAATTAAAACACATTTCTTTTTGGTAACATGAATATCTTATGGTGTTTACTAGATATATTTTGGTTGTAATTTGAATAATGAAATCAATTCCGACCTCTAAACCGTTTTCTTTCTTTACAAGAAGACATGACGGTGAAAGATGTTCTTGTCTGTATGCTTGAGTTCTTTACAATTCAGATGTTTGCACAAAAAGTTTACACACTAAACATCTTGCAATGACACAATTTTGAACTTGAACCAATTTTCACCAAGAGATATACTCATCCACACACAGACACACATAGTGCTACTTTTCTGCAGTTTCAATAATCACACATGATTCCATATCAAAAATTTAATGCCTGCAAATTTTGCTACTTTCATTCATTTCGAAGTGCTTAGGTTATATAGTACTTCAGTTACAAGATTTTTAAGTTATAAAATGCTTAACATACAAAGCCTAAAAAAAGTTCATTGTACAAAACCATCACCTGAAGTAACTCTAAGCTACAATTTGCTTCTGAAATCTAATAGCTTCTAAAACACCAAATAATCAACAACATCACCTAAATCTTCTTAGACATTATCACAAGCATCAATAACACCCACCCATAAGCACACATAGTGCTACTACTTCTATTCAGTTCCAACAATCACATGTGATTCCATACCAACAATTGAACATTTGCAAATTTCCACTGTTTTCATTAATTTCAGGGTGCTTAGTGTAGACACCCCATTTTTGTAGTTTTATTTTATCCTTTATAAACTTACATTGGGCTGTATCAATAAATAAAGCCTATTATTTAATGTTGGGTGTAATCCTGATAATAAGTGATAGACCTTATTTATTTAATTTAGCTTAATCAATCCAGTTCAGTAGTCTGTCTGTCTGTTTAGTCCAATCAATTTAGCCCAAATTAATTAGGCCTGGTCCATTGGATAACTAGCCTAGTTAGTTAAGGTTAACCCAAGTTAGGTTAGAGTCAAGAAGGTAAGTTTGACTTGAGACTTGAGGATGAATTTAAGAAACAAAATGATTGGTGTGAATATGGGAAGTGTTTCCCGAATCTGGTATTATTACTGACAGTTAATTAAGATAATTACTTATTTGGGATACGATAATGCCTCGAAATTCGTAATAAAAATATAACAATTCAGGAGTAAACCAGCATCTTTTCACATAACATAGATCATCTCTAATAAGGGGAATTTAGCACTTCATATTCATTTCCATATACACAAGTCACATGCTTCATGGATTCATCATAAGGAGTTCTGAAGTCGTCTAAGCCAGCACCTTCTCGAGTTACATTTATAGTTTTCTAAATTAGCTTAGGTAATAACGGTCTATAGTATCTCCCATTTCCCGTAGTCATATTTCTATTTGAAAACATAAAAGAATCGTTTACATTTCTTTGTCTACGTCTAGGCTCGAAATGTAGACTACTTCTTGCAGGATCAGTGTCGAACTACGGTGGTTTTGATTCTGATTAGTTCGATCGAATATGTAGGCCACTTGACCCCTACTGTCGAGTTCAAGCCAAATAAAAATAAAAATTAACTTAGGGTGAGTCTTGTTGTATTTACATGCTACTTGTTCTGTAGGCCAAAAAGCATTAAAAACAAAGTAGAGACTGGAAGGATACGGTGGGTGCCTAACATCTTTCAGTTGCATGACTTAGTCCCCGGATCCCTCTCTAGGTCTCGATAGACTAGTTGTCCTTTTGGACACTTTAGAGTCATTTTAGAGTTTTTCTTATTTTTTTCTAGTTTAAATTAAACAAGATGGCGACTCCATATTATCCTTCTGGGAATTTTTTTACAAAATACCTCAGATACAAGATTTTTAGCTATAAAATGCTTAACATACAAAGCCTAACAGCAAGTTCATTGCACGAAACCATCATCTAAAGTAACTCTAAGCTATAACTTGCTTCGAAAATTTAGTAGTTTCTAAAACACCAAATAATCATCAGCATCACCTAAATCTTCTTATACATTATCAAAAGCATCAACACCCAACTTGCTAGCAACACATTCTTGGATAGCCTTGCCCTCCCACGTGTTATGGCCAACTCATTTTAATCTGGGAGTGCAGTTGAGCAAATTGGAGAACACCTCCTCGTCTTTTTGGGAGATAAGTGGCTTAACCCACTAAATATATCCACATTTGGCTTGGATCGATCTATAAAGAATAAAAGTTAAAAAATTGAAAAGCCATTATAGAAAACTGTTTAAATAAAAATGATATATGAACTTAAACATGAATACACACCCCATATAATGTACCATTGAAAACCTTTTTTCGTTATCTATAGCAGTAAATAGTGTCCTCAAATGAGCCCAACACCATAGTAGTACTCTAGCACCCATCACATTCATGTAGATACCACCTTCTTTCATTTTCATTATTGTCAATTTTATTTACAAGGGTTTGGAAATGAGGGTGCACAAGAAATGGGAGAATAATGGGTGATCTTTGGTAAGCATTTCTATACGTTTTCTTTCTATGAGGTCAAAAGGTTATTTTGGTCATTCTGATTCTGGACGCCAAACAGTTTCCGCTCAAAGTAGGATTAAGTTGGAAGAAATCCGTCAAACGTACACAATTTTTGCGAGTGAAAGTAGGTTTAATATGTACATTTTAAACATAATGTGCCAAAATCAGTTTAGTTTTTATTTTTTACAAAAATAAATGGGTGCTTGATTATCCTATTTTTATTTTGAGTTTTTTTTTTTTTTTGTGTTTGATTACCTGGTTTTTCTTTGGAGTTTTTTCTTTGGTGGCGGTGGGAGTGGTGGTGGCAGGTGGCTGTGGCGGTGAAGGCGGAGGTGGCGTGTGGCAGTGGAGGCGGCGATACGGTGTCGGATGGCGGTGGTGGTCTCAAAATAAAAATCAAAACTGAAAACCCAAAACTCCAAAATGGGAATTTTAAAAAACAACCTTGTTTTAAAAACTGGTTTTCAAAACTGAAGGATAAAAAAAATGAAAATTGTGTGCCAAATGTGTTTCTTTCTCTAGTTTACAAAACTGGAGAAAAAACTAGAAAACAAAAGAAAAAATTGGTTAAGAGGAGAAATATATTATATAACAAACCATCCGAGACATACAAGAGTTGCAACCTTATATTACATACAAGGAATTATAAAATACTGGAAGCTAAATATTTGTCTATTATACAAGAATAGATCGAAAGGCATCTAAATCATGATCCCATGTCATAGAGACTATCGATCTAACCTGCAAGCAAAAGTGACAAGTCCAACGGCTTCGTGTAGTAACCGTTTGCTTCCTAATAATATCCGACAGTGATGAAAATAGGTGTTGATCATGCAAATATCATATATTACTGGTATAGCAACATCGCTAATCTTCTTCTATCCCGTCATTTGAGCAAGTAAACGTTTAGAATTAGTATATAAAACAACTTGAGCCAGACGATTTTGTTTTGCCCACTGAAGTGTTTTTAAAATTGCAAGAGCTTGTGATGTGTAAGGATCCTGAGAATAATAAGTGTATGCACATGATCCCCATTTTTGTCCTAATGGCATCGAGATACAAATCCTGAGCCGAGTTGTGCCTGTGTTGCTGGAAATAAGAACATGTATACACAATCCTGAGACGTGAGCACGAGCACGTTTTGTCGTGAAAATTATACGAAACTTGGGTTCAATATGGTGTGCTAGAGAACTTCTTGCTCATCACACATTCCATTTGCCTTGTTGTAATGAAATGAATTCTAAATACAAAGAACTAGGGCTTGGACTGTCCTAATGATAGTCATTAGATTAAAGGATTCTCCTTTGAAGTAATTGCATTTCGATGTAGACAAATCTGCCAGTGTAATAAAAATGGTAGTCATTGTTTTGGATCGAGAATTGACAGGAGCATTGCCTTTATTAATCCAGGCGATGAGCCATTCCATAAAACTCAATAGAGACGACTGCATACATGGTCGAATTGCCAGCCCAAACCACACCACACGCACTCCAGAGCAATTGTAAAAAAGATTCCACGTGTGAGTTATAAAAATTACAGTTACTATTGTTGTTGATCCCGAAATTTAAGAGCCTATCCAAAGTTGGTAGTCTTTGAAGAAGCACCTGGCATAGAAATAATTGTACCTTGTATGCCAATTTAAGTTTCCACAGTCGATCCCATGTTTTAGATGGGATGGCGTTAACTGGATTAAAATCCGGCCTTTGCTCCTCTAATTTTTGGGTAGCTTGGTCATAGAAAGCATCTATCTAGATTTGACGGTGTAGAATCCTGACGGTGCCCGGTTCTAGATAATCTTGTCCAAAAAATTGCCTTAAGAAATATGAATGCTTCGGATGATTGAACAACTATTTTCAGGAAACAAATTTCTCAGATTGTGTATGTTCCAATCTTTGTCCTAAAATCAATTATGTTACTATTTGAATAGAGGATTCCATTAGTCTTACCTCTCGAAGAACCGAGGATTCTATATCTTTAATCCAAAAATCCTCCCAAATTTGTATACTCTGACCATTTCCTACCCAAGAAGTATTCCGAACTGGTTTACACTCGAGGAAAATTTTTCTTGAAGAGTATTTATCTTGAAAATTTTGGCTTATGACAGATCGAGGAGATTGTAGAAAGGACCAACTGGTTTTTTCTAGAAGTGTAGAATTGAGTAAGTCCGATTTTTTAAAACATAGACCTCTTATGGTTTTAGGTCCGCACAAAGTAAACCAGTTTACTAAGTGTAGGGCATTATCCCTGTTTTCTTCGGCCCAGAAGAAATTATTAAAGATTTTTTCCAGCTTTCTGCATACGTACATAGGAAACTTGAGCACCTGCATATGATAGATTAAAAGAGACGAAAGGACATAGTTGATTCCTTCTTGCCTTGTTCAGTAGTAAGCATTTCCACCCTGCACGCCTATGTTGTACTTTTAAAATCAGATCACTAAAGAATTCCTTCCTATATGTCACTATATCCAAACAAGTACCCAGATATTCTCCAAAATTCTCACAGTCAAGGATTCCAAGAGTGGAAATTGTAATTTCTTTCAAACTAGTTGAAGTATTTGGACTGACAATGAAGGCGGACTTATCCAATTTGATTTTCTGCCCTGATTGCTCACAATACTTTCCTAACAAAATCTTTAGAAGCTCGCAGCTGAGAGGGGTAATTTGGAAGAAAAGAATTCAATCGTAAGCAAAAAAAGATGGTTTACTGACGGACTCTGATTTCCCAATTGAATACCACAAACCCCCTTATTTTCCCGTGCTCGCAAAAGGTTCGCAGAGAGAACTTCCGCGCAAAGAATAAATAGATTTGTCTTAACCCGCACTTGGGTTGAAACCTCTGAGTTTGTTCACCGTTTATTAGTACTAAATATGATACTGTTTGGACACACTCCGTGATTAGATTAATGAAATGGGCTGGAAAACCAAATATGTTTAAGACTGCTCTTAGGAAATCCCACGAACTCGATCATAAGCTTTACTCATAATCCTTTTTCAGGGAACACATGGCCTCTTTACCCTTCTTCTTCTTTGTTCTGATATAAGTAAGCTCTTGTGCAATGAGAATATTGTCAGAAATCCTATTACCAGGTACAAAGGCATTTTGAAACAGTGAGATTAAAGATCTCATAACTTGAAGAAGCCGATTGACCAGAATCTGAGCTATAATCTTGTAAATAGTGTTGCAAAGACTGATAGGCCGAAAGTCTCCTGGAGTTCTAGGGCTATCAATTTTGGGCAAAGGGGCAATAAAAGTATTGTTAGCTTCTCTAAGCAAATACCCTGAGTGCAAGAAGGAAAGAGAAGCTTGGGTGGTTTCCTTGCCAACAATACCCTAAGCATTTTGGTAAAAGAGAGCAGGAAATCCATCAGGTCCAGGTGCTCTCATCGAAGGATGACTCGAGAGTACTAACCAAACCTCCGAAGCTTGAAACAGTGAGCTTAATTGATTGAATTGATCCTGTGAAATTGTAACATTAAGAGAAGAAATAGCACTATAAGTTTGGTCTTGCATTTCAAAACATGGGGCTTCTCGCAACTGACTCACGAAATGATCAAGGAAATATTTTTTGATGGATTTTGGTTCCGTGAGCGTTGCACCTTGAATATTCGTTATAGAGAGGACACAATTTCTACTTTTTCGAACAACCATAGCTGCATGAAAGAATTTTGTAGGGTCAAATACACGTAGGTACCCTGGAACTACCACAAAGTCTCAATTAAGGGTCCCAAAGTTTAATTTTTACACATAAGGGCCTGTAACTCCAAATTTGCAATAAGTAAGGGCATCCGTCCATTTTCTTAACGATCCAAGCTTTTCCGTCAGGGGCATTTTTGGGTTTCCATATTTGGGTGTTTCAAAAGCCGTGTGCAAAAATGGAGCCTTAACTGCCAAAACCTTTTCACCTAACCTAAAATCCCTAAAAGAATTTCGTTGAACCCTAATCTCGTACCATTCACCCCCAAATCGCGATCCAAACCCTAGTTTCGAACTGGAATCATACAATGTCTTGGGGGATAAGGAACGTTGAGGATTACGACCATGGGCAACCATTATACAGTAAGTGTCGTTTGTTTCTTAACCTTAATTGATGATGGTAGAGTACGATTTTATGTATACCAGTAATGTATATGCATGTGATATGAAAAATGTGATGTATGTAACGAGTAATGGATACATGTAATATTGTGTTCTATGTAAAAACGTTGCTAGGATGTGATATAGGTGTTAATGGTGGTCCCATGTGTGCAATTATTTTATGCAGGGAAAGGCTCCACCTTCTTTACTATAAAATTGATGTTTAGGGGTCATTTTTACATGAGACCTCACAAAGTGTATGACCCTTGCCATGTTAGATACATTGACTACTGTGATGAGGAGTGCATGTCAATGATTGAGTTAGGAAAAATGTGTGAAGAAATTGGGTTGAAAGGCTATACCAAATTTTATTACAAAATATATGGGAAGGACTTAGAGTCTGGGTTAGTTAGAGTTGAAACTGATAGTGGATTAGTTCAAATGTGCCCCTTTTATACCTGAACACAGAGAGATTGAAATGTATTTGGAAGAAGTATCTGAGGATGATATGTTTTATGAGTATTATGAAACTCATCTTGAAGGGTTAGAAGATGTACATGGAAGACCTTCAGTGGTCATAGAAGAGTTAGATGATGATGGTAGAGTTATTCCTAATGACATGAGAGTTGGTTTTTATTTGGGTGGAGGGAATAATGAGATGCCTTCAGGCAGTGAAACTGTGAGTGACAAGGCTGACTTGGGAGGGAGTGCTGAAAGGTCTTTAGGCCTGGAAACAGTGGGTGACAGGGCTGATGGGGGAGGGAATGCTGAGAGGCCAACAGGGGGTGACAATGTTGATGTGGGAGGGAATGCTGAGAGGCCTTTAGACCTGGAACTAGAGGGTGGCAATGTTGATGTGGGAGGGAATGCTGAGAGGCCTTTAGGCCTGGAAACAGAGGGTCACAATGTTGATGGTGGAGGGAATACTGAGAGGCCTTTAGGGCTGGAAACAAAGGGTGGCAATGGTGATGGGGGAGGAAATGCTGAGAGGCCTTTAGGCATAGAAACAGAGAGGGGTAATGGTGATGAGGGGGGATGTCAACATGCCTTTAGGCATGGAAACTGAGGGAGACAATGGTGATGAGGGGGAAAATGTAAACATGGAAACTGAGGTGGGTGTTCATGGTGGACCAATCATGGAAGCTGACAGTGACAGTCAAAGTGACAGGTCTTATGAAGAAATGGATGACAGTGAGTTTGGGTCTGAGTGTGATGACCTTTTATTTGATACAAACATAGACAGAGCTGCAGAGTTTACGGGTACCCTACTTGAGAAGGGGAATGAGAAGGGGGAAAGTGTTATGAGAAGGGATGTTGCATCTGATGATGATTGTTTCTCTGGTGGACAGATACAACATGCATTAAGTTCATCTGATGATGAAGTAAACAATGAATTGGGTTTTGCAAAGTTTAATGCTGAGAGCTCCATGGAGCATCCTAAATTTGAGTTGGGAATGATTTTTAGTAACCATACACAGGCAAGAGATGCCATCAAGATGTATGCCATTAGGGAGGGAAGATCAATTACATTCGTAAAGAATAGTAAATGGAAACTTAGAGCATGTTGTAAACCTGAGAACCCTGAAGGAAACCCTTGTACATGGCTTATATATATATCCAGGTTCAGAGGACAGGACAGTCTACAAGTAAAAACCCTAGTTGATAAGCATACATGCAACAGATCATTCAAAAGTAAGCATGTGACTTCTAGATGGATGTCCAAGAGATACATTGATGTTTTTAGGACAAACCCTAAGTTGCCTGTAACTGCCTTCAAGACAACTGTGATGAAAGATGTGGTGATGAATATTTCTAGGGCTCAGGTATACAGAACAAGGAAAAGGGCTATGGAACTTGTTGAGGGGACAATAGTTGAGTAGTTTTCAAGGCTGTGGGACTATGCTGCAGAGTTAAAAAGATTGAACCCTGGGACCACATGTGTAGTCAAATGTGTTGAGGGTAGCATATCTGAAAGAAATCCAAAGTTTGAGAGATTTTATTGCTGCTTAGGGCCACTAAAGGCTGGTTTCAAGGCTGCATGTAAGCCTCTTATTGGGCTTGATGGCTGCCACCTTAAAGGGCCCAACCATATGCAGATGTTGTGTGCTGTAGGGGTGGATCCTAACAACCAAATATACCCTTTAACATATGATGTGGTTGAGTCAGAGTGCAAGGATTCATGGGAGTGGTTCTTGCAGCTATTGAAAGATGATATAGGCATGGTAAACCAAAGTGCATGGACATTTATGAGTGATAAGCAAAAAGGATTAGTGCCTGCACTAGAATCCACAGTCCCAAACTCAGACCACAGGTTCTGTGTGATGCATCTGCTTGGGAATTATAAGAGAGCTGGACATAAAGGGAAGAACTTGCATGATTTGTTGGTGAGAGCTGCTAAGGCTACTCAGATTCCTAAGTTTGAGCATTGGATGAAAGAACTTAAGAAGGTCAGTCAAGAGGCATACATGTGGTTGATTGAGAAGCCACCTCATCAGTGGTCAAGATCCCATTTCAACACATTCCCCAAGTGTTATATGGTATGCAACAATATGTGTGAGTCATTTAATAGCAGAATTCTTGAATCAAGGGATCAACCAATATTGACAATGCTAGAAGGGGTTAGGGTTCAATTAATGAATAGGCTGCAAAAACAAAGGGAGTTGGCTAAAAAATGGATTGGAGATATATGTCCAAGGATACAGAACTTGATAGAAATGTGGAAAGTGGATAGTGGAAGTTGTATTCCATCACATTCTGGGAGTGGAAAGTTTGAGGTGAATTGTGTAGGGGGTGAAAGGTATAGGGTTGATATTGTGGACCACGGTTGCACATGTAGAAAGTGGGACTTGAGTGGTATACCCTGCATCCATGCCATTTCCTGTTTACATTTCAAGGGGGAATTACCAGAGAATTATGTCAATGCTTGCTACAGGGTATCAACCTTCAACAAAGCATATGAACACATCATAAGCCCCATGGATTCTCCTGAGATGTGGCCAAAATGTGGCTTGCCCTCAATCTTGCCACCAGACTTCCACAAACAACCAGGCAGGCCTAGAAAACTTAGAAGAAGGAGTGCAGATGAGCCTTCAAACCCAAACAAAATCCCTAGATCTAATAGACACTGTAAGTGTACACTCTGTGGGAGAAGGGGGCACAACAGAAGAAGTTGCAGCATGAGTGTACATAGATCAAGCCAAGCAGAACCAGGAAGAGATGCAGCAGTAACAGCAGGAGGTTCAGTCCCAGCAGCAGCAGCAGCACCAGCACCAGGAGCAGCACCAGTGACAGAAGAACCAACCACAGTATACCTAAGCCAGCCACCACCAATTGATGAAGATACAGATGCAACACATGATAGTGACAGAGCAGCTAGGCACATGAGAAGAAAAAAGCTTCAAGTGAGACTTTGCATATCATATTTTTTTTCAATACTTGACCATCAGTATGCATAATTTCCTTTTATTCACTAATATAGGTTCAAAGAAATACTCTCAGGAGCTCCACTCAAAATCCAGTTGCATCTTCCAATGCACCTCAGGTAAACCCTACAAGCCCAACCACAGTGTAGTTTTTACTTGAAACACATGTTTAACCACTGAACACACCTTGTGCAGGTCCATACATTTGCAGGCTCTTATGGACCTACAGAGTCAAGCACCCCAGGGACAACTGCTGCTGATGCACATCCAGCCTTTGTGCAGTGCCCTCAACCATTGCACAGAGGCAGAGGGAAGAAATATGCCTATTTATCACCTCTACAAGCTGCTGTCAGGGATGGAGTAACAACAAGAAGCAGAGGGAAGGGGAAGAAGTGAAGTTAGAATTAGTAGTGTAGCAATCTTTTAGGGGTTTGGGTTAGGTGTGGGACTTTTTGAAGATAAATGTACAGCTTTTGATAAGGGGGGGAAATTTGTGAAGCTCAGTCCTGTAATGCCTGTTAAAGGGGCAGCTTTTGATAAGGGGAGGCTTTTGATAAATGTACAGTCCTGTAATGCCTGTTAAAGCTCAGACAATTGTGAAGCTTTCTGGTTGCACTTTTGCTTTAAGTCATGTGATGTTGGCATCTTCTGTAACAGATATTGTGACTTAATGCAATGTAATTTTTTATTTTGTAAATTGTACAGTTTGGTTGGGAAACACAATGCTCTCTTTTCCATTTATTTGACTGTCATTGACAGGAATTGGATTGTTTGGTATTGCATTTGTGAGGCTTGTGTTTGTGAGTTGGAAGGGTTGGTGATGTTTGGCAGGGTTCATTTAAGCCACTGTCAGGATGTGCATTGGATTTGGATTTGGGTTTTGGTTCAGCATTGATGGTTGGCATTGATGTTTGGTTCAACATTTGGCAGAGCTGTTTTTGCATAGATGTTTGGTTCAACATGTGAGTTTAGGTTTTGCATTTGCATTTGCATTTGGCAAGCATGGTTTCTGTTTTTGCATAGCTGTTTTTGCATTTGCATTTTGTGTTAGGAAGTGTGCATTTATAAAACAGAGGAGCATGGGTGGTCCTATGTTTTGTTCCCCTGTTTCTTAAATTGACCATACCACACATGCTTTTGTCATTTCACAACATATAGGGCAAACCTTTTTTCATTCATCTTCAAAATGCATACATAACATTCCAAGGTTTCAAGGTGCATACACAAGACCCTAATACACTACATACCTAACTTAATCCTAACACCTACAGCTGCATCAGCTCCAAATTCCCTTTCCCTTTCCCAGTTGTACTCCCTGAGTTTGCATACATGAACCAATATACAAACCAAGAAACCAATATCACAACTATGCAGGCCCTTCTTTCTATTTTTTGCTTCTTCTCCAACGAATTGAGCTTGCACAGCAGTCCAGGTATAACCTCCTTCGATCTTGCACACATCTCTGGGTCACGCCATCCAAAAAAGCCACAATCTTTACCCTGAAACATGCATTCAGATCTGGTCTTACCTATCATCCAGTTTAAAATAAGTCAAAATCATTCAAATTTTGGGATCTTACCTTCGGTTTCAAGCACACCCAAAATCTTCTTCTCGAGTTTTTTGCTGTCCAGGAGGTCACAGATCTGGGCCTCCTACCGCAGTAGCAATACATCTCATTACTTTCCATCTCCCTCCTCTGTAGAAAGCTCAGTATGTATATATATACACACGTGTATGTATAGATGGGGAAAGGTCGGAAAAATAGATGGAAAGAGAAGGAAAGAAGATTGTCAACAGTGAAAGGCGGGAAACACCCAAATATGAAAACCCGAAAATGCCCCTGACGGAAAAGCTTGGATCGTTAAGAAAATGGACGGATGCCCTTACTTATTGCAAATTTGGAGTTACAGGCCCTTATGTGTAAAAATTAAACTTTGGGACCCTTAATTGAGACTTCGTGGTAGTTCCAGGGTACCTACGTGTATTTGACCCAATTTTGTATTACGGTCTCCTAACTTCAGCCATTTTTCTCCAGATTTTTGTGCCCAATGCACCTCTTCACACTCCAATAACCAATTCAGTTTCTTTGACATTTGGAGGAATTAGTTTCTCAAA
The DNA here is from genome assembly GCA_033065855.1 of Escallonia rubra. Lineage (NCBI taxonomy): Eukaryota > Viridiplantae > Streptophyta > Magnoliopsida > Escalloniales > Escalloniaceae > Escallonia > Escallonia rubra. The sequence goes on along the minus strand of JAVXUO010000835.1, from coordinate 110,911 downwards.
TCTGGGTCATTCAGGTTATTTTGAGCCAGAATGATTCTTTGTTGGACCGGCGCTATTTATTGGGTTAGATATCCAAATGATTCCTGGTTCCAGCTCCCCAAAACCTTAGCTAACTGTCATCCTCTAGACATGATCTTGAAGAAAGGTGATCCTAGAAGCGGAGTCACCCAAACCTCATTTATAAGCCGGGTACAATCTGGGTGGTTAAACCATATAGCTTCGAAACGGAAAGATTTACATCTACCGGCTATGCTTTTGCAGGATTGAAAAATAATAGGCGCGTGGTCAGAACCTTGTATTCTTTTTTTCTGGATTACTGAAGTTAGAGACAAAGACATCCACCCAGGATTGATGTACCATTTATCTAATTTTTCAAATGTGCAGAAAAGTCCCAAATTAAATAACATCTTTTCCAACCAAACATGACCTGGATATTCATTGGCATGCAGATTATCTTCCTCCCCCCTCCCCCCTGAAGTACTTGGTTAAAATCTCCTAAAAGTATCATCGACCCCACTACACCTTTAAGATTGCATTCTATCCTTGCCCAGGTAGCTTGTCTTTTAGCCAAAGTAGGGTGGCCATGCTGTCCATGTGGGCCCAAACTGGTACGATGCTGAAATGACTAAAAGGTTTTTATCTTTATACATGACAATGGCAAAGATTGAATCTTTCCATCCAAGCTAGATTCCACCCTATGTACCATTTACATAAATACTCATGAAACCATAAAACCCTAATCTTTGAAATTTAGATCCTACCAAAGCAAACTCCGACTTTGTCTCCGAAAGGAATATAAAATCTAACTCTATGTTTCGGGCAAAAGATTTTGCCAAATGAGCTGATCGGCTTTGCCTGAAACCCCGACAGTTCCAGCAAAGGCCTTTCATCTAGTCTTTTGAGGTTGTAGAGGGACAACTACCAAAACCCACAAAAGGATAAAAAAGATACAAAGATGAACCCTCACTTGATCATAGAATGATGGCAAACCCGCCTCACCACTGTTGTTTCCCAAAACTAAAAAGGAGCTAGAGCAGGTTTTGGGGTTTCTCATCAGAGAAAAAGGGATCTCCATCATGGTTACTCTTCTAAGAATTTCACCGTGACGAAGGCAGGTAACATACTAACTGATTATGAATTTTAAACAACGAATGTCTTCTTCTTTTCTACCTTTTGTTTTTATTTTTTAGTTTTGTCATACTCCAACTGTTTGCGTTTCCTTGAGCTGCAAACTATAATTCCAGGATCTAATACAGAGTTGCTGAAAATTAAGGAACCACATAATTCCGAAGAAAAAAAGCTAGAGCTTCGGCGAAAGTGCCAAAAAATAGGAAAATCAGGTAACAAGTTTACATCTTCAATAAGTGGACATACAGTGCAATAATTCATATCAATCCAATGAATAAGAAAGGAATTATGCTGAGATGTGAGGGAGTAGAAACCTGGAAGTGCCATGTTAGAAGGAGCTTGACAGTCATTATGCGCAGTCGAACCACCAAAAACATCGATATCCATACTAGTCCTCCTCTTCTTACTTGTGTTTGATCCCATAGATTTTCCATCTTCATCATCCATCTTTGCATCAATCTTTGATCTTGAGCCAGGAGATCGGTTAATAGATTGTGTAACGTGAACTTCAATTGAAATTTTCATCTTATTCTTCTCATCGTCATCCGAGGAGACTTCAAATTCCGGTGCAATAAATATTTTTCCCCTCATGACTGGCACCTCTAAGGAATCCTTATGAATGTCAGGGCTGATAGTACATTGTCCAAAAGCAACCCTATTGCATATTTGGCTAGGAAGTGGGTTGCTTGACGGGTGAGCTAGTGCTTTGATATTGTATGGAGGAATCGAAAATGTAGTGTTGGATGGAGCACATGCAATGCCAAATGGAAGATTGGTGTCTTGTGCTGGAAGAATGCTATTATCTTTATCCATCAATGGAGTTTCAGGTGGAGTCAAGGGATTATCTATTGAAAGAGCAGGTGGAGAAGAGAAATTGATTGGGAAATATTCACTCGTACCTTCTTGTGGGGCAATGAGTTCTATCAGTAGATTAAAAAGACCCACTTGAGATGAGTCTAGGCCTTATGGCCACCTATCAGGTAGAGATTTGTTCTTAGAGCTGGGAGGCAGATCATGGGCCATTATATTGGAATGAATGGGCTTGCGGGCTTCCGAATTAAACATATCTTGGGTATGTGGACCATTGAGGGTTTACATTAAGTGGAAGTTTGGTTCAAGGTCAAATGGTCCAGTTCCAAGGATTGGGGGCTGTTGGGTTGGGCTTAGGTCCGCACCCAAATTTGGCCTAGCAATCAGTTGTGGGTAAGCCATTACCTGACTGTGTGTTACCCGTGTGCTAAGAGCACAAATAGACTTAGGATTTGAGAAAGCTTGGTTTAGGGTATGCTGGTTTAGGCTGATGGGAAATGATGGGGGGTAGGATGAGGTATATTAGACAAGACCAAGTGGGAAGAATGTGCAGGTTGATGAGGCAGTGTTCTCGGGACAGAGTTGTTACATGGAAGGTGGGAGTCCAAAAGTGGGCTGTCAAAGGATGATCATTTCTTAGATTTTGATGGGACAGATAAATCCAATAGTACTTCTTTCTCTTTTTATACATGCATAGGTTTGCTAGTTGTAGCTCTGGATGTATCATTCTTCATGACATCATCAGCAGACTTTCTTTCCAACTGAACTACTTATGTGGTTTCTCTGGTAAAGGGGCTAGCTACAGTAGTATCTTCACTAGAGGAATTTTCAGCTAATGAATAATGGGTACCACTCTCAGAAGAATACATACCCGAATTATTAGATATGCCCGAGAATTCCTGATTTGTGTTGAAGAGGTCCGGACCATAGCTTGTATCCAAGATAAGAACATGTGAATTGCAGTTAATATCCATATTCAGGTACGCCCTTAATGATTGCTCAAACATAGGAATCCCTGAAGCCACAAATGGCGGAAATAAATCTAGACCGTTAAGTATGGCCGCACGAGGCCGGAGAGATTCGGTAACCACTGTTAAGGACTCAGTACATAAATCATGCTTGTGACCAATACGACCGTAACGATAACATGCATGACATACCCTCTCATTAGGGGTGAGCATTTAAACCGTTGGAACCGATCCAACCGCGAAAACCAAACCAACCAATCCTACTAATTACAAACTGACCTAAAAAACAATCGGTTTGGTTTTTTTTTTCCAAATCGAATGTTCGGTTCAATCAGTTAGGTTCGGGTTTTTTGAAACCGATATAAACCAAACCGACCGTAACATTTATATGTAATAAAATATTTTAACTTAACTTCAGTTATTTTTACTAACTACCTTAGTTATATTTAACCACTTATATAAATAAGTAAGTAACCATAATTACATTAACCCTAACACATTTTCTCAGTTCTCAATTACACACCGCCCACATCTGCCGACCTGCTCCAGTTCTCAACGGCTCTACCACGCCTCCAGTCCTCCACCTCTCACTCCTTGTTCCAATGCCCACATCTCATATGACTCTTGGTTGCCCTCTGATCTAGCAAGCTGATCAATATAAAGCAATCGAATGAATTCGTACTCCATGGTGCCCATCAAAATCTCTGCAAAACACGACACTCAAATCGCTAACCCCTCCCCCCTTTTCCCAATTTTTTTTTACTAATTCTAATCCTCTTCATTCATCGTCCAGCTGCTCATCCTTTGTTACCGGACTACAGACAGAGAGGGGGAGAGAGAGAGACTCAAACCGTGTCGTATAGATATGTAATGGTTGGACGCCTTTGCAACATTGCTGGGATTCTCCCTAGATTTCGATTCTTGATCCGATAATCAGGTGAAGTTTTCAAACTTTACTTTCCCTTCAGTTTTCTTGGGGTTTCTTGAAATTTTCCTTATTGTTTAGTTTGTTTAATGGGGTTGTTGATTGTGTGTGTAGTGGATTTGGGGTTTGGCTGGATTTGGTTATGAGCTGATTATGGGATCACTTTCAGAAAATTGAAGGGACTACACCGACTGACCCTGACCAACCGTGAAGTAGCAGTTTGTGATTATTGTTGTGAATGCTATAGCTACACTTGAAAAAATGGTACAAGTACTTTATGAAGCCATGTAAGGTATAGATAGAAAATTAGGTTTTCTAAGTAGATTAGTGAAGTAGTGAAGGTATTTAGATTGGATTTTGCAAGCTAGTGCTCTCTGCTATTTAAAGACCGGTATTTCCTTATGTATGTTATCGATTATAAATAAAAATTCTGTTTCTTATGGCTTGCTAGCATGGCTAAGTTATCAATGTTTGGGCCTAAACTTGCCCAAAATTGAGTTTGGCCCAAACTATTCAATATGTCCAAACCGATCCATTCAATTCATTTCAACCCGTGAAAATCGAACCGTTTAACTACGGTTCGGTTTAGTATTCAGCCTCTAAACCTAACCGTCTGAACCGTGCTCATCCATACCTCTCATACATGCAAGCCAACCATTTAACGTCGCAATTCATCAAATGAGCATCCATCTGAAACGTTAATGTAATGAAGACCCCAGGAAAGAGAGGCTCATCAAGAAAAATTCGTACTTTAAGCCTGAAGTAATATTTATGCTTGCATCTTCTTTCCGACCAATCAAGATCTAGAAGATGACCTAGAACATATCCAATCTTTGTAGCTAAATCTTGGTGATAGCAGCCACTTGGTATGTTCACAACTCTTACCCAAAGATCCTTCATTGGAAACATAACATGAGAGAACACATTGTGTGGTTGCCAAGATTCTAAAACCATAAGGCATCCTTTGATATTCCATGGTCCATTTTTCAATGGAAGCTGTGCTTATTCAGGTGTTGTGAAGAGGAGAGCCAACCGCAACAGCCATCATCGGCACAGCACATAGTGGCAGAACATAACCCATCTCCGACTTCGGCCTTCTTCGCCGACTGATAAGAATCTTCTCCCGTCGTTCTCATTTCCGTCTCTTTCTCCTTCAATCTCTGTCTCTCAGTTCACTTTCTTGTTCTCCATTTTTTGAACTTACTTTCTACCGAGTGCTTATGCTTAAATATTTGGATGTGCTGAATCTTCTGGACCTAGTTTTTAATTATTGCACCTTTGTAATTACCTTCTACTGCCTCAATCTCTTGATTTTCTGAGTTATATTCTCTGGATTTTTATGTATGAAATATTATTTATGATGTGTGTCATAATTAAAACACCCCAGGTGTTCAATAAAATGTCTGAACCAAATTTAGAAGAAAACATTGCATCAAAAAGCTTTTTAAAGGTTGAAATTAAGCAGGCTTTTTTCATTACTCACTCAAAAAGTTCACTCTAAAAATGTTCTAAACAGAGGAGAGTATCTGGAAATTCTCAGTGTTAGTGGTCAAGTAGGACACTTGCAATTTTATGGGAGTGGTGAACGGCAAGGGCTCAAAGGTGGTTGTTGAGGAGGAAATGAAATGTTAGTTCAATTTCTCATCTAACTCAATATACCACCATTCACTTTGCTTCATAAAGTGTTGGGGCCTTTCTTAATCATATAAGACAAGCTTTTTCTTTGGTAATCTATCATATTTGAACCTCGATATAATAAGTTGTGCCATATAAAAAGGTATCTTGAATGACTCCAGGTTAGAAGATCACGAACTTCTTCTAATGGGGTGTACTTCTTTTGAAGCTTATATGCTCTGAACAACTTTTGAAGGTGCATCTACTAACTCATTAACGCTTAAACTAATTATAGAGGTGCAGAACTTTTGCCACGATAAAACAACCCCTTACACTTTTTTATTTTATTTCTCTCTCCACATTTAACCTTCTACCAACCTATTTTCTCTTTCTTGGCCCACTTTCTTCCTTCTCTCTCTAGGGGTAGAATGGAAAACTCACAATGTATGACTTAAATCCTTAATATGTGTGCCAAGTCAAAATGGAGTAATTTTTTAGGACGGAAGGAATAACATCTATATCAATTCAAAGGGATTTCAGAATTAGAGGATGACAAGTACAAAGATGAACATAGATGAAATGTGAACCGTCAAGAACGAACAACGATGGATTCTTCTTTAAACGAGAACTTAAAAGAAGAAAACATGTTTTAATTCAACAACAATCCTAAATAGAGTGTTGTCGAAAAGGAGGAGTGCTAAAAAATATACCACTTTCAGGAACAAGAATGAACTACAAAAACAAAATCTTCTTGAACATGAAAATATATAACAAAATCGGCTGCTCAAACTCAGCCATTGTTCAAATAAAGAAGAAGTTAACAAGTGCAAAGAACCATATACCAGAAACGTAACTAGCTTCTAATGTATGCTAACTATGAAAATCAGCCTATAACCCTCTGGCAATTCTGCGTTGGGCATGCATATACAGAGGAGTGCAAGTTACACACAAACACACACGAACTACCCGGGGTGGGGGGGGGTGGGGGGGGGGGTAGGTGTAGTGTTATACCTTAGATGTGCAAGAGCCGAGAGTGGAGTTGCATAATGAAATTAGGGTTTTGGTACTAACACTTTAGGAGTGCGGCTGGATTGACAAATTTCGCAGAGAATGAAAGCTTCAGTACTGATCGCAAAAAGTGGGCGGCATACTGGAAATTTGATTAAAGAGAAGGTCTTACGCCCGACCTGTCTTTTCGAGGCAGCCAGTGTAATAGTACCTTATTCTTTTCAGATTTGCTATATGCCACTAATTTCGAATACTACTTGGCCTTTCATTCCCGGCAAAATTTGTTAATCAAGGGGTATAGTACCAAAACCTTAATTTCAGTGTGCAACTCCACTCTCGGCTCTCGCACATCTTAAGGTTTACCCCCACACCCCACCTCTATATACGTAATATGTGTGTGTATAACTTGCTCTCGTTTGTATATGCATGCACATGGCATTATCTTGGCTGTAGGTTGATTTTTGTAGTTAGTATACAAGAGAAGCTAGTTAGGGTTTATAACTTTGTATGGCTCCTTGCATTTGATTAGTTTCTTTTTTATTTGAACCTGCCCAAGTTCGAGCTATTGATTTTTTTTGTATATATTTCGTGTTTAACAATATTTTGTTTTATAGCTCACTTTTGTTCCTGAAATTGGTATTTTTGGAGCAATCCTTTCTATTCATCAACATTTTGTTTTGGGTTGTTTTCGAATTAAAACATGTTATTTTTTTAGTTTCTCGTTTAAAGAAGAATTCATCGTTGTTCGTTCCTTAGGGTTCACATTTCATTTAAGTTTGTGTTTGTACTTTACTTTCATCCTCAAATTTGCAAACCTATGATTAGAGGCGAGTTTAGTTAACTCCAGTTGGGTTTTTACCTATGAAGCACATGTGCTTTAAAAGGGGGAAGTATCGGGGTCTGGTGCGCGTCGGGTGCGGGAGCGGATTGGGTGCGTTCCGAGTGCGGATCCGTATTTTCCTTTTATTTTTTTTAATTTATGAAATTCGGGTGCTATAGGATACGGTTGCAGATCCGGTGCTTCTGGGTTAAAAACATAATTTTCGAAAGGTGTCTCGGGTGTTGAAACATAGAATCTCAGTTTTGTGGGGGGTGAAAACATAAAAGAATAATTGTAACTAACCAAATTAGGGCAGATCGAGAGTCTGATAGAGAGAGAGCAGCGGCGGCGGCGGCAGTCCTCTTCCCAACCACCCGGCGACTTTGACGAGACCGGCGACCACCCGCGACCTGGGGCGACAACCCGCGACCACGTGCGACATCAGCGACCACCGGCGATCACTCGCGACTCACCTCCGGCAGCATTTCTCCAAAGGTAAGTCTCTGACTCTCTGTCTTCCTCTCTCTTTGTCTTCAAATTCTCTTTGCTACCTACTGTTACTCTGTTAGTGACCTGGACGTGGAACTACTTTGTTAATTATGGTAGAAAGTCCTCTCTTCTCACTTCTTAATAAATTAGAACCTATATATAAACAGTGAGTTTGTTCTCACTTCTCAGTAAACTACAACCAATATATAAACAGTGTGTTTGATGTTACCTTGCTACTTTTGTTATGAATATGATGTATTGTGGTGGTTATTATGTATTTGATGGTATTTACTATTCTTAATGGTTAAATTAAATTGCACTATGTCTTTTTATGCACTTTCTTAAGATCTAAATTGTTTAGAAAGTCAATACTAGGTGTACATTGTAAAAATTATGTATAATATAGGGGTGAGCACGGTTCGGTTTGGAGGCTGAATACCAAACCGAACCGACCAACCTCGGTTTGGAAGAAAAAAAACCGAACCGTACTTGAACGGTTCGGTTTCTGCGGGTTGAACGGATTGAACGGTTCGGTTTGGACGGTTTAATCGGTTTGGGCCAAACTCAATTTTAGGCAAGTTTAGGCCCAAAAGTTAATAACTTATACATACTAATAAGCTCCAAAAAAACTGAATTCTTTTATCATAATTAATAACACTTAGTGAGATGTAGGCGGTAAGTGAAAAATGTGTGTTACGTTAAGGGATTTAGGGGTTTATCCCATTTTATATGAGTGCTTAGATAACTAGGGTTAGTAAAAAATAACAAGGATTAGATTAAAAAATATATATGTTATATTATATACGGTTGGTTCGGTTTATGCGGTTTCAAAAAAATTCGAACCGAACCGAATGTACGGTTTGGAAAAAAATAAACCAAACCGATTGATTTTTAGATCGGTTTGGAAATAGACGGATTAGTTGGTTCAGTTTTCACGGTTGGATCAGTTTCAACGGTTTAAATGCTCACCCCTATATATTTGCCGTATCCCCGCCGCACCTATATCCTAAAATTTTCAAAAATGCCGTATCTGCGTATCCGCACCCTCATCATATCCACGCCCGTACCAGTGTCCGTGCTTCATAGGTTTTGACTGATCGGGTATCAAAAGGGGACGCTGCATTCTGATTTATATAGTTAATGTACATGACCTGCTAGTTTGGGTTATGACATTGTCCAGTATTCCACACTGATTGATTTGTTATGAGTAATCCGAGAATCAGATAATAAACTTATGATTAGTGTGCCATCTCTCTGGACGAGCTTACTTAACTACTTTTGAGTTTTTAGTGATCAGGTAGCACAAAGGGGCACCACATTCTGATTGATATTGGTTGATGTACATGGTCTGCTAGTTCAGGCTATAAAGTTGTCCGCTTTTCCCCACTTATTGTTTTGTTCTTGATCAGAACTAGGGTAGGTTCTAGGAGGTGTTGATTTTCTGAATTTTCGTTGGATCTGAATACATATTCTTTCGGTTTCTCTTTTAAACGAGGATTCGCCACTTTCGTTCCTTAAGGGTTCAATTAGATAATGTTCTTATTTATACTTTCCCTTTCTTTTCAAATATGCTCTTGCTTGAATTATACATGTATATGTTCTATTCTTGCATATCAGTTTTAAGTGTTTGACATCAATTTTTATTATTGCCATGAGCTTCGCATGCAAATGTAAAGTCCCGACAACTCTACAACTAATCCTGCTTTTTGGTAAAAGCATTACACATTATTGAAAATGCAACTAAATCTAACAAATGACTATGGTTTTGTTTCTATGAGTGTAATTAACTACTTTTGGGTTTTACTTTTTCTTCCTTATAAGAGCATTTGTCCCATTTAGCAATCCTTTTTTTCGTTATATATCGGGATGCTAAAATTTTACTTTTACCTTGTTCTTGATGTAGCAGTCTCATACTTACTATGAGTTTTACATGCAACTACTTATCATCAGTAATTCTAAATGCAGAACATGATGAATCTAACAAGTATTTATAGTGTCATCTGCCTGGATGAGCTTATTTTGAGTTTTTGCTGATCAGGTGTCATGGAGGTAGATGAGGAAACTTCTGTCTCGGCTTCACTTGCAGAACTTTCTACGACGGTCCCCGATGGTCAGACTGCGGTTCCTGCAACTGATCCAATTCCACTTCAGCCAGCTCTACCTATAATTCCACCAGTTATTCCAACTCCAATTGTACCCACTATTGCTCCAGTTCCCGTTATTCCCCCTTCTATTCCTCGGCCATTGGCGCCTTTGCCTCCCCGCCCGCCTGCCCTCAGACCACCCTTGGCTCAAAATGGTGAGGTGAAGGCCAGTGATTCAGATTCTGATCGTGAAGATGCAGGAACTCTTCGGACTGTTAAAGGTTCAGCTCCAGCATATGAGATCTCAGAAGAGAGCAGACTGGCAAAAGAGCGGCAGGAGAGACTGATGCAAGAATTCCTGATGAAGCGACGGGCCGCTGCCCTCGCGGTGCCAACCAATGACATGGCTGTACGGGCTCGTCTGCGCCGGCTTGGGGAACCCATGACTCTTTTTGGAGAAAGGGAGATGGAAAGACGAGATCGTTTACGGATGCTCATGGCAAAGCTGGATTCTGAAGGACAGTTGGAAAGGCTTATGAAAATTCACGAGGAAGAGGAAGCTGCAGCCTCTGCAGCATTGACCGAGGGGGTTGAAGATGAATCAATTCAGTACCCGTTTTATACGGAAGGGCCAAAATCTCTTTTAGACGCCCGGGTGGAGATTGCAAAGTATTCTATCGTGCGGGCGGCTATGCGTCTCCAGCGTGCGAGGAGGAAGAAAGATGATCCAGATGAAGATCTGGATGCAGAGATCAATTGGGCTTTGGAACAGGCAGGGAGTTTAGAACTCGATTGCAGTGAAATCGGAGACGATAGGCCACTTTCAGGATGTTCCTTTTCACAAAATGGACAGATGCTTGCCACCTGGTACTCTCTCTCTCTCTCTCCCCCTCCCTCCCTCCACCCCCACCCGCACCCCATCCACCCTCTTACCCCTTTCCTGGTTTTGTGAGTAGGTCATCATTGTTTTACATAGGACTCCGTCTTTTCGTTCTGTTTTTATTGCTGTAGTGCAGGAACCTTAACAAGTGTACATAAATACCTTGATGTACTGCAGCAGTCTGAAATTTTTTGGTCTTTTTAAAATTTGCTTAGGATATAAACATGTATGTTGTTTACTTACCAGTGATCAGTTTAACTTGATTCTATATTTGACAATTACTCCATCTGTTTCATAAATTTTGCCCCCATTTGAAATGCAGCCATTGTATTGAAAGGTTTTGGATTACCAAATTTGCCAATCTAACACTAAAATAAGTACTCATCTGACAGATTATGCCGATTCCTTCTCCCCTCTCTCCCCAGCCCAACCTCTCACCTTTTCCCAGGTCTTTAGAATAGGTCATCATTTTTTACGTAGGACTTTGTGTTTTCATTTTACCTTTATTGCTTTACTGAAGGAACCTTTATGTGTATACCTAAATACCTTCTGATGTACTGCAGAGGCCTGACTTTTGTGTTAAAATTTGCTAAGATTGTAAATATCTGCGTTGTTTCTCTCGGACAATTTCTGATTCTTCTGTGTTTCACAAGGACTCCCTCCATTTTATAAATTTTGGCCCTCTTGAGAGTCATCCAATTGTATTGAAACTTTTGGAACGCCAAATTTACCCTCCTGGCACTAAAGTAATTACACCTTTCCAGATTATGCAGATTGCTTCTCCTCTGAGCTCCCCACCTGTTGCTGCGAGACGAACCAACCTTTTACATCGTCTTCACTTTCATAACCCCCAATTACATCAAAATGAGTTTTCTTTTCCTCCAATTTTGGATCCCTTTTTTCAATATTGAACAAGTGCAAAGTGAATTCATTTTCAGCCCGTATTAGCCCAATAAATGTACTACTTTAGTATGATAGAGATTCTCGGCTTGGAAAATCTGCCGTCATTTCCTCCGACGTCGATTCATCTGTAGTGATTGCCGCACCTGCTCATCTCAACCAACAATTATAGTCGCTGACGCGGGGAAGCAAAATCACTTACAAAAGCAAAGCTGTACGATTACCTCTCACACGGATTGGATGGAAGAGATGCTAAAACCGTTCACAAATTTGTTTTTGAGAGCCAAGAATAATGAATCAAAGAGTCAGGCTTAAGGGAAAGGTAAAAGTGGAGTATTTTTGTACCCTATAATTACTCCAGATAGGGGACAATTTTGAAACATCCTAAAAAGGAATATGGCGACAAATTGATGAAATGGAGGGCGTATGAGTTGGGAAAAAGAGAAGAAATACCAAAGTAAGAAGCATCACTTTGTATTGTCATATATGTTGTAATTGTTTCACCTGAATTAGGAAGGTCTTCTTATGTTTGGAGAGAACCAGTTGGGGAAGAAGAGGGGAATGAGGTACCCTAATACAGTATTATTTAATATGTCTATTCTAAAGACTTTCATGACATTGTGAGTCTTAATCCAGTAAGAAAGTCTTCTGCTAAGTGGCTTCTATATTTGGGATAAGCTTGTGACTTTGTTCTATTTTGTTTTTATAGTTCTTTGAGTGGAATTGCTAAAATATGGAGCATGCCTCAAGTGAGAAAGATTTCTACTCTAAAGGGGCACACGGAACGTACTACTGATGTCACATTTTCTCCCATACACAATCAGTTAGCTACTGCCTCTGCTGACCGCACCGCAAGGTTATGGAACACAGAAGGAACCCTTCTGAAGACATATGAGGGCCATTTGGATCGTCTTGCTCGTATTGCTTTCCATCCATCAGGGAAGTACTTGGGCACCACTAGCTTTGACAAGACCTGGAGACTATGGGATGTAGAGACTGGTGAAGAATTGCTTCTCCAAGAAGGTCATAGTAGGAGTGTATATGGATTATCTTTTCACCATGACGGATCCTTAGCAGCATCTTGTGGGCTAGATGCTCTTGCTCGTGTATGGGACCTTCGGTCCGGCAGAAGTATTCTTGCCTTAGAAGGTCATGTCAAGCCGGTGAGACCCCGTGCTTATTTTTCTGTTCTTCTTCAGCTCTATTGTTTACTGGGATATGTCTCCTGGATGTTATTGGTTTTCAGGTACTTGGTATCAATTTTTCTCCGAATGGCTATCACTTAGCCACGGGCGGTGAAGATAACACTTGTAGAATTTGGGATTTGCGGAAGAAGAAATCCTTGTACACTATTCCTGCTCATGGAAATCTTGTTTCGCAAGTTAAATTTGAGCCTCAAGAGGGTTACTTTTTGGTAACTGCATCATATGACATGACTGCTAAGGTGATCTTCTCTCCGGATCATTATTCAATAGCTGTCAAGTTCTGAAGATTGTAAAGTAGCCCCGTTTGTTTTTATCGAAAGTTGACATACACCCATCGAATAATATGATTTGGCCCCAATTAGATGATGTTTTTTCCCCCCACCCCCTTTAAGCTCTTAATACATATGTTCTATTTAAACTAGGAGCTCTAGAGTTCATTTTCTATTCTATTCTTCCCCAAAAGGTAAAATATTCTTCTGTAAATGATAAACCCTCAGGTATTGCTGATTATTTGTTCCGTTAAAAAAGGCTAGCCCAGTGCTGCGAAACTTCCTTCAGCGGGGCTGGGGTTTGGGATGGTTTGCAGTATATGGCCTTAAGCGTGCTATTTTAATGTCCACGCAACAATTTCATGCAATTAGTTTTTTTGCTGTTTTGTTATAGTATTTACTCCTCTCGCAAAAAAAAGGTTCCAAGGTCGTTTCCTGCTGATATGCATTTTAAGGGTATCGTTTGTATTGCACGTTGACTTTGAGCATTGGTGCAGTGTTAAGGTTTCTCCATTGTGACCTGAAGCTCACAGGTTCGATACTTGGGAACAGCCTCTTGGGTTGGGGGTGAGTTGGGGGGGTGTGGTCGGGGTGAGATTTGGACACCAACCCTCCCCAGTCCCAGCAATTGGGGAAGACTTGAGTCCTGGGTCCCCCATTGTATCGCATATATCGGCCGAACAGGTCCCAATGCACAATACATATCTCACTATGCTTGATGACAAGTCGATTTGTAATCTATGGTTATTCCTTTTTCTGTTTAAACTTGTATGATCCCTGTACTTGTTGCAAATGGAAAGAGTTGGTCTTCCAAGGTAAGGATAATCATGTCACTATAAGAATTTCGCATGTTTAAATAACAACGGTACGATAGCATACACAAAGGGCATATTTTGGATTCGATGCACGACATGCTTGTCTCAGTTGATATCCGTAGATTATTCTTGCAGAAAATGAATATTTGACTTCACGAGTCCAGTTTGTATCTATAGCTTTTACCATAATCTTGGATTCATGTCTTAGGTATGGTCATCCAAGGATTTCAAGCCTGTGAAGACACTGTCCGGGCATGAAGCAAAAGTAACCTCGTTGGATGTCGTAGGAGGTTGGTTTGAGAACAAAAATATGCATTTTTTACTTTTACTATCTATGCTTTGTATCTTACATATCTTATACTGCTCTCTTTCCTGCGTTATACAACATCCACCTTTGCTATTTATAAAACTAGATCTGGCTTGGTTATCCTAATGTCTTGCAATTTATCTGGCAAGAATGTCTGCAGCGTGTGAAGTATGAAAGTTGCTCAGTGAATAGTTACCCCCACCCACCCACCCAACCTCTGTCCCCCACCCCCTAACTCTGATTATAAAAGGAATATTTGAAAAAGTTTCGTGAACAAATTTAATATCTCTGATTCCTTCAGTTATCCTTGTGTTTATCGTCTGGATTGAGGTGTCTTAAATTTAGCGTTTGACCATATGCAATGTCTATTCTTCTCTGGAGGAAAGCTATGACATACGTACTGGGGTACACATTTTGGGTTCAGTTTGTGTTGTAGAATACCGTATACAATATTGATGCTACAAACAATTCAACATTCTCTACTTTCTCATGAAGTTGGAGGGACCATTCTGTTTGTGATCAGATATTAATGACTTTATTACCTAATAATCAGAATTATTTGGAATAATTTAAAGATACAAATGAGCTAGAAAATCATGCTTTTCTTGCTTAATGCATTATGGGATGTAAACACAATGACGACTGTTACAGTAGGCATTGGCAAACTGGCAACAATTTTAATGAGCTCTCATACCTAGTGTGAAATTGACAGCTGATAGAGTCTTTCAAAGATATTAATTGGGCTGGATTAAGAAGTACTGTAATGGACGTTCATTATATATTCAATGGGTAAATGTGATTGAAAAGAGCTCATAATTGGATGACATGTAATCTTGAAGTTGTTTACCCTTTTTATGCAACTCTTTTGCTAAGTAATATTGTCAGACTAACTTATTATATTGATTTCTTGCTTAAAGCTTCTCCATCCGCTTTCTTGAGTAATACGATGATAACATCTGATACTTATTGTTGCAGATGGACAACATGTTGCTACTGTTTCGCATGATCGGACAATCAAGCTATGGTCAAGCAGAAGTCGTGAAAAGGAGAAGGCTATGGAAGTTGACTAAATAGCCTATAAGAAGATAAAATATCCGTATGTCTTATTTTAGCTGATTAAACATCAGAATATCAAACCATACTAGCTTAGGTTTTCCTTTAGTCTGAATTGTACGAGGTTTCCTACAGGCTTGGAACTTCAAATATTGATTTCATTTTGCTCCTTCGGTGATTACATTCTCTTCTAGATTTGCGCTTCTTCTCTAGGGTCTGTTACAAAATTCGTTGGTGGCCGTCCCTTTTGTTCTTTATCTTGTTCTGAGTTTTCCCCCCGCAAGTAATCTTAGTTGGAAGTCAGTCGATGGAAAATGCAAAGGTACTGTGTTGCCATCAACTGACATTTCTTCTTACCAAACCCACTGCCAAACACTCTCCAAGCGACACTGCAGGACCTGATCTCTTCCATCTCTAGTACTCACCTCCTCCCCATAAAGCACATCCTCCCACGAAGCACTACTCACTGTTCTGCCAAGGAATACCCACCCTACCGCCATCCAAACACCACCATGGTCGATAGTCGCCACATCGCTGTACTTGATCCTGCATTAGAACCCCTTTCCCAGCCCACAAAGGCCACCTAAACCTCCACCAACCTTACCTCACGCTCATCAGTCTCGGCCATATCGCCACCGTATATCTAAGCACTAGCTGATAAGCGGCTTTGATTTAGACATACAAAGTGTATTTATTATTACTTACTGCTTTTGGGGATTGAAGGTTTGTGTTTCTGTTTTGGAGAAATCGGTGATTATCGATGTTGTCACATGATATGCTGACTGGCGAAGAGAGGTGAATACCATATGGGTAATGTGCCAGTTTTCCGTCCATTTTCTAACCGCAGACTGATGGACAGGAAGAGGTTTCATTGCACTATACCAGAATAAGTAGGTAGCATCCATCTCCCTTAAACCCCAATTGTCCTGATGCAAAAAATCCTTGAGTTTGTTGCATTCGTCGCTTTACACACACGGTGCAAGCTGCCCAAATTACAGAGGCGATTTGGGTCTTTGATTCAAAATTTCCAAGACTGATTTTCGTGTCTATCATAACATAGGGTGAAGGAAGCCTCATTTCTCCCAATTCTACGTTATTTCCGAACTCTGGTAGTAGATACTACATTGTTGAAGAAGAGAGGAGCTTTCCTTCTAACTAAAAGAAAGTCCTTCAAAGATCACGAAGAACATCTAGAAGATCCTCTTTTAAGGTTCATGAGAAAGACAAGTGCTGCCCATTTAGTGACAGTTTACTTATTTTCTTTATAGCAAATTGTTTCCCTCGAATACCTTTCCACATCATCATACCTCCGAGTCCCCCTCAAATGTAATCAAATGATTCGCTGTGTCTCTACTAGCACACAGAAAAGACATAATTTAAGGGATTTAAGTAAAATGGCTTGAAAGGTGCAATACTTGTACTCCCCAAGAACCTTTAATCAATCTTCTCATTTGCTATCAACAATTAATTAGTCTCAAGATGATATTCGTGATCTTCAATGGAATCTATCAAAATTTTGAAGGAAACGCTTAGGATCCCCTTCTTCAACAACTTTATAGTGTCTATGAAAAGAGTGTTAGGAGTATTTTAACTAAAAATTCTCTTTTCTTTTTCAAGAATGGTTTTGAGAAAAACAATAGAGATTTGAGTAAAACTATAAGTGCTTTAGTCCCACATTGCTTCAAAATGGTAAGGAAATGTTTTCTTACATACTTAAACTTTTGGAAAGTATTTGCCCCACCTTGGCCATTGTAAAGAATTTTAAGGAGTATATAAGATGACACTCCTTGACCTTTTTGTAAAATGTGCTTGAATCTAAGACTCGCACGCGCATGGGGGGAAGGACAAGCGGACTCATATGACTACTTATACTGCCAAATCGAGTTACAGTGCAGCATTCTGGCCTCTCCCCAGAACTCATATGACTATTTATACTGCAAAATATAGCTGTTGGTCAACATTCAAATTCTTCATTACTCCCCAACAGTCACATTTTCTTTTATTACACAACACTCATATTTTTAATTGCAGCATTTTATTTTTGAAATGAATTTCGGATTTATTTCTTTGTAACAGATTTCCAACATCTCTTTTTTTCCACCTATAAAAGGAGACCTCTTCTTCACTTTTCAACACACAACTCAAGCTTTCTCTTTAGCTCTCTTTTCAGATTTCTATACACTTAGGCTTGTGGGCATTTTGGTAAGGTATCGAGTTACGAGTGAAGCTACAGTGAAAGCTGGGCTGTTGTATCCTGGAGGCGACGCGTCAATAATCTTGCTGCACTTGTGAGAATTCTCCGAATGGGCGCGAATCGTCTTATGAGAGCGACCTAGTTTGGGCCTCAGCCAACTGTTTTATATTATTTTTTTGGAGTTGTTCTTGCTTGTATCTTGCAACAATTCCAACAATTTAAGACGATTCTGATGGCTGATTCCACCATGTCTTCCGCTGTTCCTACTGCCAACTTGAATGACTAGAACAAGCCATTTCGTTTTGGTGGCCAAAACTTCAAAAGGTGGGCTAGCAAGCAAAAATATGACACCGGAAAAAAGAAGTATGCTTGTAGCCGCTTTTTCAACTACAAGATGTCGAAGAACGTATCGGTTGTAGCTCAGACGCACGACCTCCAAATGATTGTGCACGAAATCATCTCCGAAGGAATCCAAGTAGATGAACAAATGCAAGTGGCTTCCATCATAGACAAGTTGCCGAATTTGTGGAAAGAGTTCCAAAAAGGCCTCCGTCATAAGCAATTGGAACTGTCGATTGTCAACCTTATGGTGCGGCTTCAGATTGAGAAGGAAGCGAGAAAGCAAGACAAGAAGAATGAAGCGCTTGCCAACAACATACATGCCAACCATGCCAACAACCGCCAATGTAACGGTAAGGCCAACGGTAATGGTGCTAAGGTAAACTTCCTAACATCGAGTGATAGCGCTCCTAAGGGTCAAAACAATTTTCAAAGGCAAAATAATTTTTTGAATGCTAGAGGCAAGCATATGAAAAACAAAGGTTTTAAAAATCAACACTCTTCCTTTGCCTCGAAGAAGTGGAATCAAGGCCAATCTTCTAACCGTGGAAATAGCAACAAGAAAAATAAAAACTCAAATAACAATTCTAGCAACAACAATTTTGCAAATGAAGGTATTGCAAATGGTGCAAGTTTTATTTGTGGAAAACAAGGGCACCATGCTAGAAATTTTTGCCATAGAAAACTCGGTTCAACACCACACAAGCAAATATTACCGATGAACCACTTGTTGCTATGATTTCGGAAATAAATTTGGTTGGAAGTGGAGAAGGATGGTGAGCCGACTCCGGGGCATCAAGACATGTTTGTCATGACAAAAATTGGTTTCAAAACTATGTCCTGCTAGAAAAGGACAAGAAAGTTTTGCTTGGTGATTCTCATTCTACAAAAGTCTTAGTCATGGGAGATGTTATTCTTAAGTTTACCTCGGGCAGAATTTTGACCCCTAAGGACTGTGCTACGTACTCCGGATATTAGGGAGAACTTGGTGTTTGGTTATCTCCTCAACAAGGTAGGACTCAAGCAAACTTTCGAGTCCGATCAATTTGTACTATCAAAGAACGGTATGTTTGTTGGTAAAGGCTCTGCATGTGATGGTATGCTTAAACTCAATGTTAAAATGTATAAAGCATCTACTTCCGTTTATACTGTGTCTTGTGTGAATACTTGGCATGCTCGCCTTTGTCACATAAATGGCAAATATCTTAAAGATATGAGTCTTGTAAAACTTTTGCCTAAGTTGCATAATGAACTTGAGAAATGTGAATTTTGTAGCATGACCAAAATCACTAAACAACCTCACCACAAAGTCGAAAGAAATTTTGAATTACTAGAGCTAGTTCATTCATATACATGTGAATTTGAAGGCATTTTGACACGTGGTGAAAAAAGATACTTTATCACTTTTATTGATGATTTTTCTAGATATTGTTATGTTAATTTCATGAAAAATAAAAGTGATGCTTTTGAAATGCTTAATGTGTTTATCAAGGAAGTAGAAAATCGTTTTGATAGGAAGATAAAAAGATTGAGAAGTGATACAGGCATGCAATATGACTCCTTAGGCCTTATTACATATATCCAATCTTTAGGGATAGTTCATGAAACTACCCCTCCTTATTCGCCAGCCTCTAATGGCGTGGCTGAAAGGAAAAATAGAACCTTGATCAATTTGACTAAGGCCATGCTTACTAGCTCTAGTGCACCTAAGAATCTTTGGAATGAAGCTCTCTTGACTGCAAACTATGCCCTTAATAGAACACCTAGAAAGAAAATTCTCAAAACTCCTTATGAGTTGTGGAGAAATAGAAAACAAAATTTAGAACACCTTAGAGTTTGGGGTTGCTTAGCCTTTGTGAGGATTTCTGACCCAAAAATTCCCAAATTAGGAATTAGATCTTCACGTTGCATTTTTGTGGGTTATGCTCTTAATAGTAAAGCTTATAGGTGTCTTGATCTTGAGAATAATGTTGTGGTTGAATCTATAAATGTCATTTTTCACGAAGATAAGTTTCCTTACAAATCCAAAGATAGTGGGGGTGAGGAAACAAAAGCCATATAATCATCCCAACCTAGCCAAGAAGCAAGTTCCTCACAACCTTTTAGCATAAGAGATGAAGAACATAGAAGAAGCAAACGTACAAGGGTAGAGAAAGACTTTGGCCCTGACTACCTTGTATATAATGTTGAAGAAAGTCATATTACCCTAACAGAAGCCTTATCCTCACCAGACTCTGACCTTTGGAGAGAAGCCATAAATTATGAAATAGAGTCTATAATGGCTAATAGAATATGGAAGTTAGTTGACTTACTTCTAGGTTGTAAATCCATAGGTTGTAAATGGATTCTAAGAAAAAAAAGCTTAAACCTGATGGTACAGTTGACAAGTTTAAAGCAAGGTTGGTTGCAAAGGGGTTTAAACAACGAGAGGATATTGACTTTTTTGACACTTTCTCGCCGGTCACTAGAATAACATCCATTAGGCTTTTAATTGCTACATCGGCAATCTATAACTTAGAGATTCACCAAATAGATGTTAAAACAGCATTTCTAAATGGAGAATTGGAAGAAGAGATTTCTATGAACCAACTAGAAGGTTACGTACAACCAGGGCATGAGAGCAAGGTGTGTAAGTTAACTAAATCCCTATATGGGTTAAAACAGGCTCCCAAGCAATGGCATGATAAATTTGATCAATGTGTTCTAGCTAGTGGTTTTAAAGCAACTGAAAGTGACAAATGCATCTACTATAAATTTGAAAATAATGAGCATGTTATCATTTGCTTGTATGTGGATGATTTTTTAATTTTCGGCACTAGCATGAAAATATTGAATTCACCAAATCTTTGTTGAAAAAGAATTTTGAAATGAAAGATTTGGGTGAAGTTGATGTTATTCTAGGCATGAAAATTACTAGAACTCGTGATGGCATATCTTGATCAAGCTCATTATGTTGAGAAAATTTTGAGGAAATACACATATTTTGATTGCAAAACTACATGCACTCCTTTTGATCCTCAAGATCATTTATATCCTACTAAGCTTGATGTTGATGTTGTGAATCAAAAAGAATATGCAAGTATAATTGGTAGTCTTAGATATGCTACCGATTGCACAAGGCCTGATATTGCATATGTTGTTGGTGTTCTTAGTAGATGTACAAGTAAACCTAGTCTTGAACATTGGAATGCCATGTATCGTGTTATGGGTTATCTTAAAAGAACAATTAACCATGGCTTGATGTATCAAAGGCAACCAACTGTTCTTGAAGGTCATAGTGATGCAGATTGGAATTCTCAATCTGAAGATTCCATGTCAACAACAGGCTATGTGTTTACACTAGGTGGTGGAACTGTATGTTGGAGATCCAAGAAGCAACACATTATTGCCAAATCCACCATGCAAGCTGAACTAATTGTCTTGGCTTCGGCAATTGAAGACGCAGGTTGGCTACGTGATCTATTGTTCGAGATGCCTATGTGGGAAAAACCAGTGCCACCTATCTTGATTCACTATGATCGCACTACAGCCATTGGCAGAGTGCAAAGTAAGTATTATAATGGAAAATCCAGATCAGTTAGAAGAAAACAAAGTACTGTGAGATCATACCTTAGCAAAGGTGCGATCAATATCGATTATGTGAGATCAGGAGATAATCTCGCTGATCCACTTACAAAAGCTCTAGCTAGAGAAAAGATTTGGTGTACATAGAGGGGGATAGGACTTAAGCCCAAAAATATATATAAGTCACCTATAAGGATACAACCTCCTAGGGATGAGATCCCAAGAACTAGGTAAGGAGACCAACGAGTTATAGAGTGACTGGTGTTATACATGTACTACTTTTGTCTTATGACAATGCCTCCCCCCCCCCCCTATGGTGTAAGTACATGTTTCTAGTAACGATAATGGAGGTTGAGATTCATTGTGATCTCTTAATGAGTTCTATAGCGCATACGGGTGGGAGGTAATAGTTACGAGAGCATCCTTGATAGACTCACTTATATGAGTGTGGAAGTGAAGCCGCTTCCTATGAGAATTAGGCTAATTCTCTGGAGCACTCATGAAAACTGGGATAAAGCACATGGAAGTAACGTGTTGGCTTATGAAGCTTGGTATAGGATACCTTGAGTCTCATGTGTGTGATGTCTTCTACGTATCATCAAGTAGCCATCATTTCAAGGCTGAGTCCACTTTGGCTCTAATACGGGAAGACTGAAACACTAAGTGAAAGTTTCAAGGCAAAGCCACTTTCACAATGCACGAGACTCTCACCTTTTGCCCACATTCTAAGTTGTGAATTTTTTATTAAAATAAGTAAGGGATTGTTGGAGTATTTTAACAAAACTTTCTCTTTTCTTTTTCAAGATTGGTTTTCAGAAAAACAATAGAGATTTGAGTAAAACCGTAAGTGCTTTAGTTCCACATTGCTTGAAAATGGTAAGGACAAGTTTTCTTACATACTTAAACTTTTGGAAAGTATTTGTCCCACATTGGCCATTGTAAAAAAATTTAAGGAGTATATAAGATGACACTCCTTGGCCTTTTTATAAGATGTGTTTGAGTCTAAGACTCGCACGCGCATGGGGGAAGGGCAAGTGAGGGAGATACCAATGCACTGTGGCAGCTCTTTTTCTTCGGCTATAAAAGGAGATCTCTTCCTCACTTTTCAACACACAACTCAAGCTTTCTCTTTAGCTCTTTTTTTTTTAATTTCTATACAGTTAGGCTTGTGGGCATTTTGGTAAGGTATCGAGTGAATCTTCTGCTTCATTCGTTTATGCAGAATTACGAGTGAAACTACAGTGAGAGCTGGGATGTTGTATTGCGGAGGTGACGCGTCGATAACCTTGTGGTAATTCTTTGAAGGGGCACAAATCGTCTTAAGAGAGCGCCTAGTCCGCGCCTCAACCAGTTATTTTACATTATTTTTTGGAGTTGTTCTTGCCTATATCTTGCAACAATTCCAACAAAGAGTGTGCAGTGAGAATGAGGCTTTCATCACCCTATTTTATAGCGAATGTAAGAATCAAGCTTGAGTAGTTATTATATACTTAATATTAAAGATCTAGATTGCTAAGGTATTGGGGATGTCTACAAAGAGAAAATATTCTTTCTTCTAAGGCAAAGAAGGCAACTAGAAAGTTGTATCATTTAAGAGAAGTGAGATTGCTCGAAACCTTCAACCTATTTCATGCTTGAAGTAAATGGGAGATGACTGCTACGTTATTTACCTACCTATTCTAGTTTTTTGAAACGATAAGAAAGGGCCTGGATTTGGGGTATATTCCGGCTAATAAGGTCGTAGCCAGCTTTTCAGGTTGACTCCGCTGCCCCTGTTTGCATAAGTTTCTTGGCATCCAATACACAACGGCTTGTGGGTTGGTCTCAATAGCCTGCCAATCTATATTGAGCAACTGACAATGTGTTTGAGGCAACACCGGCTCATGAATGCTCACAACACATTCAAAATCAAAATTTGGTACCGTTGTAAGCATTCAAAGGCTAGACTTGGGATTAATATTAGTAATCGTAGTGCGTGAGCCCTTCATTCAACTCTTCATACTGTAAAGGCATGTGAAAGGGAGTATGGCAATAAGCCAGCACGTCCTTTGCAGAATTAAATTCGGCCATCTAATTGCCACATCAACGGACGATCACCCACTTCCCAAAAGCATCTGAGATTGATTTAGACATTCTACAAATGAATGGGACTGTAGAAAAAATTCATACTCCTGCCAATATCAACTGCTATTGCAATGCACAAGTCCAACTCGAACTCTGGAGTTTAACTAACGCCTCCCACAACTCGGACTCAGACCAAATCTCAGCAGTTCAAGATTTACTTGGCCCAAATTGAACTAAGTGGGAATTGTGTTAGGTTGAAAATTCCGTCTCCAGTAAAAAGTAACGTGACATGTCATGTTAGGGTCAAAGGCAGTCGAAAGTCGAAAGGTATGTGGTTGAAGAACCTTCTGAACTTATCTTAGACCCCTTCTCTAATTTGGCCTCTTCCATAAACGGATTACAGCAACCTATCAAGTATCCAGTCTAATCTAATACAAATGTCTCTTAACCCTAGCCGCCGTAGGTCTCTCCATAGGTTTATATATACCGGGGGTACCAGGTAAGCACTCAAGTGCTCTCACGCTGGCACCACTTACATTTCTGATGCCGAGGTACTCTAAGAAAATCTCTCTGGCCCATGTACATTTCTTCCGCAACAGTCTATTACACATTCGACTGCCTGTTAAGTTGTTACGTTCATTGCATAATTCAGCAAAGATAGGTTAGATAGGATCAAAGTTTCTTCCATAGCCTTGTCTTACCTACTAGCCAGCACGATCAAGAAATCAGAGCATCTGGACGACATTGCCCTGCCAAAAGTAGTGCTTCTGGTATGTGAACTTGCCTTGACTTGCACCTCGTTGGCCTCTGCCAGCCCAGCTTAAAAGTACAAGTTTCTCGCTAACCAGTTTTTATTTTCTTGAATCCACCGATTATTGTTGATTGGCAATGATAATATCTGCATGGTTCTTGTTGATGTTGGAGAATCGCTTTCGAACTTGACTTACTAAACATAGGTTCCTTCTTTATTGAACAGTGGAAAATAAGCTTTCCTCTTTCCCGACTTTATATGTTACTTATGCTTTATCCGGTAATTGAGTGGAATAATATGAAGTGAAACAGTTATAGAGCTTCAAAATGATGGTTGGAATGATCATGCAGACTTGCATGAAGAATGTTTCAATTTTGTGAGTTAATGTGTTTTTGCTTTATAGTCCATAGTGAGACGTAACAACACGACCTTAGAAAATGTTAAGTGATTAAGAACCAATGGTCTGACCATCTAGGACAGTTGAATATATATATATATATATATATATATATATATATATATATGTTCGTGATCACGCTAGCAACTTGCTAGCGTGATCTGGCCGTCCGCTATATTATGTAGCGGATGATAATTTATCGTCCGTTACACTATGTAGCGGACAGTAAAAAAAAAGGCGGTCGTGGGGCGCGATCTGGCCATCCATTCTCGCGCGTGGACGGCCAGATCGCATTAGCAACTTGGGTTAAGTTGCTAGCGCTAGCAATGGATCAGCGCCCATATATATATATATAGGGGAAAGCGAATATGTTGCTAGCCTTAGGCAAGTTGCCTAAGGCTAACAACAAAAACTACGTAGTTTTGGCCAGTTTTTTACAAGTTCTTTTTTCCTGTTTCTTTTTTCCTCTTAATACCCTGTCATTCTCTCGCTCTCATTGTATGAGCCGATTCTACCCACACCACACGGTCCCCATCGCCGGCAATGTCGCTAGCCAGCCTCCATACCGGCAACCCACCAAGCCGACCATCAAAAACCAATAACCCACCACTGCCAAACCTCTCTGTTCCCATGACATCAAAGATTCAGCCATTGCCGCCTCGCCAAATCGCCTACCTCTGTTGTCCGACAACCAATGTCCTGTCTTCACCCTCCACCTCCAACCTTCGACTCTGTTCCCTCCAACCACCACCGCCAACATTTCCCACAAGAACCATGGATCAAAATCATATGGGTATTTAAACACCCAATATGTTGTGCCTACATTTCGACTAATTGATTTGTTTACGAGTCGAATTGAGTTTTATGATTTTCAGATGATGGAACCATGTTGGACTAGATTGTTGTTAAGAAGATGGCTATGGTCGTGGCCATCGGCGGCAGGTGGGGTGACTGTGGTAGGTGGCTAATCGATGGTGAGGTGGGTGTTCAATCTGTGGTGGAGTGAGGTGGCGATGGAGGCTGTAGGGTGGGTTTATGGCTATAGCTGTGACTGTCGTTGGCAGGGTGAGGCAATCGGTATAGGTTGCAATCGATGGTAAGGTGGGCGTTTGATTGGAGGCTGGACAGTGAAGATCTGGTGTGTGTGTGTGTGTGCGCGCGTGTGTGTGTGAGAGAGAGAGAGAGGGGTACAGAAACTGGTGAGAGAGGTGGAGTTGGAAACCTGTGACGACAGTTAACGTTAATTTGTCAAAGGAAGAAAACAAATGCAAAAATAGAGAGTCAAAACTACGTAGTTTTTGTTGTTAGCCTTAGGCAACTTGCCTAAGGCTAGCAACATATTCACTTTCCCCATATATATATATATGGGAGCTGATCCCTTGACAGCGTAGGCAAAATAGGATGTCTTGCCAGCGCGATCTGGCAGTCCACGCGCGATCTGTGGACGGTCCAGATCTTTTTTTTACGATTTTTTAAGTTCGTAGCGGACGATTTTTTTGACAAAAATACCCTTGACAGAAAAATAGTGTATGTCCGCTACATTATGTAGCGGACAGCAATTCTTGGAACAAGCTATGTACCAATTTTATTTGTCCGCTACATAATGTAGCGGACAAGAAAAAAGGAATTCCTTTTACTTTATGGAAAAGAGAACCCGTATGTCAGATTTGAAAAAAGAAGGACACCCCTTTTATTTTCTCTCTCTTCCTCATCTCTCATCCTCCTATCTTCTCCCTCTCCCTAGTACCCATTCTCTCTGTCATATTATGAAGATGGCAGATCTGTTGAGAGATTCACGTACCGTTGTTCATTAATTTTTTTCTCCAGATTTTGTTCTATTTTGATTGGACTTAGAGATTCACGTATGGTCAGATTTGTGATTTCTCTTGTGTCGAGGTTTGGGGGCGGCAAAGGGTCACATGGTGGTCGGGGGATGCGGAGGTTCGGATGGTGGTGGTGATGGGTTCAGCGGCGGTGGCAGAGTTTTGGTGGTTGTGGGTGATGGGTTCAGCGGCGGTGGTGGTTGTGGGTGATGGGTTCAGCGGCGGTGGTGGTGGTGATGGGTTCAGCGGCGGTGGCAGAGTTTTGGTGGTTGCGGGTGATGGGTTCAGCGGCGGTGGTGGTTGTGGGTGATGGGTTCAGCGGCGGCGGTGGTGGTGATGAATTGTGTATTGTGCAAGGTTACTGGGTTGCATGGGATTGATTGTATCTGATATGTTCTTAAATCCATCCTGCTCATTCATTTGTCTATGTTCCATCCGTTGTTGCATCATGAACCAAAGGTAGATTACCCCAGATTTTTGTCTCAGACGGTCAGTTTCCCCCTTCATGGTCATATCTCTATCTGGAAATGCACTCCTCTCCTTGGTTGAGTTTCGCAGCTCAGCTCTTGAAAAGGCTCATTCCAAAATGCTTATCTTCTGGGCTCAAAGAGTATATTGAATCTGAGTATACTTTTTCGATCTAGATACTGACATGTCTTGCGATTATTGTGTATAATCCTTCAGCTTGCTTTGGTTGGTATGTGAATGGTGAAACCATGGTCGACTGCATATATTCTGCAGGTGTTCACTTTGAATTCTCACCCGAGCCGAATCCCAAGTATTGTGGTTTAAACGGCCATTAGTTGTTTTAGATGGAAGGTTATTCGAGACGACATCACATTTCATGGTTGATCTTATAACCATTCTGTGTTTTCTCCGGTGATCTCATTTGCCCGTCATTTGCCCGTCATGGCTCGTATGTAAAGGAGATCTGTGATGGGTGGTGTCGTGTGTCGTTCACGGTCATCAGAATACAGAAGAGAGAGAAACCCATTTGAAAGTGAAATGAAAGTGTTTCTCTCGGCCTGAAATGAAAGTGAAATGAAACCCATTTGCAGATATGCCATGTTTTATTTTATGTCCGCTACATTATGTAGCGGACATAAAATAAAACATGGCATATCCATTTGCAGAGTTTTGGTGGTTGTGAGAGAGAGAGAATGTAAGAAAACCCATCCGCTACATAATGTAGCGGATGAGAGAAAGGACAGACCAAAAAGTCAGAGCATTAATGAGAGAAAGGGAAGAGAGAGAAAAAAAAATGTCAGAAAACTATCCGCTACATAATGTAGCGGATGGGCTGTTTTTAAGAATTGCTGTCCGCTACATAATGTAGCGGACATACACTATTTTTCTGTCAAGGGTATTTTTGTCAAAAAAATAGTCCGCTACATTATGTAGCGGACGAACTTAAAAAAATCGTAAAAAAAAGATCTGGACCGTCCACAGATCGCGCGTGGACGGCCAGATCGCGCTGGCAAGATATCCTATTTTGCCTACGCTGTCAAGGGATCAGCTCCCTATATATATATATATATATATATATATATATATATATATATATATATATATATATATATATCACATTAACCCTTCTCATCCAATGTTCCTAAATAGTCCGGCCTAATGATCCGGGACCATACAATTCCCTTTGTCAAGAATTTTATTCAAGGAAGTGATGTTTGAGAAGAATGAAATGCGGTGAAGTAAAGGAAACTGAAATCTACTTTCCTGCATGTGTTTGTATGATTGGACTGGAAAACAAAATCTTGATAGACTAAAGTTTGAATATTTCATTTATGAGAAACATTAGTTTTGCAAGGTACATAACTAGGCACTGTCATCCAAAAGAAGGTCAGTTAAAAGTAATTTGCATGACATAATAGTACCAAGTAGGTAGGTTATAACTGAATGTAATTAGTGATTTTGTTGTTTACATTTGACTAAATTTGTTATTAATTTCATTTTGTCCTAACAAAAAGGTTTCTAAAAGAGAAGTTGTTCACAAAAGAGGCTCATTTGGAATTTGGTGATACCACGGTGCTCATTTGGAATTTTGGAATTTGATATGATTGGGATTTGGCGATACCATGAAGCACAGAAGAGGCATGCTTGTTCTTGGCAGATAAGGTTACTATTCCATTAGTAAAAATATAAGAAGATACTAGCAGCAGTTTTGGGCTACTGTCTAACCGCTACTAAGTGTAGCGGTTAGAGCGTTGGGCGGCGTGCCTAACCGCTTCACTGTGGCGGTTAATCGCAGTTAAGTGACGCGGTTAGGCAATTTTGAACGTCCTATTCAGGTGCGAGGGATATTTTGGGCCAAAACACTAACCGCTATTAAAAGTGGCGGTCAGTAAAAAAAAAGTGATATCCGAGTCGTCCACGATTACACGTGGACGGCTAGATATGTCCTAAGCAGGTGCGAGGGGTATTTTGGGCCAAAACACTAACCGCTATTAAAAGTGGCAGTCAGTAAAAAAAAGTGATATCCAAGCCGTCCACGATTACATGTGGACGACTAGATGGGTGGTGGAGAAACAGCTATTTCTCCACCGGTAGATAGGGATCGGCTATATATATGGGGTTCGATACACATCGACCGGTGGGAAAAAAAAATTTTCCCACCCAATCGCTGCTCAGTCATGCGATTGGCCCAAAAAGGAAAAACCCAATCGCAAGACTTTCTTGCGATTGGAATTATTGAAAAAAATTCCAATCGCAAGAAAGTCTTGCGATTGGGTTTGTCCTTTTTTTGTCCTTTTTTTTCTCCCCCTTCTCCCCCGGTCAACAATCACGGCCTCATGGCCCCCACCCCTCCTCCCCCCCCCCACCCCTCCTCCGGTCAACCTTCCTCCCCCCCCCCCCCCCACCCCTCCTTTCTTTATTTATTTGTCACTTAATTAGACAGTTTTTCACGAATTTATAAAAAATATCTAGAGCTAGATTTTCCCAAAGTGCAAAAAAGAGACCCTAGTATTTTTTAAAAGATCTGTATCAGGTAAAAATTTCAGATTTTTCCAAATACTGGAGATGGGTAAACTGATACGCGCAACCTTGTAACTTTGCAGTGTAATTTAAAATATCAAGCTAACGCGATTTCGCGCGAAACTTTTTTGAGAACCCTAGGATGTTGGGAAGTTCCATTTCCCAGGAATTCGGGCCATTCCGAAGCCGTTAGCAATTTTTTTGCCGAACGGGCTTTTAAGCGCTCGATCCGGACACCGGTTCGGGATTTTTGGGCGAAAAATCCGTAAAATACTTTTTAGATCAAGAATGAACTCAGGAAGCTTAAAATAACATTTTTAAAGCAATTTTGAGATTTTTCCTGATGCCAGGGGCATTTTGGTAATTTGTCACCCTGAGAGGGGTATTTTGGTAATTTTACGGTGTCAAGTTTTTCGAAGGACTTCTCAGTCCATAAATGTAAGCACAGCACCTGGAAGGCTGATTTGAAGCCGATTCGCGGGGATTAAATGTCGCTAAAGGTGAAAACTTAATTAGACAGTTTTTCACGAATTTATAAAAAATAGCTAGAGCTAGATTTTGCCAAAGTACAAACAAGAGACCCTGGTTATTTCTAAAAGATCCGTATCAGGTAAAAATTTCAGATTTTTCCAAACTCTGGAAACGGGTTAACTGATACGCGCAATCTTGTAACTTCGCAGTGTAATTTAAAATATCAAGCTAGCGCGATTTCGCGCGAAACTTTTTTGAGAACCCTAGGATGTTGGGAAGTTCCATTTCCCAGGAATTCGGGCCATTCCGAAGCCGTTAGCAATTTTTTTGCCGAACGGGCTTTTAAGCGCTCGATCCGGACACCGGTTCGGGATTTTTGGGCGAAAAATCCGTAAAATACTTTTTAGATCAAGAATGAACTCAGGAAGCTTAAAATAACATTTTAAAGCAATTTTGAGATTTTTCCTGATGCCAGGGGCATTTTGGTAATTTGTCACCCCGAGAGGGGTATTTTGGTAATTTTACGGTGTCAAGTTTTTCGAAGGACTTCTCAGTCCATAAATGTAAGCACAGCACCTGAAAGTCTCATTTGAAGCCGATTCGCGGGGATTAAATGTCGCTAAAGGTGAAAACTTAATTAGACAGTTTTTCACGAATTTATAAAAAATAGCTAGAGCTAGATTTTGTCAAAGTGCAAACAAGAGACCCTGGTTATTTCTAAAAGATCCGTATCAGGTAAAATTTCAGATTTTTCCAAACTCTGGAAACGGGTTAACTGATACGCGCAATCTTGTAACTTCGCAGTGTAATTTAAAATATCAAGCTAGCGCGATTTCGCGCGAAACTTTTTTGAGAACCCTAGGATGTTGGGAAGTTACATTTCCCAGGAATTCGGGCCATTCCAAAGCCGTTAGCAAGTTTTTTGCCGAACGGGCTTTTAAGCGCTCGATTCGGACACCGGTTCGGGAAGTTCCATTGCCCCGGACACCGGCTTCGGAATGGCCCGAATTCCTGGGAAATGGAACTTCCCAACATCCTAGGGTTCTCAAAAAAGTTTCGCGCGAAATCGCGCTAGCTTGATATTTTAAATTACACTGCGAAGTTACAAGATTGCGCGTATCAGTTAACCCGTTTCCAGAGTTTGGAAAAATCTGAAATTTTTACCTGATACGGATCTTTTAGAAATAACTAGGGTCTCTTGTTTGCACTTTGGCAAAATCTAGCTCTAGCTATTTTTTATAAATTCGTGAAAAACTGTCTAATTAAGTTTTCACCTTTAGCGACATTTAATCCCCGCGAATCGGCTTCAAATCAGCCTTTCAGGTGCTGTGCTTACATTTATGGACTGATAAGTCTTTCGATAAACTTGACTCCGTAAAATTACCAAAATAGCCTTCTCTGGGTGACAAATTACCAAAATGCCCCTGGCATCAGGAAAAATCTCAAAATTGCTTTAAAAATGTTATTTTAAACTTCCTGAGTTCATTCTTGATCTAAAAAGTATTTTATGGATTTTTCGCCCAAAAATCCCGAACCGGTGTCTGGATCGAGCGCTTAAAAGCACGGTCAGCAAAAAAAATCCTAACGGCTTCGGAATGGCCCGAATTCCTGGGAAATGGAACTTCCCAACATCCTAGGGTTCTCAAAAAAGTTTCGCGCGAAATCGCGTTAGCTTGATATTTTAAATTACACTGCAAAGTTACAAGGTTGCGCGTATCAGTTTACCCGTCTCCAGTATTTGGAAAAATCTGAAATTTTTACCTGATACAGATCTTTTAAAAATAACTAGGGTCTCTTTTTTGTACTTTAGGAAAATCTAGCTCTAGATATTTTTTATAAATTCGTGAAAAACTGTCTAATTAAGTGACAAATAAATAAAGAAAGGAGGGGTGGGGAGGGGGGGGGAGGAAGGTTGACCGGAGGAGGGGTGGGGGGGGGAGGAGGGGTGGGGGCCATGAGGCCGTGATTGTTGACCGGGGGGAGAAGGGGGAGAAAAAAAAGGACAAAAAAAGGACAAACCCAATCGCAAGACTTTCTTGCGATTGGAATTTTTTTCAATAATTCCAATCGCAAGAAAGTCTTGCGATTGGGTTTTTCCTTTTTGGGCCAATCGCATGACTGAGCAGCGATTGGGTGGGAAATTTTTTTTTTCCCACCGGTCGATGTGTATCGAACTATATATATATATATATATATATATATATATATGGGAGTTGATCCGTTGAGAGCGTTAGCAAAATAGGAGAAGTTGCAAACGCGATCTGACCGTCCATCCCGAAAGATGGACGGTCCAGATCGCGCCTTTTTCAAAAGCTGTCAGCCGTCCGCCATACAGTATGGCGGACGACTTTTTTTACCTTTTTGCCCCTCCGCACCTGTCTGCTACACTGTATGGCGGAGGGCATTAAAGTCCTGATGGGAGACAGCAAAAAGTCGTCCGCGATACTGTGTAGCGGACGTCCCCTAGGCTGACACCTGTCAGGGCCTGTCCCGTCAGTTTTTCGGCAAGGACGGTTATCTTGTCCTTATCTGTCACGTCAACAGTTTCCGCTATACAGTTTAGCGGACGTTATAGACATCCGCGATATTGTATCGCGGACGTAATAGCCATCCGCGGTACTGTATTGCGGACGTTCAATATACTTGCAAACGGCAGTAACTACGACACTCTTCTCCAGTCTTTCTACTCACAAAATCTACACTTTCTACGCAATATCCACTCTTTCCCAGCGGCGTTGGCAAGCATATCGGCGCAATTCCGGTTATCTTGAACACCTTTAATACCCTAAATCGATCACGTAAGTTCACAAAATCTACGCTTTTTTTTGTCTGTAATATTCAGTTCTGATGAATATTGCGTTTTATATATGTATGTTTTTGTTCTTGTGCAAGCGTTTGCAAAATCTGATTCCGTATATGTATATATATTTATACATATGAGTACATATGCTAACATTGTACGTATCATTCATGTGCTTGCATTATATGTATTATGCATGTGCTAGCGTCGTATTTTCGCATTTTATTATCAAAATCCAAAACGTAAAATCCAAACTGAGAAGGTTTTTCCATAATTTCAGTTGCAAAAAATGGAATTTAACCCTGGACCTGAAGACCCATCCGTGTTATACGACCAAGCCAACCATATCAGTACGCTCATATGGGATGGTGGTGTAAGATACATTACTTATCGACTTTCTATCGCTTACGAACGTTGTATATACCGTTTGTTATGCTAAAATTGTATTTATTAATTCGTAGGAAAGAGAACTTGTCAACACCGTAGAAGTATCTCGCGATATAGTATCGTGGAAACTGAACACCGCCCAGAAGAGGATACTGCGTGGAATTGGGTTTGAGATTTTCACGCATGGGCAGATATTTCAACAGCTTGACCGGGCCTTGATAGGTGCCCTTGTTGAGAGGTGGAGAAGTGAAACGAATACGTTTCACTTCCCGCTCGGAGAGCTGACAATTACCCTAGAAGATGTAGGGTTCATCTTAGGGTTGCCGGTGACGGGGCTACTGGTAATTGCTCCTCCGCTAGAAGCAACGAAGACGAGAACCGCTAGGGACTTCCTCACTTCGATACCCCAGGATGGATTTAGCAGTGGTGGTATAAAGTTGAAGTGGTTGGTAGATACGTACGAGGTATTGCCGGAAAACTATACGGGCCATGAGCTTGTGCTGTACACAAAAGCCTTCTTCTGGTGGGTGATGGGGGCAATTTTATTCCCAACGACGTTGAAGAACACGGCCAGCGTGAAATATTTACCGTTGTTGAGTAACCTGGCTGAGGTTGGAGATTATGCATGGGGTGCAGCGGTTCTTTCGTATCTGTACCGAGCATTGCACAAGGCAACGAGGCCCGACTCCAAAGCCATATGTGCATGTCTCTCGCTATTGCAGGTATATCATATAAATCCTGTCTTCGTTATTGTTTTTTTTTTGTTTTTGCTTTTGTTGAATTGACGATATAAATATAATTTTTCCATGTTCTCAGGTGTGGTCTTATGAACACCTTGCTCCCGGTTCACCGACGCGTAGGGATGGAACCGATAGAGTGTGGCCTCGGTTGCGTGCTTGGGAATACAGCCGGAAGAATAGCCACTACCGCAGGAGAGTCGATCCCCATCACAACATCACGTTCTATCGAGGGGAGTTCGACCGCCTATCTCCGGGCCAATTGCGTTGGGCACCGTACATACGTTTGGCGCGACGGGTAGAAGAGTCGTTCGTCTTCACGCTCTCCGGGTTGCAGCGCACACCCCTCATCCACTTTGAGGTCGCAGAGTGGCAGCTGCCAGACCGAGCAATGCGCCATTTTGAGTTGGAGCAGGGTTTGCCCGCCGGTGCCCCAGATATGAGGGTTAACAGGGACCCACCGGATGTCGGGCGGTTTGGCAAGGCCAATGCGCAAGAATTGTGCGCGGCCGAACTAGAGCTCTGGACTTCTTGGCAGGACACACTGGCGGCCATCGTCTCGGAGCCGGACCCCGTTATCAGCATCGCGGAGTACGATGAGTGGTACTCCCGCATCACGCGAAGGAGAGTAGCCCCAGTCAACTTTGAACGCGGGGCGAGGTATGCGCCTAGGGGTCAGATCGACGAGCGTATGGCATACAATCTCGTAAGTTGCCCAACTTGTCTTGAATATATTAAAACTGATTAAAGTTACTTATTTGTTATCTCTTTGGATGTAGGTTAATGCCTCGCTTGCATTCTTCCAGAAGTTGAGTGAGCGGAAGGATCTGATGAGCGCAATGGGCGAGGATCTTTGCCAACAGGCTGCTGCACTGGCTATAGGCTGCGGGAATTTTGTGCGGCAAGCATCGGGACAGTCTTCGGTCGACAGCCCGGGAATGGGTTATACGGGCGCCAGCCCGTATAACGTTGATCCCTCCGGGCAAGCTTCAGGGGTGAGCCAGGGAGTTGGTGGTCCCTCTGTACCGGGGATGGGACATGCTCAAGCGTCGTGGGCCGATTACAGCGGCCCGACCTTCGATTTGTTCCCGGAACCCCAACCCCTCTCTCAGAGTCAAGTCACGCAAGAATGGCCTTACGGTTACAACGAGGCACTGCCCATTGTCCCATGGGCGGGACCACTTGGTGGCCCAGAAGCAGAATATCAGCCGGCGGAAGAAATGGCCGGCGAGCAATATCAGCCGGCCGGGGCCCCCGAAGGCGATTATCAGCCGATCGGGGCCCCCCCAAGGGGATTATCAGCCGGCCGATCCGTTGGTTGGAGGCCAATTGCTTCCGTTGCTCTTGCCCCCCGGCGGAGGGCAAGAGCAACCGGTCGACCCCCGAGGGCAATATCCGAAAGGGCATCCAGCCAGGCCCCTGAAGCCGCATAAACACCACCTAATCCATCACCGTTATTTTAGCGGGCCCCCCCAGACGGAGCGTCGTATGCCGTGGCTAACCCGCAGGGCTTGGATTACAGTGTCTCGTGGAAAGAACTGTCCACGCTGGCGCCGGGGATGTGGTTAGACAACTTCGTCATCTCGCACTACGTGCACATTCTGCAAAGGAGTCGAGAGCAGCCTAACTACGGTCCGCGCATTTTTATTCTCGATGCTTTCTTTCACAATATGCTAGTACAAGAGTTTAACGAGTGGGACAAGGTGAGGAAGCAGGTGAGAAAGGCGAAGGCCGAGAACAAGTGGAGACCGTCCGCTAACCTACTCGCATATATTGGTCGGCCGAGTCCATAACGCGCAAGTGTGTGGCGGATGTGTTTCTACTCCCAGCTATAGTGAATGCCCACTGGTTCTTGATTTGCTATGAACCGGTAACGAATACCGTTACAGTCCTCGACAGTCTCTACGATGATACGGACGCGATTGGTGTGATTGAAATGTACGTTGGCTTAGGGATGTTGAATCCAATGGTAAGAGCCTGTTTACTTCTTATTGTAACTTGCATAATGTAGAACTGATTAATCGTATTATGTTTGCTATGTTTAATGTTTAATGCTTATCCTGTTACTCGCAGAATCTATTTGCTGCCATGGTCAATAGAGAGCGTTCTCGAGAGACCCGAGGGAGGGCAGCGGGCGATAGGGAGGTTGTTCTCCGATTGAAGAGGACTAGGCCCAAGCAACTTAATTTCTCGGACTGCGGCGTCTACCTCTGCATGTACATGGATTACATCTGTCGGTCGGAGAGCCTCAAGAAGACCGTCTGGACCCAAGACTGCATAGACTGCTTTAGGTATATGATGGCTTGGCAAATTATCAATGGCCGGCCTAGACCTATTAGATATATTGTAAATCCGTGTAATTGACAATGTTTGCGTATAATAACATTATATTCACTTTTTTAATTGTCCTTAAACTTCTTGAATCTTTATCGTTTGAATGTGATTGACGATTTCATATGTGTTGACTGAGATGTGATCGTTGTTGAATGCGATTGATTTGATTCACTGATATCGTTGTGTTGTTCAGCTGAGTATTTTATTTGTTCTGTGTGATTTGCTTTCACCAGGGGAAACAAGTGTTGGGGAGGCTACCTTCTGCTTGGCTGTCCACGATATAGTATAGCGGACGTGGATAGGGCCGAAAAAAAACTAAGTGTTGGGAAGGCTACCTTCTGCTTGACTGTCCGCTATATAGTATAGCGGACGTGGATAGGGCCGAAAAAAACTAAGTGTTGGGTCCCTTCTGCTTTACTGTCCGCTATATAGTATAGCGGACATAGATAAAAGGGCCTAAAAAAAAACTAAGTGTTGGGGAGGCTACCTTCTGCTTGGCTGTCCGCGATATAGTATAGCGGACGTGGATAGGGCCGAAAAAAAAACTAAGTGTTGGGTCCCTTCTGCTTTATTGTCCGCTATATAGTATAGCGGACATAGATAAAAGCGCCTAAAAAAACTAAGTGTTGGGGAGGCTACCTTCTGCTTGGCTGTCCGCGATATAGTATAGCGGACGTGGATAGGGCCGAAAAAAAAACTAAGTGTTGGGGAGGCTACCTTCTGCTTGACTGTCCGCTATATAGTATAGCGGACGTAGATAGGGCCGAAAAAAACTAAGTGTTGGGTCCCTTCTGCTTTACTGTCCGCTATATAGTATAGCGGACATAGATAAAAGGGCCTAAAAAAAACTAAGTGTTGGGGAGGCTACCTTCTGCTTGGCTGTCCGCGATATAGTATAGCGGACGTGGATAGGGCCGAAAAAAACTAAGTGTTGGGGAGGCTACCTTCTGCTTGGCTGTCCGCGATATAGTATAGCGGACGTGGATAGGGCCGAAAAAAAACTAAGTGTTGGGGAGGTCCCTTCTGCTTGGCTGTCCGCTATATAGTATAGCGGATGTTGATATGTAATTTTTTTGGTCACTTTTTTTTTGCTCATTGCACCTTAGGCACGCTATATAGCTCATTTCTATGAATTTCGGCTAAAACGAGACAATTTATTTTTTTGGTTTTCCTATGAAGGGCCTATTCGCGCACACTTTAGCGCCAAATTCATAGCTTGCGAAAAATGTTGTAATTTTTTATGTCACTTTTTTTTCTCATTGCACCTTAGGCACGCTATATAGCCCATTTCTATGAATTTCGGCGAAACACGAGACAATTTATTTTTTTGGTTTGCCTATGAAGGGCCTATTCGCACACACTTTAGCGCCAAATTCATAGCTTGCGAAAAATATTGTAATTTTTTATGTCACTTTTTTTTTCTCATTGCACCTTAGGCATGCTAGTTACCCCATTATAGTATGACGGATGTAGTTAGAAACATATATTCCCAACATTTTACATGCTTCAAAAGACGGGATACGCCAATTAGAATGACATGTGGATGAGTGCCGGTTGGAATGAAATCCTAGCATGCAGTAGGAAGAGATATATATATCACTCCTCATTTGACATATACTCATCAGATAAGTACTGATCATTCGTTAAAATATTGTTTCTCTCGTTTGATTTGAGCTGCCTCCCACTAACCTCGGCCATTTCTTCCGCAAGTTGAAGCATATAAAATCTTTTTCTAAGCAGCAACATCCGTTTATTCTCCATACGAATTTGGCGCACAGCTTTCTTACACTGCTTAACATTACGCCGCGACATAGTAAGTGAACGACGTTGCGGCACAGGTGCTCTCAGCGTGGTGAGATCTTGGTGTAGCGCTTCTGATTCCTTAACTCGATATGCCCATTCTCTCCGTAAACCGCAATAATACTCTCTGGGATCCGTGTACTTCACTTCTTTGTAGTCGTCGTTCCTTTCACACAACAACCACACAGTCTCACGTCCCCGCAGACTAGAACTCCCAGGAACTCCTGCCATTTAACTTTGTTTTGGTTCTAAAGCGATGAGCATGGCTAACATATATAAATAAGCCCACACACACATACACAATTTATTGGTGTGATAGCTACACAATAGTCTGTCCATCTCTGGTGACAAGACAAGTCTCTGGACATTGAAGATGACAATAGCTGGAGACAATAGCATGCCCGTGTCATAAAGTTGACAAGTCTTTGGTGACAAGACAATTCTCTTTGGTGACAAGACAAGTCTCTAGTCTATTGCCAACGTTGGGTCACATCTCATAAAGTTGAACCTGTAGCTCTTTCATAAATTGGTCCCGTTTCAAAGTATATATAAGTACATGCATTGCTCATTGCAAAGGGCATAGAGTGATATACTCCCAATTTCATAACAACTCTGGAAATGTCATATACTTCACGAGATATTTTTGAAGCAATGGGTCGTTACTGGGCGGGCGAAGATGAATTTTACTATTATTTGCGTCCAAGTTTGCGTTACTCATCAAGCTATGTGGATACATTACGTGCAGAATGGTCTTATCGGATGAATGAACATGAGGTCCTAGTAGCTGATTCACGGAGCATGAATATACCCATACCTCGACAAAAGGCAATCAACATGCCTCGAATTACGCACATGGAGCTTGAAAGGGCACTGCATCGAATACGTGAGGAAAATAATAGAATGAGAGTTCGTCAAAGTAGGCATAACTTACGTCGTATGGCACGTGATGCACATGAAGATGGCAACAACAATGAAGCACAAGTATACTGGAACATGAGCTTCGAAGAAGGAAATGTTTCCGATGCTCCAGTTTCAGATGAAGATGACTGAAGATCGAGTTCTATAGCGGACATAAGGCCTCCGCTTAGGCCGGGGTTCGGGAAGGTCGGAACTAAGTGTCTGGTCCGTGCCAACCATTTTTTGGTCCAAGTTGCAGACAACCATTTTTCTCTCCTAGGTCCGCTATATAGTATAGCGGACAGCCCCGCAGAGGGAAAGTCTCCAATTCTCTCGTTTTTTTTCCTCCTATCTATGTCCGCTATATAGTATAGCGGACTGCCCCGCAGAATACATGACCAAGCTTACGTCATAGTGGTGCAGCAGATCATTGTCTGCAACTTGGACCAGAAAATGGTTGGCACGAACCAGACACTTAGTTCCGACCTTCCCGAACCCCGGCCTAAGCGGAGGCCTTATGTCCGCTATGTAGTAGAGGTAGACGTTGTAGCGTACTGCAGTTTTAATAAATTGGCGCCCAAAGGCTTGTTTTAGTCGCATTGTAGCATAATGCTGTTTTAATAAATTGGCGCCCCGAAGACTTGTTTTGGCGTCAGAATCAACAATCTCAATATCGATAAACAATAAAGAACGTACGATTCACAATCAACGATCTCAATATACCGACGGAATCTCAAACGACACAATTAACGTACGATTCACAATCAACGATCTCAATATATCGAGGGAATCTCAAACGACACAATTAAGCGACGAAAAATTTCGAAACACAATCAACAAGAACATAAATTATTTTATTAATAATAAATTAGGGTTCACATTGGGGGAAAGAAATTTTTTCACAAGTGCTCCGATCAAAGATTACAACTTGAAAATCCCACCACCCAAGGTGTTCAAACACTACAAAGTCCCCGAGTTCGAGGCCATGCTGGCGCACGAAGACGTTCCAACCCTCTGCGAATTGCTTTTTTTGGGGTCGACCGGGCTTCAACTTGATTTCAACCTGCCATGCTCCCTTGCGGCTATATAATCTTGCACTGTCATGAATTGTTGTAAATTGATTGGTCAAGGCTTCCGGTATGTCCTAACAAACACAATACAAAAAATAGGTTAGTTTATAGGTTAGTTTTTAACCAAAATATCAAACCTTTAACACACGAAAATACAGAGAAAGAAGGATCGCCTACAAGTTCATTCTCAAACCCCAGCATCATGACTTTGAAAAAGTGTTTGCCTGCCAGGTGCAAGTTGCCAATAAAATCGTTGGTGGTCTCCGATCCAGAAGCCATCGAGGTCGGCGTTGAGGGGAGGACGGTTTAACGCCGGAGTTCTGGGCCATCGGAGATGTGAGTGCCGGAGATGGAGTAGCGGCCTGGGCTAGATGTTCGAGACAGAGAGAGTGCCCTCAGATAGGACTGATAACAGCTGATTGCCCGATATGATTAATATATATATTAGGATAGAGTTATCCGCCACATTGTATAGCGGACATAAAAGAACACCAAAAGTTTTTCTTCGATGACGTCCGCTGTATTGTATAGCGGACGTAAAAGAAGACCAAAAGTTTTACTGCGATGACGTCCGCTATATTGTATAGCGAACATAAAAGAAGGCCAAAAGTTTTACTGCGATGAAGTCCGCTATATTGTATAGCGGATGTAAAAAGCAGACCGCTCATTCCGTCCGCTATATTGTATAGCGGACGGAAAAGCAGACCAAAAGTTTTACTGCTCATTCCGTCCGCTATATTGTATAGCGGACGGAAAAGCAGACCAAAAGTTTTACTGCGATGACGTCGGCTACATTGTATAGCGGACAGGGCTTACAAAAAAAAATAAAAAAAAATAAGGACTATAGATTTGATTCGATGGCCTCTCATAGGTCCATTTTTTAAAAATTCCAGTATTCGGTGGAAAAATTATCCGCCAAAAATTATTACAAATGTCATAACGTTGTACAAAAAATTAAAGGTCCACTGCAGCTTGTTCGTCCTCATCTTCGGCGTCACCTTCTTCCCCGTCTTGCAAACCCCCTGAACTTATCCCCAGTGCCTTGTAATGGTTCCGCTTGTCGTGGTCGGTCATTTTGTTGCACAATGCACACCTTCGCAGCTTTTTAGGTTGAGTTGCCGTTTCAATAGAGCTTTTCATCCGCGTAGATCTCTTGCGGCCTTTCGTTTGCGATATAATTGGATCCAACAAACAAATATCATTGTCGTCTTCCTCCCCCGGCTCGTCATCTTCTGATACCCCCGTCGTAGGCTCGGTGTCAATCGCATTGGTGACTGAAGCTGCTTCCAACTGGTCGACGATGGGCTCTTGCTGCTGAGCTACCTCGAGGAGATGTTTATAACCGACCATTGAAGCAGCAGCCTTTACGGACAAACGGGTGAAACTCGTCACCAGATGATTATACCGCAACGTCTCCGATTCTTCAAAGTCAGTATACGGGTGCTCCGGAAAAGCAATGGTACCGTGCAACCTGTTAGCACCTTTCGTCCACCGTGGCAAGACGTATTTATCGGGGATTATCCTGATATTCTTCTGGGTGAAAAAGCGCAGAATGTGTCTACACAGGATGCCATGGAACTCAAACTTCTTGCAAACACATGTCACCGAGTCCGTCAATGTGTCGTGGCTCACCGTATACATTCTGCGCAGCTTCTCAGGAACGAGGTCATTCACGAGCGAATAAACCTTGTACTCACGCGTAGATTTCTCCGCCACCTTGTTTATACAGTACCGTCCCGATTTCTGCAGCTCTACTTGGTATAGCAAGAAGATCTCCTTCGTATAGACTTTGGCACCGTTCAGCTCCAACGGGGTCTCAAGCAACCTTCTCCTCTGTTTGTACGTGGTTGCAAAGTCTGCAGCCCTTTCTTTCACGAACAACGACGCAACCGCTTTCTGTGCGGATGTGACGAAACTCTTCAAATTGGTAGCTGTACCCACGTAACTATCGAACGTGGCATTCATAGATTCACTCCTGCCCGTCGTTTTCATGCCCGCAGAAAAATGCCTCCTCGTGTAAACGCCAATCCATTGCTCTTTGAGCTCGTACAAGTGCTGGAGCCACCCGTTGTCTTGCAATGAGTAATCCTGAACAAGCTTTTCCCACCTCTCCTCAAATTCCTCAATCGTTAACGACTTGCTAACGCACGTGTCAAAATCCTCTTTAAAGTCTGGAAACTTTGCGTACACGTGATGCAAACGTTCGAGGTATTTGTTGCTTATGTGCCAAGTGCACAAGTTGTGTCGAGTATCTGGGAAGACGGTGGCAATAGCATTCTTCATTGCCAAATCTTGATCGGTGATGATAACGTTGGGTGCTTTGAAGTTCATGGCTTCCAGCCACGCCCTAAACAACCATTCAAAAGAACTCTCGCTCTCGTCCCTTAACAAGGCGAACCCGAACAGGATGGAGTGATAATGATGATTGACCCCGTGAAAGGGGCAAACGGCATCGAGTACTTGTTGGTACGGTATGTGGTGTCGAAAGTCACGACATCCCCAAAATGCTTATAAGCAAGCCTGGAACGACCGTCGACCCAAAAAATTGTGCTAACTCGATGCTCGTCGTCAAGTTTATAATCGAAGGTAAACTGCGGGTCCTCCATCTGCATCCGCTTCAATAGGCTCATTGTGGCTTGAGCATCATTGAGGTCATACGTGGCTCGTCTATGGGTTCGGACCGCGTTGCGAACGTCTGTCGTGTTAAAGTTTAAATTTTGAATTCCCTCGGCCTGTTCAGCAAGAACATTAATCATGTCGGTAGGTCCTAGCCGCGCATCGCTCATTGTGTGAATGAGGCTCCTCGCGACCTTTCCCATCTTCTTGTGTTGATGCATCTGACTCACCTTAGAAGGGGTTACTAACGGGTGATTGTGTGCCAGTTCCAGGCTGCTAATAAGCCAATGATCTTGCTTGGCTTTATAGCTTACGAACATCTTGACCTGGCAATTCGTTCGCGCAAAGAAGTCCCGTCTTCTGCGCGAATATCCTATTTCGTCATCACTGTCCTCGTTGCCTACGCGTGTCTCATTTTGCACTGGGTTTCTGCCCCTATGGCACTCGTATAAGCGAGAGCATATCTTTCTCGTTATGTTGCTCGTTCTTGAAGTCTTTATTCTAATGCCAAATCCAACCCTCAATGAATACGCTCGGAAACATTCTCCAGCTTCCTCCAATGTTTGAAAGGTTCATCCTAGATACGGATCACTAGCATCTACGGGGGTGTTGGAGCTCGACACGAAATCAGACATTGTGAAACAGCTCCCTATATGTAGAAATATAGACTACGCTGAACAATCAAATGACATTTTCAACTGAAAATATTACCTAAAAATTATCTTGACGAATAGACAAATTTAAGATGAGAAATATACCATATACATTCTTTAAAGTTAACAAATTAATTTCTAGAACATCATCATAAATTTATATTTTTTTGCCCAAAAAAAAATATATACTTTATCAGTCAATCCACCCAGAAAATATCTGAGATCAGAAACTTACCTTGCTTGAGTGAAGAAGATTGAAGCAAGTTTTACTCAAAGCTTGAGGGGAGCCGAAAATGGAAGCCAGGTGAATCCAAAGGAGAAGAAAATTTTGCGGAAAGAGCTTGAGAATTTTGCGGAAAGAGCTGAGAATTAGGAACTTCGGGGGTATATGGGAAGGGCCTGTCCGCGATACTGTATAGTGGAAATTATTCCCGACACTCTGACACGTGCAGAAATAACCTGACAACTGTCAGGTCCGCTCTACTGTATAGCGGATACCTTTTTTGCTGTCTCGTGTCAGGCCCTGACAGGTGTCAGCCTAGGGGACGTCCGCTACACAGTATCGCGGACGAATTTTTGCTGTCTCCCATCATGACTTTAATGCCCTCCGCCATACAGTGTAGCGAACAGGCGCGGAGGGGCAAAAAGGTAAAAAAAGCCGTCCGCCATACTGTATGGCGGACGGTTGATAGCTTTTGAAAAAGGCGCGATCTGGACCGTCCATCTTTCGGGATGGACGGTCAGATCGCGTTTGTAACTTCTTCTATTTTGCTAACGCTCTCAACGGATCAGCTCCTATATATATATATATATATATATAGGGAGCTGATACGTTGATAACGCTAACAAAATAGGATAAGTTGCAAACGCGATCTGGCCATCCACGGGCGATCTGTGGACAGTCCAGAGATCGCCCGTGGACGGCCAGATCCGTTGGTATTATATATATATATATATATGGGAGTTGATCCGTTGATAGCGCTAGCAACTTAACCCAAGTTGCTAGCGCGATCTGGCCGTTCACGGGCGAGAATGGACGGCCAGATCGCGCGCCACAACAGCAATTTTTATCACCGTCCGCTACATTATGTAGCGGACAATAAATTATCGTCCGCTGCATAATGTAGCGGACGGCCAAACAACGCAAGTAAGTTGCTAGCGCTATCAACGGATCAGCTCCATATATATATATATATATATATATGTGTGTGTGTGTGTGTGTGTGTGTGTGTGTGTGTGTACGCGCGCGCGCGTATTATTGGTGTGTGTTTAACGGGTGTGCAAATGGAAGGATTACGGGGTTTCAGTGTGTTTTTGTGTGTGCTATAAATTGTGTGTGAGTATATGCCTTTGTGTGCGTGTGTATAGCCTGTGAGTAAGAGTATAATGAATGCAAGTATATATGTGGGTCTAAGAGTGGTA
Source organism: Escallonia rubra (assembly GCA_033065855.1). Taxonomy (NCBI): domain Eukaryota; kingdom Viridiplantae; phylum Streptophyta; class Magnoliopsida; order Escalloniales; family Escalloniaceae; genus Escallonia; species Escallonia rubra. The sequence goes on along the minus strand of JAVXUO010000835.1, from coordinate 66,329 downwards.
AGGAAGAAAGAGTAAGGACAGCCATGGAGGGGCTGCCATGGCTGTGTTTGCATGGCTACCATGGCTGTGTACAAGTGTGTTGGAGTGCATCAAAGAGAGAGAGAAAAGACCTATTGCTGGGCAGATTTAGTGTGTTTTATGTGGGGAGTATAGTGGTGAAATGGAAAGGGAATGTGGGTATGCCATAGATGTTCAGTCGTGAGGGTGCATTGTGTGCTTGTGTGTGTGTGAGGTTAAATATGGATAATGAAAATGGAAGGGGTGTGCCGTGAGTGAGGTCCTGTGAGAGTTTGTGTGTATAATGAAAGTGTGTTTTGTGTGTATATGCGGGGGTCAAAGGGGGGGCTGTGAGGGAGTGTATGGAAATGAAAATTGTGTTCATGAGTGCATGAGTGTGTGGGCTATAGTGTTATGTGTGTATGTGAGTTTAGAGAGAGAGGGGGGCTGCAGCTATATTGCTGAGTGCGTGGGGTTTTGTACGTAGTTTGGATCGACGAAATGTGTCAGCGACAGGTAAGTGACCCTTTGATTCAACTAGTGTTTTCTTATACAACGTATATGTTTATCTACTGTTAAAAAAAGTGGTGTTTATTAGCATTGACCGTTTTAAGTACGTTTAGCTACTTTGGCTTAATTTGTCGAAAAACTTCGAGTGATTTATTTCTCGTTAAAAATCGGACCAGCATGTAACTAATATTTTGCTTAGAGAATGCAATGAAACTCGGATTTGAAATGTTTTTGCATTTGACGTATTTGTGAATATTTAACATTTTGAAAGTTATCGAAAGGGGTGTGTGGATAGTTTGATGAGTGGTTGTGTTTACGATGAACTAAAAGGTAGTTTTGTTTATTCGATTGTTGTGCCCCATATCCACAGGGAAAAGTTGGATTTCGGACCCTGGTCAACGGGGCTTGTACGTTGATGCACAGTACTGTTGCTTGTGGTTCACCCTTGCGTCCACAGATTATTTATCTCGGATGTAGTAGGAATTTCGAGCCCTAGTCAGTGGGGCTTGTACGCTGACCTCATCATATCGTTTAAGCTGATGTTGGGATGGAAGTGTTTGTCATGAGGTTTTGTGCTAACGATTTTATTCATCAGTTTTGTTCCATGTACTCTATTACATTTTATCCGATGATTACTTATTCTGTGATTTTTAGATTTCTTAATGATGCTACAAAATAAAGTGAGTTATTTTCTGACATGCTATGGTCCACCTAGTTGAATCACTGGTTACTTACTGAGCACGTGGAAGCTCATCCCTTACTTATCATTTCAGGTTGAAAGTAAGGTGATGGTGAGGAGCATAGGAAGAGACAATTTGGTGCGGAGCTTCGGAGACTGAATGGAATGATTCGCTAAATAATTAGATTGTCGGTTTAGCTTTAGATATTGACAATCAGAGTTATTAAGAGTTTTAACATAAGTGTTGTATTCAAATAAAAAATATGATAATGTAATTAAAGTTTGTAGAAGTTTTAATTTTCGCTGCAGTTTATATTGATTTTTAGCGAGTAAGGCCTGACAGAGCCCTTGGTTGGAGTCTATTGGGTTTACGGCCGGTCACGTGCCTAGCTCACGGGACTATCCGTGGGTTCAGGTCGTGACAATATATATATATATATCTAGACACACACACACACACACACAAACATTCACCATACTTTGATTTCATATCTGCAAATAACGACAATTCCTAATATACAAGTTTTTTCACGATTTTCTCATACTTCCTTTAACCGAATTTCTGAAACAAAATAGAAGAGAAAATGAAAAGGAGCCTGACAGAAAAATTTTGCCGGAGAAATCTCTTCATGATCTCTTCCCGTGTGGTTTCCTTTCTCAGTAAAATTTCTCCTTCTTTCTCAAGAATACTCACTATGTCTCTCTCTCTCTCTCTCTCTCGCTCTCGATTTCTCTGCCTTTGCTCTTCTATGTAACCAAAAGAGAGAAATTCCTCTTTCTCTCTCTGCCTCTCCCTTATCCTGACTTGTAACGAAAAATGGGAAATAAATCCCATTTGCACCAATTTCTTATTGATTCCTCTCCTTGTTCCCTCTCTAATTATGCTTTCCGAAAATAAAGAGTTGACATTATTTAGAAAAACAATATTCAGATTTGATGTAATCTCTTATTTATTAAATAGTCCCCAATTTAAATTTATATTTAAAACTAAGCCCGGTACACTAATTGTCGCTAAAATTTGCTAATGAAAATATCAATGCTAACTATAAAAAATCATCACTGACTATTGTCGATAAAATATTACTTATGCGCATTGTTCTAGATATGTGTAGAAATGATCTCTAAAGTTGTTAATATAATATTCATGCTAATGATAGAGTACTAAAATTGTCGCTAAAGATTTTTAAAGCTATTGTTAACGCTAATCGTTGCTGAAGACCTTAATCAATATCACCTATAACTGTTAACGTTAATTTATAACTTATATTTTCTTAAATAATTGTCGGTAAGGGTCATAAACTACAACGCTCAGCTCCACTAATCTACAACATCTCACTTAAAAAAAAATGTTGTTAAAGTTGTCAAAAATATGGCTCACCATCACTAAAGGTCTAATAAATAATCAGTTGGATTTTTTTTTTTTTTTTATAACCGTAAAACCAACCTAAGATTTTGGGGTGTTACACTCTCCCCCATATATAACATAGTTGGAGGTGCTTTTAGAGTGCATTCAGTGTAGGTGTCTTCGGGACTTGAACCTGCATTTAATCTAGGTGTCTTCTGGACTTGAACCTACATTTAATGTTAGTAAGTTTTCCATTTGAAGAACGTAGGGAACTAAGTCTTAAAGTAGACCATTTTGTTCAAACTTCAACTTATCACAAGCACAATACATATGATTAATTTTGTTAGTTTTTGTGCATTACACCTATGCACACATATTTCTTCATGAGTGTCTTTAGGGAGTAACCTATTTCCCAGAGCAACGACCTACTGCCACACTCATATAAGTGAGTCCTCCAAGGGTGATATGTGACCAACACCCTATAGATTTCTGCCTTGGCCTCATTCAGAGATAAAACTCTATCACCATAATAACGGAAATAGGGAAATCCCCTCAATAAAGAAAATTTAATGCTCTCTTAGTCACTCTACAACTTTGTTTTTACCTATTGAACCTCATTCATGGGATCTCCAATCATAGAATGTTAGGTATCGACTCTGGTGACTAACTTATGGGATTCAGTCTCATTCCCCTTGATGATTCAACGATTAGCCGGGGGGCGCTAACCTTTTTGTAAATGGGTATGCTAAATTCTTTTCAGACCTTACAATGTCAAGTGCTATCATTCATCGAGACAAAATTCCTTTATAGAATTAAATCTAATTTTGATATGTCTTTTTACATCATTAACCTTTTACTTTTGGCTTTCAGGATTATAGCTTGGTTATCGCATTGTATCGAAGCAAGTATTGCCTTAGTCAACAAATGTATATCTACTAACAAACCTCTAAGACATTCTGCCTTGGTACTAGTCAAATCTAAGGCAATAAACTCTGCTTGCGTAGTAGAACGAGATATACAACATGCTTAGTGGACTTCCAAGCTATAGCACAACCTCTTAAGGTGAACACATATCCACTCATAGCCTTGGTGTCGTCTTAGTCTATGATCCAGTGGGAATCACTAAATACTTCCAAAACACTAGGAAAACCAAAATAAAAAATCCAATATTTTATTGTTCCTCTAAGATTTTTAATTATCCTTTCAATAGCATGCCAATGTTGAAAACTCGGGTTACATGTAAATGTACTCAAATAGCAAGTTGCATATGATATATCAGGTCATGTATAGTTGGAAAGATGCATCAAAGATCCAATTATCTAAGCATATTTATGCCGAAACACACTTTCCCCACATATTTTCTTTAATCTAACATTTGGATCAAAAGGAACATAAAGAGATTCTTTTGCAACATATTTTTTTTATTCAGGAAATGCTCCACATAATGTGATTGTGACAAAGCAATTATGTCATTGTTCTTTATCAATTTGATGCATAAAATCACATTCACAAGTACCTAACTCTTTCATATCAAAGCTTTTTTTGACAAGAAACCATTTGTGTGCTAAATAACATCCATATAAGTATCAAAGATACCTAACCTGTGTAGATCATTGCTTGCCTTTAAGTGATCTTTCAATTCCCGCTTGACATTCATCACTGTATTGAATATATTTATAAAAAATATTCATCTCGATGTGCATGACATCCATATTGTTTAGAATGACAAGTGTCTTCTAATAGCTTAACTCCTAAATAATACACTGTTTTTTCCAATTATACTATTTTCCAAATCTTGGAATGTTCTAATCCCCTGCACATTTTCCATATGGTATGTCAGTATCCAAGTGTCTGTAGATGTGAAAGCACTTCATTACCAGATGGATAGTCAAGTGTGACAACCTCGCACTCTATTGTTCTTTCAAATTTATCCTTCTGCTTATGAAATTGATGATTTGGTGGCAACCATTTTCGATGACATACAAACCACCGCTGTCCTTTCTCTGTTATCACTTTTTCACTCTCTTGAAAATGTATATACTTTACTAGTTCTTGTAGTTCCTAGGATATGAAACCAGGATTTCATCAAACTAATAATACCAAATCACAATCAACAATAAACCAATTTAAGTAGCAGATATTAATCAAAGAAAATTTTAGAAGAGCCTGAAAGTTGATTAGGGCAAGCTAAAATGCGCTTCCCTTGAAGAGAATATGCCTCAAAATCTGCCAAAGATACAAAAACAATTTTGATGTAGCAAACAAATTCCTCTCGGATCTTAGAGCATCTGCACACTCAAAAATAATATCTAAAATGTTTGTATCATTTTGGAAGAAAGAATAGATAAAAGAATAGACGATAAATTTAGTGAAAATAAAGTCTTCTTTTTCTTTTGCCTTCTCCCCTTTTTATAGAATTCTCTTCTAAGAACTCTTTTTTTTTTTCGAAGTACAAAAAGAATAGAATGGAGAGATTAAAAGGAAACGTGGAGGAAAAAAAAAAAAGAGTGGGTAGCTAAAACTACCGCTACCTCATGACCTAGAAGATTGTCAAAAAGCCTTTCGTTTTAATTAGCATCGTAACCATTTATCTTATTTTATTCCACTTTCTAATCCAACACCGCACAAAAATAATAAAATTAAAATGTATGTTTAACATAGTTCAAGATGCTTTTTTTATGCATTCAATGTAGGTGTCTTCCGAACTTGAACCTACATTTAGTGTTAGTAAGCTTTTCATCTGAAGAACTGTAATTAAGGGTGTGTTTGATAACGCAATTAAACACTTAAAACTTAAAATTTTTAATGATTTTCAATTAAGTGCGTTTGATAACGCTAAACCTTGTATCACTTAAAAATTAATTCTTACTAAAAATAGACTAAAGTTTTAAGTCAGGGTGGACTTACTTAATGTTGATCACTTAATTCTAAGTGAGATGATTAAAAGTTATTTAACATATTTTTATATAAAAAAATAATTACCACAACGATGTCGTCTCAATAATTTACTGGCAATACCTCCTCCACCACAATACGACCACCACCATAATCATTATTTCATTTTGCTACCACCACCATAATTATCACGACCTAGCCACTATCACCACCACCACCAACACCACCACAAGGACACCGCCACACCATACCATCGCTGTTGTCACCATGTCTATTTTCGTCAAAATTATCTAAAGATCCACCACACTGCAATCACTGTCATGAGCGTCATGTCGCTGCCTATCACTATCATCACAATTATCAAAACCATGTCTTCACGCACCATTACCGTCACCACTGGCCGCCGCCGACGCCACCACCACCACTACAATTACTCCATCGTCATTGCCGCAACCACCACCAACACAATTTTAGCCTCCAAAAAAAGTTATAAAGTACATAAACAAATGCATGATTTTTGGTTAAATGGATAAATTTGTAAATAAATAATTTTCAGATATTTGCTTTTGGTTTACCAAAGAGGTTAACTTATTTTTCAGTAAAAATTCACTCGCTTAAAGTTTTTAATTTTACGAATTTAGCACTTAATTTTTTCAGCACTTAAATTTCAGTTTTATCAAACAATCTCTAAGTTTTAAACTAGGTCATTTTGTTCAAACTTCAACTTATCACAAGCACAATACATATGATTTATTTGATTCCGTTAGTTTTTATGCGTTACATTATTAGAATATATTAAGAAATTACTTGTTAACATATGCAAAACTTCTATAATTTTTTTTGATTTCATTTTTTTACATTTTGTTAATACAAAGATAATTGGAAAAATTGCAAGAAAACTCAATAAGACACTCCTAAGGAGTAGATGAATAGTGTTCATGCAAAAGTGTGACCAGTGTTTTTGAGAAAAAAACTAAGAAGTGGCAAAAAAATTAAACTCGTCGCAAACGCAAACATGAAACAACTATAGGCTATTCAAAGATGGCCTTAAAGCTTGAAGCATTCCTTACTGATAATTTCTTTTCGATTTTAGGAAGATGATATGAGGCTCCACTTCTTTTAGAATAACATCTCAAGATAAAGTCTACAAATCAGATATTTATAAAAAAAAATTATTGAAAGTTGAGTAAGCGAGGACGAATTGTAAGCACCAAAAAGCATAAAGCATATCATCTTCCTTAAAACAAGAAACATTTATGTTACGAGAACCTTGCGAGCAACCACATTAATCAACTCGAGACACACAAAAGCCATGATGGATACTCAATGATCGGGGGTATGAAAAATACATATAACGAATAAGAACACAAGTCGATATAGGCCCAGAAACTCCCTTGCTGGATGAGAGTAAATAGAAGGCATGTATTTTTATGTACAACTGAGATAAAGGCCAAGAAAAGGAAATTGAGATTCCTTTAGACCCATGCATATGACAATATATATATATATATATATATATATATATATATATATATATATATATATATATTCATATGAAATCTAAAGCAAAATCTTACCGGAAAAACTTCACTCGATCGCCGGAGAAATCCTTAGTCTTCTTTCCTTCTCCTTTCTCTCTCTAAATCTCTCTTAGCCGTGTAACAGGAATGGGACAGGAGCTTGGCGGCTGTTTTATCAAAGTATGTATATATATATATATATTTCAAACCCTAAATGGACAATCACATAAAATCCCCAATACCTTCTTTAGTCGCTCAAGATGTTACCCGAAACTTTTATTGCAGCGAAATGGTCCAATAAATATCGACGATAATTTAGGTGTTAAGAAAATTATTAACAGGTTTATTACACTATGTGGCTTCATTAATCGTAGCTAAAGGTATATAGATACTAAGAAAATAAATAATTAATTAATTCGTCATTCAAAAGTTGCTAAAAATAAAAATATCAATTCTAAATAAAAGTATCGTCGCTGAAAGTACACGTCGATAATAAGTATTTAAAAAATATCGTCGATAAATATTGTTTATATAATTCTAATGCTAACGATAAAGTATGCAATTGTCGCTAAAAGTTTCTAGAATATCATTAAAGCTAATCATCACTAATACCTCAATCAAAATCACTTCTATTTGTCATCCTTAATTTATAACTTAAGGTTTCCAAAACTGTCGCTAAAGATTACCGCTAAAAATTTTCGATTAATATAACTCATAATGACCGTGACTAAACATCTAATTAACACAGCTTGCAATGTCTTCACTAACGGTCTAATTTCGTCTTACTTACTAGTTACCACAATCGTCGTTAAGTAATAATAATCGGGTAAACCTAGGTTCGGGTCATCACATATATATCATGCAATCATGGCTGAATATAGATGCTTTAGTGATGATTTGGGTAAATCACAGAGAATGAGAAAAGATGTGTAACCTGCTTGAGTGGGGAGCCATGGCCGTTCGTATGGGCGCAGGTAGTTATTCGTATGTATGGCTGTGATATAGAGACGTTATATATGTGATAGAATGTGACTCAAGGCCACTGTGACCGTTTCTTTTTCGGTAGTAGTTTCAGTGTCTTGTGAGATGATGTGAATATATCTGTGTGTATTTATGTGAGATGTAAGGGTGTAGTGTAACATGTGGGTTGAATATGAGTGGTGCGTGTATGAGTGCAATATCTGCGTAGTATATATATGTGTTTGTGAATGGAGAAGAGAATGCAAATTAGGGAATGGGTCTGAAGTGTAGTTGTGTGAGTGTAGTGAGTGGAATGAAATGGTGGGCTTGCAAAGTGTGCATGAGAAAAGCTGTAGAATGAGTTGGAAAGTAAAACAATGGAAGGAGAGGGAGAATTGACCCACTGTCGTGAAGGAGAGGGAGGCAGTGGGTGTGTGAGAGGCAATGAGAATATAGGGTGAATGTGTGACCCTGTGTGTGTGGGGTGAGATGGTGGAAGTGCTGTGTGGGTCTTGTGTATTTGAGTGTGTGTATATATACTTTTGTGTGTGGGAGTGTGTGTGTTGTAAATCTATATCTATACTACCTATAAAAGTACCAATGTTGTAAATCATTTTCTTCCAGTTTTGCCCTTCGTTAATCACTTTAATAACAATCATATACTTCTATCAATACTACTATTAATTATGAACTTTATAATCATTTTCAATTTTGCCCTTAATTAATTATTCTAATTACTACCTTACACTTCTAATTATTTTTTATTTTTTTTTTTTTTTTTTTATAAAAATCAGGTTGTACACACACACACACACACACACATGTCCAAGAGAAAAATAAAGCTAAGAAATAAAAAATAAAAAAAACTTGAAGTCGAAGAGAAAAACCAAGCTAAGAAATAAAAAATAAAATTTGGGAACAAGAAAAAAGATTAAAAAAAAAGAGTTAAAGCTTCAAAATTAGTTAAGGAAAAAAAAGATACAGAAAAAAACGAAAACAATCAATGTTGTAAATCATTTTCTTCGAGTTTTACCCTTCGTTAATCACTTTAATAACAATCATATACTTCCATCAATACTACTATTAATTATGAACTTTATAATCATTTTCAATTTTGCCCTTAATTAATTATTCTAATTACTACCTTAAACTTCTCTAATTATTTTTTATTTTTTTGTAAATGATTTTATAAAAATCAGGTTGTACACACACACACACATCTCCAAGAGAAAACCAAAGCTAAGATATAAAAACAAAACAAAAAATACTTGAAGTCGAAGAGAAAAACCAAGCTAAGAAATAAAAAATAAAATTTGGGAACAAGAAAAAAGATAAAAAGAAAAAGAGTTAAAGCTTCAAAATCAGTTAAGGAAAAAAAAAAGATACAGAAAAAACGAAAACAATCAAACCAAACATACAAAAAAAAGTTAGTTGAAATACATGGCGGCAAACATCACTGCCGAAAATCGGTTCAGAGACTCTTCCCTTTTGCTCTTTGGTTCATGCATTTTCTTTGACTCTTCCTCTTCCTCTTCGGTTCATCCATTTCTCTCATCTTTCTTCATTCATTTCTCTGTACAAATGTCTTCATGCATGCCTTTCCAATTCCAGATCATTAATCCTCAAAGAAACTTCTTTGATGACCATATATTTGTCTTCCGGTCTTCCCAGATCATTCCTTCTCTTTGCCTTCTTCCAGTTTCCCCCTGACATTCTTCAGCTATAATTTCTGGGTTCTTGCTGCAATCACAAGCAGGTTTAGTCTGTCCTTCTCCAATTTATATGTTTTTCAATCTTTCCCAACTCTATTTAATTTCTTTTTCGGTAAATTGCGTGATTGCTTTAGGAAGCTCATCGATCGGTGGCCCCATAGCAATCTTCATGTCTGTTTTCCAAGGAAATATTGTCAATTCCATGTATTAATAAGTTTCAGATTGTAAATTTGGTTAGTCTTTTGTTTTCAGGTGTTAGGCCTTTGCTCCAATCTTCTTAGGCCTGTGAGGATTTTTACTTTCAGTGGTTCTATCTTCGTATGCAGGTAATTAGTTAGATTAATTTCTGTTCTGATTTTGATTTGTTTTAGCCATTTCTCAGTTTGATACTGCCTTCATTTCATCATGTTGGACTTCTTTCACATCTTGTAAATCTGATCTCAAAGCCAAATCCTTCTGGATTTTTGCTTCAAACCTCTGCGTAGTGCTACTGGTTGGCTGAATTGAATTAAACGTACAGATTTCAATTTACCCGATTGGAAAGGATTATCGCCTTAAGCTACACAAGCTCCTCGACAAACAGGAAGGGACCAAATCAGCCTAAATAGCTTAAAACAACTTCGAGAAATTGTAGTACTGAGTGGGTTACAGAATATTTTGTTATGGCATTAGACATAGAGGCATACGAGAGAAATACTAGGCAATCTACATTTGCATTCATTTGCATCATCTCCAAGATCTTAATGGCAGATCAAGTTCTTTCCTCCAAAGTTTATATTTTACAGGTGCCTAACCTTTCACAAGCATTAATTGCCTTATATTACAGGTCATAGGCAAAGTTTTGAATATGCCAAGATAATTGCATATCTCAAATTAATAGTCATGTTCCCTCTTCCATGAGTAAAAACCGTGCCTGTAGCACTTTGTGTAACACCAACACAGCCCTTGAGGCGTTTCGTTCACTTCTTTTGCATAGAATTAGACTGCTAACCCATAGAATGCACCACATATATACAGGAAAATCTTCCTGATCACTATACCTCAGTTCAGCTCTTAGTATGTATGTTTAAACCTAATTACGTCATGCATGTTCATTTGTAAAATGCTTGATTTATAATGACATGCTTGAAATTCCAGGCAGAAACATCAATTGAACAGTCTGCGTTGATAACCATTGGGTTCTCTTTCCATTGTACTACTTTAGTTAAATGGGAACTGAGGAGATTGAATATTAGTTGAATTTAGCCTTTTCCTGACAATTTTTGCGCATCAATCGTGTGAAAAAAAGCCCAAAACTGAAAAAAGGACGAACTATAGGTCATGATCTCATTGATCTGGATTAAGATGTCTCAATAATGAGACAGGCCTGCACTATAGTTCATTAAGAAATGGACACCGCTATTCCAGCTGATTAAAAGCCACTCAAATTTTCTTTGATAACATTCACATGACTGAATGTGACTCCTTTGATCATAGAAAAAGTATGGCCTAAAACTGCCGGCACTCGCTTTTGGAATTCAAGATCAGGGAAAAATGAAGAGAGCAATTGTTCTCATGAGGCGATGCTATGCGAAGGCATGGCAAACAGTTAAAAAATAGCAACATAAAACAACAAGGGAATGGAAGGGTGCAAGGAAACCAAACAGTAGATAATAGCATGATTGAGGAACATACATGAATAAGCTACACTGCATGTTTATCAACTTTTGACATTGCTTCATATACAGCAGAACCAAGGGATGAAAATTTAAGTTGGATCACTTGTCAGGGGATTTCTCATTAAATGTATCACTGTGTAAAACAGGGCAATCCAACCATTAATGCCTTAGTCTTGACTGCAGGACTGGGATTAGATTGGGAGCTCTTATCTCTTAGCCAATCCAACGTAACGACCCATGTTGCAAGTAGCTTTAGATCTATAGAAGAGGAACTTTGCCTAACGTTGAAGTGAGCAAACATGGGATTAGATTGGGAGCCCGGATCTCACTTGAGTTGAGAAAGGCTAAATCGTGTTGTTTAGTGGCATAACTTTTCTTAGGATGTGCCTTCGAATAGTAGGGTAAGATGATAGGTAGGAGAGTCGTACACTTTAAAAGGTATTTTAAATTAATGCGTTCCTTTTTTATCCGGTAACTTTTTTGGCTTCGACAGTGCCATGTCTAACCAAGGATCTAATGGAGGAGACTCCACTCAACCAACCATGGACGTGCCTCGGTATTCCTCATTGCAAAATGTATCATCATCAACAGGAAGGTCTTGGAAGCCTGATCCACGGTTGTCTATACCTCTATACTCTAAGACGTATTGGGCTCCTACATATGGTCGTGGTGGCTGTAGACTGACTAGGCTTAGGAAGTAAAAAACAGACAAAATCCGTGAAGAGAATGATTTCTTACGGAAGGAATTGCACAAGGCGTGGAATGATCTTGAAGAAGTACGAGTAAATGCTGAAAAAGAACTTGAAGAAGTTCAAGCATGTGCTGAAAATGAAATCAGGGAACGTGATCGCATTCTCAAGGAAGTCATTGCTGGAATTGAGGCAGTAAAGGAGCATTGCGAGGAGAACTTAAAGGGACAACAATCTTAAACCAACTTCTTAGAATCAAGCTGGAGCCTAACTTAAGCGAAACATCTTATGTATCCAGGAGCCCTTTGTACATCTTAAGCAACTATTGAGTTTTAAGCTTTGTATGAAATAAAAAACTTCCTTATATCTACCTGGATCTTGTTTGTTTGAATTACTTGTATTTACATAGTTATACGTATCAAACAGTAGCTAATGTTTTATATAGTTTCAAACATTATAAAGTGTTTAGGCAGGTGGAGTAAAGAAAAAAATGAGTAAACAGTGTATTACACTTGCAGGAAAAGAAGAATAACAAGCTAAAAGAGTTTACCCTTAACGTAGTTTACACTTCATATAGGTGGCTGAATTTGGGTAGTATGTGTGCCCATTTTGACATGATCATAGGCCATAAAATACAAGATCTCTTTGAAGCTTCAACCATCTCGTACCTGTATTTTGTCTTATTGATTCGACAATTTTGATTTCAATCGCATACGCCAACTTAATGAAAGTCAATTCATGATCTATTCTTTGTATACATCGGGGGGAAAAGGTTAACCTTTTCCTCAATTAGGCGTTTTGCATGGCTTATCTGCATAAATCAACCGACGATTAAATTGAGGAAAGAATGCATGAATCATTGTTTTCTGGTGCTTCATTTGCAAGAACGTTATTGCGACTATAGACCGTTTCATGTACTTATACATTATTGCGACTATAGACCATTTCCTGTGTGTGCTAGATGGTAAGAAGTCAGCTTCTTCGCAATATCCCTATGTTCAAACGACAGTATACCACACATTTCTAAAATCTTAACCGGCGTAATCTTGGACAGCTACTCTTCAATAGATCCCTCTTCTTGAATGAGAATACAACTGGCATCTGGGTTGTACATTCTGGTTTGCTTGTTGTTTTTGTAATTGAGCTTGCCATCTTTAATCATATCGTCTTGGATACAACATACCTTATACAAACCTTTCTAAGCGTAGAAGATTAAGCTCTTCTTTTAGTTGATAATAATAATTTTCTTATGCAGGCTACAAACAGTGTTTTTCCAACTGGAATTGAAGTTTGACAAGGTACAGTTTTCTTACTTGCTTGCCTATACGATTTTCGGACTAAAGCAATTCGTAATTTAACTGTAATTAACTATGTTCTTTTTATCACTCTCTTTTTACTTAACATCTGCATTTATCTAATTTAGTGACCATACAACCTCACTGTTAAATTAACATATGTTTGAATTTTAAGTAACATGCCCAATCTAAGATATGATTGATGGTTTTTGTAAATTAGCTTAAAATGAACCTGCACAGGAGATATTTCTCAATTAGTGCTTTATTAATTGGGGGACCAAATGTGGGTAAGTTGTGAATTCATGACTTCTAAGACATGATTGATGGTAGTTCTAAATTAGCCTAAAAAGAACCTGCACAGGAGATATTTCTCAATTAGTGCTTTATTGCTTTTAGAGTTAACTACAACATAGAGATAACAATTAAAAGGGGCAGAAGATAAATAGAGTTGAAATTGCCATTAAGTGATTGAGGTGTGCTGGGATTTGCTTGGTAGAAGTATTACTAAAAGGACATAGGATTTCACTGAAGGTGTTCGTCTACTCCTAACATAGATTTTCCTTTTTAAGGATTGCGATTCTTTTAGCATCATTTTCTAGAATTGCACTTTATAGTACATAGTAATGGAGGAATTATTCTTTACCTTCCCACCTAATGCAATGCAAATTCAGATTGCTGTTCTAAGGAGTCGCACACAGCATAAGAAACTGTATGCAATTTAAGTATTGTTCAAAAGTTTACTGATAGAAATGTCAAAATATTTGCTTTCTTCCTAATTTGTGCTAGCAAATAACCAAATTCTCAACACTGCATCAGTTTCAATGTGCACTATGTTCTACGTATAAAGGTTTCATCTTGTATGAAATATATCTAACCATCTGTAGCAATTCCCCCTCATCATGTCCTTATTTGGTATCAGCCCCACCATCTCATTTACATCATATGGCATGCTTGTATAGTAGTCATCCACCTTAGGAATTGCATTTAAGCTGTCTTGTGGATAGGTTACTTTTAAATGATATTTTGTTTCAAACCATAGTGCCCTGCCTCATAACAATTCAATTGGAACTCCCTTTGAACTCAGTAGATTAGGAAGGGTAGCAGCCTGTCGCTTAGTTACATGAAGCAACGGTTTGAGCAGGAGCGGGTCTGAGGTTCCTCAATTATACTTTTTCCTCTGCTAGGTTGCTATAAATACATTAAAAGCTGTTACTTGCAACATGGGGTCACTATTGTATCACGGTACTATCTAACAAATTACATGGGTTATGGCATTTGACTTTAGGTGTTACATCGACAATGACACCATATCTAGATCACAAATTAATCAACATAAATGATCCCCAGAAATCCAGTTATATAGAGACTAGATCCAACTTTTGGCCCTTTTTTTTATTTTTCTTTTTAAAAAAGCAATGTTATTCAATGTCACGAAAAAAGTACCCAGGTGCTCCTGGATACTCTACTCTTTCTTTATAGCTACACAAATATAAGGCTTCAACGCTAAATTCATTAAGCCTTGGAAACTACCTGATGTATTAATGAGCCCTTAGGACATTACCTTATACTTAAAATCTCCAAAACAAGTGGAAAGTTGTTAACATAGCACTTATAAGCGAGAAGTGATCTTGATAGAGTATATTCTCATCTTATATATGTGAAGAGGCAAGAAGGCTAAACTAAGAAGAATAAATATGAAGGAGTACTGAGAACATTTGTCAGTTTTTAGTTGGTAAGTTGTTAACAGAAACGCAAAGCCTTGTGATTGACGATGGTAGCCCTGCTGTTCTTAACACTAATATATATTACGATATATTTATGTTGCCTCTAATCGTGCTATATAATTTTCTTTTATTAAAAAATCCATGAGCAGGGATGAAAACCTTATAATGGTTCTATAGTAGTAGTCGTTAAGTACCATTGGAGTGAGTCACAGAGAATTTTCTGGATTCTCTCGTGTAGTATGTTGAACGTACTCCTTTCAGAAATTGCCTCGGTGCTCCTTTCATCACTTCGTTAATTGAATGAATATGTTCCCAAGTGAGTCAAACAGAGCATGCTTACATAGAAGTCTTGAACAGAAGATACAATCACAACTAAACAAAGATCCAGTAATCCGCTTGAGTGAAATAGTCGTAAATAAGTCACTTTGCATCCTTCTCAAGTTTTATCTCAACGGCTTCATAATTCAAGAAGCGCTTGTCTTTCACACTGTAATTTGTTAGATAAGCCATATGAAAAATAACAGCATCATGGACTACTCAGAGTTTATTTTCTTCCCTTTCTACATTTTGCTTGTCCTTTGGAACTTCCGCCCTCACCGTTGTTTGTCTTACCATTAATCCCGATACTGTTTGCTTCTGAAATAAAGACACATGAACGTTAAGCTCTACGATAAAAGGCTGCTACTGCTCATGAAACTCCTGGTACCAAACCTCTTTCTACCTTTTACTTGGATGAGCTTAAAGCCTTTGCCATTCAAAAAAAATTCAGTACTGATAATGGCACTCATCGTGAGACAACTGCTGAGACTTATGATACGTATATTGCGTGTGATCAAGTTGTCAGTGCTACAACCAAGAACACAGGCAAGAAGTTAATAGAGTATAAGCCATCATGGGATACTTGAAGCCAAGCAATTGGGAATTAGGCTTCCTAGACTAGCTAAGTGGCAGGATATGGAACACTTCATGCACAACAATCTCCAGCATACTCACACTTGGCTATTTTGGCACAATGACCTTACTGTTAATTTAAACTTTAATTGTGACAAAGATATGTTAGTTTCTATTTCTTTTGCTGCTGTTTCTACTGTTCTACAGGCATTCTAGGAGTAGTAGTTAATGCAAAACCACTCTCAAGCATAAGGAGAAGTAGATATGGGACTGTGCATAAAAGGCGAGAAATAATCATGATGGACGACGAGTATTTCACTAAAACTAAGGCCATCTGATTCTCAAGGAAAAAAAAACAGGAAGATAACTAATGTTGTTTATGTAATGCAGGTCAACTTTCACAACTATAACGCTTTGGGGTGACTTGGCAACCAATGAAGGCAAAAATTTAGAGACGAAAGCCGAAGAACAACCAATTATTGCAGTGGATAATGTCAAAGTGATAGAATATCAAGGTATACTACCTTCAAATTTAAGTGTTTTACTCAGAATTTCAAAAGCATTATAAAAGGAGGAACATAACACTTTTCAAACATATTGCAAGTGAACCTCGACTGTCACTATCATTCATCAGCACGATACAAATAAACCCAAAATCCAAGGAAGCAACTTTGATCAGAAACTGGTAATACATCTAAACCGAATAGAACATTATGTAATGCAGAATTCTCGCGCTTTTTAACTTCAAACACATGTTGAAAAAGGAAAACCCTTGTCTATCACCACTCGGAAAAATGAGAGATGCAACATTTGTAACCCTTGAAGAAATCCTGACAAATGCACAAAAAACAGCTCAGGTGAGATAATTACACATACACATAATAATGTCTTTACACATAAATCTTCCCACAACACTTACTAATAATGCCTTTACACATAAATTGTACTGTTCTTTTAAAGCGAAGCTGCTGAGTATTTAGAACAAAAAAGAACCATGGTACCAAGCATGCAAAAGATGCAGCAAAAAAGTTACTATTACAGTGCAAGGACCAACTTGAAAGGACGAAAAGTGTGAACCTCCAACAACTTATGAACCAAGGTAAACTACAAAAATCAAAAGGACATCTGTATTTATTTGAACAAAAAAAAATTGTTGATTCAACTATAGTGATTAAAACCAATAGGTACATGTTGAAGTTGGCTGTAGTTGGAGACACACAACAAGCATTCATAACATTGTTCGATACGACAGAAACTTTGATTGGATGTTCAGTCTCAAGACTTATACAGTCAAAGCAGGTATGCTACTTTTCATCATTGTATGTATTGTACAAAGTTAAACAACGACAACATCTAACATTAAAGAGTTACATACATAATGGAAAAGTTCTTGAAGAAATGGAAGGCAAATAATTCATCTTCATCGTTAGGATGGACAAAAAGACTGAAGATGATAGAATCTGAGCTAGCTTGGTAGCACAAGAAGTTCGAGAGTACAACCAAGCAGAACTGCATGACGAAAATAATCAAAGGACAGATGAAGATCCTGTTCACTCCATCCATGCAAAAAAGAAGCTCAAAATTGATGAAGACTAAGGAGAGATTATATAGTATTGTTAACTAATTTATATAAAACTTAAACTGCGTTTTCTCATTTTAGATTTTTCGTGTTAAAATATGAAGTTTAGATATTTGGAATTGTTTTATTGACTTTCGCCATTTACTTCTTTTCTTCTCGGCAACAACATAATACATTATGATATTGAAAATACTTTCGACCACATCCACGTGCAACGCACGTGCTCCATACTAGTATGTATAAGTGTGTGTAAGAAAAAGGGGGAGGAACAGCCGTGAGCTGAGTGTGGAGTGATTGATCTGGGCTGTGACAGAGAACAAGAAGGGAACTGGGTTTTGGGTATGCAATTAGTGGGTATCGGGTTAGCGTTAAGTTTGATGCATGTAAGGGGTAGCGTACATTGATCGTTAATGCGTAAAATTTTAAAGTATGGTGCTTTAGGCTGTTAGAATTTCTGGCAAAAATTGTAATTTTTCTGAGAATGTATGTATTTTTAATATTTTCTGCAAAAATCAGAATTGTAAAATGCTTTTGGAGCCTTTAAACTCATGAAAATGTTTTGCCAAAGTTAGAGTAATTTTTTACAGTATAAGAAAGACTCAGAATTTTTTTTTATAATTTTTGGAGTTGATTTATTATCATTTTCAGTATCGCATTGAATTTAGAAAAATGAAAGATAAAGAAATAGTTTAAGTGCCTTTTAAATTCTGATTTTTATTCCTATTATTTTTATACATATATTAAGGCCTTTGTAAAAATAATGAGTCTTTATTTTCAGCTAGAAGTAATTATGACAATTTATTGATTTTTTAGTGTATTTAAAGAAATTATTTTAATTCGAAAATAATAAAAAATATTCAAAAATTATAGTTTTATTCCATATGTTGTATTAAGCTATAAATAATGCTTAATAAATTATTAAGAACATTTTTGGGATATTTCTGAGTCTCGAGGAGTGTGACGAGTTTCGGGGTAGGTTGACTCCGAATTTCATCATTTTCGATTAGAGAAATTAGTACGTTGTGGATAGTTTTATAATATAGTAATATGGATAGTTTTCTGATAAATGATTTTACCGACCTAGGTTAACTTTGAAGATTTGATCGAGAGCGTTTTTAGCTTCAACACTTGAATCGAGGTAGGAGATTTATTTCAAAACCCTATTTCATCTATTTGACCTCGTAAATATTCTTTCTAAATTGTTATTGATGCTTCCATTGGGTTTTGTTATAATTGTGATGAAATTGCATCGATTGTCATTAATACCCTGTTTTGAGCCTTATATGTTTATTGAAAATTCATTTTCGATGCTACGTATTTATTTCTCGTTGTGCATCGATTTAATCATTGCATCATCGATTATTGCACTATGCATATTGACATGAGTTATTGTATTGAGAAGTTATAAGGATGATCTGTATTGGGGGTGATATAAGGATGATCTGTTATTGCCGGGAGATGCTAGTACCTTGAGGGTCTAGCTAGTGTTCATATGCATATATAGCTACAATGTTATTGAGCATCGCCTTTGTGGCTTTGCTAAGTGATTACCATGCACTGCCTGTGTGGCTTTGCATATCATTCATGTTTAATATCATCTGCATCGTTTCAGTGTGATTGGAATTGTTTATGTCTCTATAGTTGTTTTAGGGATTGAGTTGAATCTCTTCCCTTATTATTTTGAAGTGAATCTGATAATCGTTTGTATTCTTTTTTATGGATTTTTGAGCAACCTTACTGAGCTCTCGAAAGCTCACTCCCTTTTTATGTTCCCTTCTGCAGGAAGAAATCGTCAGTAAGAGTTCAGAACCGATGAGCTTGATCATGGGATAGCTTAGCATTTTCATTAATTATTATTTAAGCCCTTGCGAGGGAATTAGTGTGTACTTTAATAAATCAGTACTTTAACTTTGTCTTGTGTTTAGAAAGGTTGCCGAGATATTTAAGTTATTGTAGAGCTCTGATATGGATAGTATTGGGTTACCTTTAGAGGTATTGAATTGATTGAATATTTGAGGATTTGATCGATTGATCGGTTAACGCTCCAAAAATTTTGGGGTGTTAGACAGAGCCAACAACGTGTCATAGCCTTGGTCGCTTCATTGAAATCGGTTTCATATCTAAGATTCAGAGCCAACAATACGTCAAAGCGGTTAATTGCTTAGATACGAGAATTTTGAAATTATCACTCAAAGTCGGAGTTACCAATGCCATAAAGGCAGTTGGTCGTTGAGTGCCGAACATATCAATATAATTGCTATGAAGAAAATGTTGCTTCTAGCAACATGCGCTGGATCTTGCACGGGCTTACACCGTACAAAAATCACTGAACTGAGCAACAAACTCAAAAACTCGGATTGTAGAAAAATTCGGGGTTAAGATAATGAACATGCACAGACAACCATGAACACACAAATACTGGATAAAAATGTGCTAGCGAAATAAGTTAGAAATCATGCAAAGTGCACGAGCAAGAAAAATGCTCAAATTCAACTTTTACTTAGGCCGCCATTTGTAGGGTTTTTGTCTTGGCGGATAGTTTTATTTTTCTTAGGAATGTAGTATATATCTTATCCAGTATAACAGAATACTTTTATTAAAATTTGACCGCACCCGATGTAACTTTACGGGCTGCCTACGTACCTTCATCTATGTGTTACATCAATATATGTGTGCTGGATAATGTTCTTAAGGAGGATCAAGTCATTCGTAGTTCAATTATAAGTTTGACTCAAGCACAATATTTCTTTACTCAGTCTAGATTGACTAATTGTGACAAGTCGATTCCATCTAAATTGACTAACAATGCTGCACCCTCAGTCATGATTTGCTTGGTCATATAGGGACCTGACAAGCTGGGTTCAAACTTTTCTCGTGACTTCAAGATTTTTTCGATGTTTTCTTTTAACACCAAATCTCCTTCTTTGAAAGTGTGTCCCTTCACTTCTTGTTAAAGGCTCTACCAATCCTTTTGTGAGAACTCTTAATATGGTATAAGGCTTTCAGCCTTTTCTCATTTATCAGTGCTAATTCTTCAAATATGTGTCTTACCCAATCTTTTTCGACTATTTGGTTTTCCAACAATACCCTTAGAGAAATTGACTTCCAATTCTACCGGGAGTAAGGCCTCCATGTTGTAGACTAGTGAATTTGGGGTAGCTCCCGTTGATGTTCTTACTGATGTCCTATAACCCCCCCAAAGGGCATATGAGAGCTTATCCAGCCAACTTCTACATGAATCGGGCATCATACTCAGCATTTTCTTGAAATTCTTATTAGCGGCCTCTACAGCCCCATTGGTATGTGGATGGTAAGGCGATAAGTGATGTCGGATAATATCGTACTCCTCGGCTAAGTCTGTGACTTCTCATTCGAAATGTAACCCGTTATCTAAGATCAACTCGATCTCGGGGCACTCTATATTGATAAATGATATTCATCCATATAAACTGGGCCACCTTCCTAGTATTGAACATGGCATACAAAAAAGGCTTACACCCACTTCATGAAGTAATCTATGGCTACAAGTATAAACTCGTGTCCATGAGGGCTTTAGAACTGATCTTCCCCATCACGTCTGTTAGCCCTATGATTGGATAACCACACATTGATTATGTTTTAATGTGTGCTTTGAGTGTATTCTTATTAGGTATATACATGCACACTCATGAAGACACATTTGAGAAGTTAGATAGATGGATTAAAGCCAAAGAAACTTAAAGCTATAGTGGACATGCTATAGAAGCTTCATCAAGTCCAATGTCAAATAGTAACAAAGAATGCATAGGCTAAGTTACTATCGATTATGATTGATCTTTACTATTATGTAACTAGTCTTGGTTTGATGCTTGGATTGATGACTATGAACTAAAATGACCATAAGAAATCTTGTGCATTGCATGTGAGTTCACAACTTTTCAAACAAGCGTGTTTATTGAAAATGCATGAACTTTGGAGCTCACTTAGATCTTCTTAAAAAACAATTTTGGTGCTAATCCTTGCATATCTTGATAAAACTTTTCATTAGCTTTCTAACACGAAAAACGGCACCTCAATCCGATTTTTCTAGAAAATTTTATGCTCAAAAAAAGAAAAGGAGTTTCGCGAGACAGTCGAGAAATAGGCTGCAAGAGAATGCAGTCAACTACATTTCCAATGCAGTCGACTTTATTGACCGTTGGGTGAGAAATAAAGGCTAATTTTGTGCAAAATCATGTCAAATCTTCCCATAATGGTTATATTTAATATCCACCCTGTAAAAATGACTTGGGGCTTCATCATACACCATGAAAACCATATTCTAAGCTTCCATTCATTAGAAAAACATCAAGGCTCATTGATTAAACTTTTCTCTCTTCATCTTCGTGATTTTACATCATTAAAGAGAGCATCTTCGTGAGCAATTCTTTGATTGAGAGTGAGCATTCTTCAAGTCATCAATTCTCTCATCTCTCTATTGTACTTGAGCTCTTCATTTGTACTCAAGAGGATTTCTTTCTACACAATTGATATTTGTAAAAGGATTGTGATCAAGGCATGAGTTTTTCAAGTCTTGGGTGACCTTTGTGGATTCAAGGCTTGTGCTTGGTGTGGGTATATCACCAAGTGTTATAAGGGTTTTGATCTTGACCCATAAGAAGATTGTTGCTAGTGCATTCTAGTGCTCTTGCAATGAACTTCCTAGAAGAGGTGGATGTAGGCTTGAGGGCAGTTCAAGCCGAACTATTTAAATCTCCTTGTCAAGTATCTCTAACTCAATCTATTTAATTGTTTGAGATTGTTTAGTTAGCATCTTCATTGAAGTATTACTTGGTTTGATTGAGATGCTATAGAAGCATTTTCCTTTCAAGAGGATTTCTTTGTACACAATTGATCTTTGTAAAAGGATTGTGATCAATGGTTGGGTTTGTCAAGTCTTGGGTGACCTTTGTGGATTCAAGGCTTGTGCTTGATGTGGGGACTTCACCAAGTGTTGTAAGGGTTTTGATCTTGACCCGGAAGAAGATTGTGACTAGTGGATTCTAGTCCTCTTGCAAGGGACTTTCCTGAAGAGGTGGATGTAGGCTTGAGGGTAGTTCAAGCCGAACCATTTAAATCTCCTTGTCAAGTATCTCTAACTCAATCTCTTTACTTATTGCTCTTTAATCGTTTGAAATTGTTTAGTTAGCATATTTATTGAAGTATTACTTGGTTTGATTGAGATTTGTGATTGTGCTTAGTTTAAATTCCCCATTAATTTTCAAAAACCCTATTCACCCCCCCTCTAGGGTTGTTTTATTGGTTTCAACGTCTATTCCCCAAACTCCGAAAGGCCGAAGATGTTATGTTATATAACTCTCGGCAAGGGAGATGCTACAAGTTGACATACACTTAACACTGGTGAGAACTCCTTACGTACTCGACAAAATCCTACTCCATTGTACTATAATAATATCCCTATAAGAGAATCTTTTTCCTAACATTTGGCCATTTATGTGCGGTCCATACTCTTCTGCATGTATATCCTCCATGATTTGATTGCTTTCTCCGGTCACGCCCATCAGGTGTTTTTCATTGTAATGTCTTTTGTATAACCTTTCAGTTGTACATAATGAACTGGGCTGCCTACCTTATCAAAGATACACAGTCTTTTGCGGAACATCCATCAAGGTATTTACCGTCTCGAATAAGATTTTGAATATCGGTGTACCAAGGTTCGGCTACTCCGTCCTCTTCTACAGGTGTTATCATGAAGCAATAAGCTAGTCTATCTCTCTTTTGTATCACAAATGACTTTACTTACTGTCCTTCGGGTATATCAACAATTGAGCCAGTGGGGCTAAGGCATCGGCGAAATTGTTCTTAAGCCTGAGTAAATAATGAAATTTTACATTTTTGAACTGATCTATAATTTTCTCCAAATGGGCATGGTATGCCTATAGGCGTTATATCTCTAATTCTCCATATTCCTTGAATCTGGTATATGATCAATGTTGAATCACCAAACACTGTAATCTTTTGAACTCCTAAGCTTAGAGCCATATCTAAACCAATGATACAAGCTTCGTATTCAGCGGTGTTGTTAATACTGTCAGAAGTCAACTTAATGGCTATAAGTGAATGGGCCCCGTCTGTGAGATCCATACTCCAAATCCTTTGCTATTTGTTGCTCCGTCAAAATACAATTGCCACCTCATCTCTGATTCAATGACACAAACTCCTTCATCCGGGAACTTTGCTTCATATCAATCGGTGTCCTATGTCGGACAATTGGCTAATAAGTCGGCCACCGCCTCTCCCTTGACTGTTTTTTGAGTGACATAGGTGATATCGAATTCTGAAAGCAACAAAACCCACTTGGTCGTGCAATTGGATAAGATTGGTTTCTTGAATAGATATTTCATGGGATCCATCCTGGGTAAAAGTCTAATGGGGTAAGCCAAAACATAGTGTCTCAATCTCTGTGTTACCCAAACCAAAGATACACATGTTTTTTTTTTTTTAAGGCTGAGTAATTCACTTCTACTTAGGTCAACTTCTTGCTGACATAATAAATGGCTTTCTTGAACAAGGAATTCTCCAAATATAGGGCCAACATGGCTCCAGCTGTGGTATCAGTTATAGTTAAGTATAAGAACAAAGGATTATCGGGTAGCGGAGGGCTCAGGACTGAGGGGCTGCTGATGTACTATTTGATCTTGTTGAAGGTTTTTTGGCATAAAGAGTTTCACTCCTTGGTTGAGTCCTTCTCCAGTAACTTAAACACAGGCTCACCAATCATGGTAATTTAGGACATGAACTGGCTAATGTACTAACTTCTCCAAAAAAATCCACGGATTTCTTTCTCACTCATGGGTAGGGGCATTTCAACTATTGCTTTGATTTTGGCTAGGTCAACCTCTATTCCCTGTTTTCTCACTGTAAAACCTAACAGTTTTTCGGCTATAACCCTAAACACACATTTCTAGGGATTGAGTCTCACGTTGTATTGCCTTAACCTCTCGAAATACTTCCTCAAGACTGTGCAATGATCCTCCCACTTTCTTGACTTGATGAATATACCATCTACATACACCTCTTCCTCCTTATGAACCATATCATCGAACATGGTTGTAGTAGTTTGCCGAAATATAGCCCTGGCATTCTTCAAACCGAAAGGCATTACGATGTAACAAAAGGTGCCTTAAGGAGCGGTGAAGGCCGTTTTCTCCTAGTCCTCAGGTGCCATCGTTATCTAGTTGTACTCTGCAAAGAAATCTACGAAATGAAGAAAATATGAATGGCTAAAATTCTCGAGAGGGATAGGGTATCAGTTCACAGGGAAATGGTACACAAACTCTAAAGAGAATAAGCTTTTGGACCCTTGAAAAATGAAGACCAATGGCTCTATTTATAGAGCTCTGGGGCGCAGAATCTGATAAGATTGGTTATGCCAAATCTGCAAGGCTGAAGATAAGTAAGAATATTAGATAAAATCGCAGGCTGACAAAAGTCAATTAATCGTCTGGTTAGTCGAAAACAGATTGGTTCATCCCCATAATTTAAAAATGATTTTTTCGAATTTCGAGGCATTATCTGACCCTAATTTCAGTTATTATATATGAATTTTCAGATGGGATGTACCAGATTCACAATTTATCATCTCCAACCATATGAATTAAGGATTTAATCTTCACATCAGGGATAATTCACACTTTATTTTCCTAAATTATTTAGACAAAAAATTATGAATAAAATAAAAATCTAGACATTTTAGACTGGACTGGCACAAATGGACCGGACTGGACCAAGTCCTAACTGGACCACTAAACTGTTGGTCTAGACAAGACCACTAGACTTGATAACTGGACTTAGACACTTAACAATTAGACTGGACTGAATTAAATTAATTAATTAAGTCACATTACTAGGCCTATACTTAATAATAAACTCTAATTAATAATAAAGCTCACTATTTATCTAACTGATAATAACTATAAAAATGGAGTGTCTACACATACGTACACACAATTCAAAGGAAAAAGATCATATGAACTTGCCATGAAAAACCATATTGGGAACATACTTGATAGAAATGAGTCACACAGAGGAAAACCTTTAAATAGTAGGAGGAGAATTCCTAGAAAATGCAACAAATAAGATTAATATGTTGGAAGCTCCGAGATAAAATCCACTAGATGACATAATTTGACATTGTAAGTAGCAAAGCCCCTAGAAATGCAAGAAAACAAGTGAAGACGTCAATAAAGAGAAACCAACACAATGAGAAAAAGACCTTTGCAAGTTTGAGAGCCATGTTGGAATTGAAAAGATTTAGCTTGCCCAAATATATGATGATTCTGACATATGACTTCAAAATCAAAATTTTTTTTTGATATTAAAGTTTGAGGTGACTACATGCATCCTATTGACAGATTTAGGCTCTATTTGACAACATTTTTTTTTTGTTTTCAGTTTCCAATTTTTTTTTTTAAAGTAGCTTAATTTGTTTTTTTACAAAACAAGTGGGTATTTGATAACCTAATTTTTATTTTGGATTTTTTTTTAGTGTTTGATAACCCATTTTTTATTTTGAGTTTTTTTTTTGTGGTGGTTTGCGGTGGTGGTGGTCGCCGGAGGTGGCCGCCGGTCGGCGGTGGTCGCCGGAGGTGGCCACCGACCGCCGGCGATGGAGGCCGGAGTTGGCCGCCGGTGGGAGGGTGATGGTGGTGGTCTAAAAAAAAAACTCCAAATTTTAGAGTTTTTTTCTTCTTCTTCAGTTTAAAAACTGATTTTTTAAACTGAAGAAGAAAAAAAAAAAGTTACCAAACACAACTTTTTTTTCCAATTTCCAAAACTGGAAAAAAAAAGTTGTGTCAAACAAGGCCTTAGTAGATAAATACTTGAGTTTTACTTATGTTGCAAAGTGATCAAAGAGGGACATTTATAAAGGCTTTAATGGCAAAAGTGGAGTTCAAATGGTGAAAAGTATACCTCAAATATCACTTACCCAAAGATCATAAACTTTATAGGCAATTGTGGTTCATAATTTTAGCACGCCTTCAATTCATTATCATCAAATGTCGGGCTTAAAGGTGTACAATGAACATCTATGTTAATGTATGTGGCATCAGATGTAAGGCTAATATGAACTGGGTTCATAAAGGAAAGATTATGCTGGAGTGATTGGGCTGAGTAAATCAAGTGGACTTTCAAGTGAATGATTAGTAAATCACAAGATAGAATCACGTAGAATAACAAAATAAAGAGAAAGCATAGTGTACCAAACGAGCTGAGATGACAATATATTTGTGAGAAGTGACTTGATAGGCTGAGTAATTTAAACAATAAGAATGAAGAAAAAGTTTTAATTGTAGTCGGATGGAGCGGTGACTATTAAATGTCGAGAAATTTTTAACAATGGACTTGATTAACTTTTTTTCATTTAAGAATGAAGATTTTTTTTTTCAACTTTCAAGAGTACTTTGATATTATATTATTAATTTCAAATAAAAGAATAATCGTCAAACTGTTGAAGATTTCTTAGCATTTAACAAATAAAAGAATAATCGTCAAACTGTTGGTCTCATTTTCACGTGGTATATTTATCTTCTTTTTTTCTTTTTTCTTTTTTCTTTTTCGTGTGTTTAAATCATTTATTTATATCGATCGGGCTTATATACGTGGGTAGTTTCAAAAAGGGGTGGGTGGTCTCACTTGATAACAGTAGAGATGTCAAATGGGCCGGGCGGCCCGCGGGCTGGCCCGGCACGGCCCGTTTTTGGGCCCGGACTGGCCCTAACCCCTAGGGCTTGGGCCAGGGCCAGGGCCAGGCCGAATTTTTTGAGAAACAGGCCCGGGCCCGGCCCGGCCCTAAAACGGCCCCTTTTTGGCCCGGCCCCCTTTTGGCCCGAAATCTGGCCCCCTTTTGGCCCTATTTCTGGCCCTACACACATGCCCTCTTTTGGCCCAATATTATTATATACACACACATTATTATATATAATTGTGCGTGTCCAACGATGATCGAATGAGTATTAAATCTTAACATTAATTATGATGATCGTTCTTCTTTGTTGCAATAATCAAATGCCATGCAAACATTTGCGAAAATTTAAATAGCTACTGTATTAAGCAATTCGATAGATGTAATTGTCATTTTCTATTTAAAAAAAAAAAAAAAAATGCTACTTCTAAATTATAATGTTAGTAGGCCAAAAAAGACTTGTCAATATTACACCAAATTAACACGTATCAATCTCAACCAATTAATTTGATGTATTCTTGTTGGCCATCGACACAAATAAATAACAAGAAGTTGGGAAACAAAAAAAAAATTTCTTGGGCCTGGGCCCGGCCCAAGCCCGGCCCTAGATATTGGGCCTAGGGCCAGGGCCTAGGTTTCCCTTCGGCAGGCCCGGCCCGGCCCGGCCCGGTTGGCAGCCCCACTGGCCCGGCCCCACAGCAGGCTCGATGGGCTTGGGCTGGGCTGGCCCAATAACAGCTTCGACTACCGCAAATCATAAAACGCCGGTTATCCCATCATCGCCATCTCCACCCAACCACCACCGCCGCGCCTAAACATGGACGCCACCGACGCACTCGAGCACTACCCACACGCCACCCCACCCACCGATCCCGACCCCCCACGGCCACCATCTCCTCCCCCAGTCGCGACTGCGACCGCCACCGACCCACTCAATAACCCATACGCCTCCCTGAACGACCTCAGCCACGAGCTCTCTTCCCTCCAAGAACTCGCCACCCGCGGCTCCTGGCGCTCCATCCTCGACAAGGTAGCCCGCGCTCGCACCAACCACCTGCTCACCAAGCCCCACGAGCACCTCACCTACCTCTCCTTCCACCTCATCGCCCTCACCAAACTCCGTCGTTTCGCCGACGCCGTTGCCGAGCTCGACTCCCTAGACTCCGATCTCGACAGCCCAAATTACCATTACCAATCCTACCCCCACCACTACCCCAATATTACCGGCTCCATGGTCCCCTTCGTCCTCCGCTGGCTCCACGCCGAGCTCCCCGCAAAGCTCGGCAACCGCCAAGAAACCCTGGATCGCTTCTACACCCTCCTCCATTTTGTTCGCTCAAAATTAAGCGGTAGCAGTAAATTATCCCATTTTTGTGTTGAATTATGGAAGAAACGCGAGGTTTTCGTGATTAATACGATAATCAGTCATCATTTGAGTCACAAGGAGTTTGTGATTTGTTTGGCATTGATTAAGGATTTGATTGGCAAGAGCGAGGGCTCAAGTTCTGAGGACAAGGCTGCGCTGTTGTCCAAGCTAGGGTACGTGCAGATGCAATTCGGGGACTTGGAAGGGGCTAAGGCCACGTTCAGCGTGATCGAGGGGCTGGTGAGCGAGGGAAAGGGTGGGGTGGAGATGGAGAACCTTGTGAGTAGGAACAAGGCACTGCTGTACATTGTTGGGAGGGATTATGTATCAGCAGTGAGGGAGTATGATGTGTGTATTGAGCGTGATGGTGGGGATGCGGTGGCTATTAATAACAAGGCACTTTGCTTGATGTATCTGAGGGACTTGTCAGATTCGATTAAGGTGCTGGAGAATGCTCTGGAGAGGGTTCCTACTGCAATGCTGAACGAGACTATCGTGGTGAATTTGTGTAGCATGTATGAGTTAGCTTATGTCAATCACTCGGATATTAAGAGGACGCTTAGTAATTGGATTTCTAGAGTTGCTCCGGATGATTTTGATGCTTCCTCTACTCGGATATGAGGTGATTTCTTTTTCAAATGTTATTTCTTTAAGATGGGGTTTATCTATATTTATATGATTCGCCATGTGTCTCTAATTTTTTTGCCCTGATATATATAAGCTAATTTGCATCAAGTAACCGTAGTTATAGTGAAGCTGTTCAGTGCGCAGTTGTGATATATAGTTGATCTAGCTCATATCTTCTATGGTAGATGAAACATTTGTGTCTTTTGGACATGTGCTCATGGCATATTTCCCTCTTTCCGTACTTGGAGCTTTACGCACATTGGTGTTTGTGGTTGCAAGGGTGGCCTTCACATGTCCAGGGATGAACCTCCCTCCTGGGCTACCTTATGGTGCCATTCACATACTCCAAGAGATCGTATCCGCAATCTTTCTGCTACAGCAAATGATCAAAACCCATATCGGGTACTGCCTTTAAGAAGCACTAGGGTCCACGAGGTTGGTGGCGATCATGCGTCTCAGGCCTATGCTATAAATTTATTAGTGTGCTTCGGATATGAAGAATGGAAGTCACAGGTGACCTCGTTTTTTGAGTTTTCTGAAGAAATGTTGAAACCACTGGGTGGTCAGGTTTTGGCTGACCTCCATTAAGATAAATGGTCTGATGACTTTGGCTTAACTTGGCTCCTTCAGAGCCGTCATGGCATCCAAGTTGAGAGATAGGACTTAAATTAGACTCGTTTTCCCCTGCTGGGATGTAGTATTGCAAACCTTAACTGGGGTTTTTTCCACAGCTTTTGTGTTGTTAAGCGGTGGAAGTGTTGCTGCTTCTGTTCTTTCTCGCCCTCCTGCCGGCTAACTCATAAGGGCGTTGAGTTCAAGCATGGACCTCTCTGAGCCACCTTGCTTGTTCATCTAAGCGAGCTAGGTTGTTAGACTAGGTCCTTGCCTCCTGCCACCTCTTGGAAAAGTAGGCTGATGGGAAGACCCCCTTTACAGTGGATGCGCCCTTTTCTCACTGACTTGGGTTTAGATTTGTTTGGTCATGGCATTGATCAGCTGTCTAGATCTCCCAATGTGATTCTTCATCTGGCTCCTCCTCACATAACGGTGGACCCAAACCGAAAGGTGCTAGACAGACTAACTGCAAGCAAGATAAACAAAGCAGCTGGCCATATGTGTAAAACCTTGCTGCGGGTAGCTTTGCTTTCGCTACAATTTCCCCTGGAATTTACTGACCTGTTAGGGCCTCTCATGCTACACACCAAACATAGACCAAATACCTCTTTATAGTTATCGGAGTACAAAGAACTCCTCAGAAGGTGCTACGAGTTGGTGATGTCCATGTTTGCAGGGGGTCAGCCATTTCCGTTTCGTTACATTGTAGCGGTGCGTGTCTGGATTGAAGGGTTGGTTTCATGTGTACTGCTATTGCTGCTGTGGCTGGTTAAGGTGCTGAGGGACACTATTGCTCACCATCCACGCACTATGCTTAGTCGTGATTATCTGGGTCTAAAGTTCCCGGCTTCAAGTCAATAAGGGCAGGGATACGCATTATTGTTTGCAAGGTTATCTTCAACGTCAATAGGTGGTTCTGCAATTGCTTTCGTTGGTTCCGCTACCTTCTTCACCACCAAAGTGAAAATACTGATTTTCTTCTATACTAGCTTCCTAAATGCATGCGGTTCAGAATCTCTAGTGAATTCTTTTTCGCTTGTGGATTACACCATAGAGTTTCTTTCATAGGTCAAAGGACTTCTTTCACCAATTATGTTTGAAAGTGTTTGTCCTTCTGACCATAATGCTGTACTTTATGGTCAAACAGCCACTGTTTCCCAAGTAAATATATGCCCGACTTTCATTGGCAGAATATCAAATTACGTAGATTGTTGAAAATCTTTCCTTAACTAGAATAGTAATTCAATAACGAAAACTTACCGAGGTTGAATTATCATCCGCTCAAGCAACCCTACAAAGATTAGATGCTTTTCCTTCTTCGTACCAAGCTTATAAACAAGCTCTTGTGAAGCTACATATAAACTGCTGCCTTTGTCGGATAATAAGAGTGCATAATCTTCCTTGACAAGAGACGAGGGTGTAGAAAACAGTAGTGCAGCGCCATCTGCCTTCGGAATTGACAACAGTGCTCTCATAACAAGGCTAGAGCCTTCTGTCCTCCCATCCCATAACAATTATCAATTTCATTTCGGCTTTGTGTCTCATTAGAGTGCGCACCATCTTGTCTGCCGTAGATTGACATCCAGATTCTGTCTCTAAACCCTTGGATGGACAAACCACAACTAAATGACCACAACCACCATACGTACACCATAGCTTAAGTATGCTCTCATGTTTTACGCCATTTGTTTTACCGGAACATGCTGGTTGCTGCCCTTTCCAGGAGGTTGCGTTGGTAGTATTGATTTGAAGAGAGCGGATGGGTGCCGCTGTCTAAAACTAGACCGCCTTGACGCTAGAGTTTTAAGCGCTTCCCCCATTCAAGAGCAAGCTTGCAGACATCATCTAGGTAAGAGAATATGAGGTTGGCATTTCAAGTTGAATCTTAGTTTGTAGGCCAGATTTGTAACAAGCAGTAAGATGCCCAGATGTTTCTTTACACTCTTTCGAATTGTCAACTCATGAAACTCCTCGATGTGTTCTTCAACCAAACTATTGCCCTGCTTAAGAGAAAACATCTTGTATAAAAAGCTTGCTCATACTTGGCAGTAAGAAAGTGTTCCTTCATCCCATGTATCAATTGGTTAATTGGTGGTCGGTCAGTTTTAAAAAGCAAGTTTTCAATGCTATGCCACCACACAAGAGCTGCCTCCTTCAAAGTACCATTCGAACTCATCTTCCATGGACATAAGCCAGGAAGGGTGACAGATCGAGTTCTCCACAAAATTCAGCAACTTCAAGATGTACGGCATCTTGAAGTTTTTAGACCAACTGCCCAATCTCCTATGACATTACCTTGACCTTCATGCTTGTTTCTTCACGGCCTTGTAATAGAGTGTGCATTGTCATCATCGCCACATACATCGTCATTATCTCTTTTACATTGATCTCTGTCCACGAGCTTTAGTATGTCATCAAATTGATGATTGATGTTGGCAAACTCATGTTCATGCTTATGGGTGAGCTTTGAATAGCAGAGATTTCTTGTACTAAAGAACTTGCACATGGACTCCAGAGTTGTGTTTGGAGCTCAAAATATTCTTGATATTACCCACTCCTTCACTGTATAAAACTTAATACTTGTTGCTGCTTAAAATATGCTCCGGAACTCTAGCCTGGAACGATGATTTGCAAGACAGAAAGTATGGTCCGGAACCCTAGCCTGGAATGATGACGTGCAAGATGGAAAACGATGCTTAAGTCAGAGCGCAGCTATATGATAGGAACTTTGAAAAAGCATGAAAGACGGTGTTTTTGTTTCAAATTGTCTCGATACCTGGGGGGAGGCCCCTTTTATATAGGCATGGATGAAGAACCCTAATAGAGTAAGGTGTATGGTTGGGCTCTGGCCCTATCCTTGAGGATCATGTTAGAGTTCTTTAAGAACCCTAGTTTTTCCAATAAGCCGTAGTTGACTCAGTTTGACTTGGAATGCCAAATGTTCCCCTATAATTGGGAGTTTATATTTGAGTTATAAACAATACCTTATCTGATCGCAAAAATATATTTACTCTAAAGATAAATTTATTATGTCGAGCAAAATCAATGTTACTCCAAGAAACTGTTCATCCGAATGTTAAACCAAAGCGTACGAAGAATAGTAAGAGATTTCAGGGGCTCAATTCCAACCCCCAGGAGTTTTACTAAGGCTCAAACTTGTTGGAGACGAGTTCTTTCAAGCCAGGGGGAATGATAGTGATCACAATTTTAGAGCTAGATCACATTTGTATGTGTGTGCCTGAAGTACAAGCTTAGATGGATCCAGATTTTCATAGAAAATTTGGTAGTTAATGGTATTATGGTCATCACGGCTAGTTAGAAAGATCTTTGTAATCTTGATCTTTATTTAGTTAGAAGTTATTTCATTCGTTGTAGGAAAGCTTCTACTTTTTATCTGTAGAAGAAAGCATTTTAAACAAAATTATTAGAGGGTGGATAGAACTTTTGGAGGGGGACAACTACCAAAAAAATCCCTAAATGGTATGCGTTTCGTCACTATTGTTTCCAAACTATCATTTTAGCCAAATTCGTCCCTAACTATTGTAAGTGCTCTGACCAAGTCCCTCTGTTAGCCAGTGTTAGGAAATACTCCCTCCGTTCCTAATTAATTGATCATATTTCCTTTATGGGCTATCCTAAAAAAATTGATCACTTTCCAAAACAAGAAAGATTCCATAGGTATTTTTCAATGTTTACCCTTACACTTCTTTTATTCTATTTCTCTTTCCACATTTAATCCTCTTCCAACCCATTTTTCTCTCTCATAGTCTACTCTCTTCCTCTCTCTTGGGGTAGAATGACAAACTCATAACATATGACTCATATCTTAAATAAGCGTGCAGGTCAAACACGATTAATTAATTAAGGACGGAGGGAGTAACAGTTAGATGACTAAGAAAGGGGCAAAATCGGCAAAGTAAGCTATCAACCTCACCACCACCGCTCCCAGCACCCCAGCCAGCCAGCTGGCCACTCACCAACCATCCATTAACAACAATACCACCGTACCATTAAACCACCGCCATGGCAACCACCATCATAAACCCAAACCATTCAATCAAATCCGTAACCACCAAAGTCAACTGCTGCAGCCACCACATCAACCGGCACCCCGCCAATCAAACCCACCACAAGCATTGCCCACCACCACAAGCAACCACCCCCGCCACAACCACCACTAACCGCATCAACCATCACCACAACCAATGGCCTCACCCAACTCCAAAACCATTCACCGCCATCATCAAATTGCCTCACTCCGCCACCATCATCAATCGCCATTATTGCAAAAAACAAGGCCCACATTCAGTCTACCCACAACAATTCAATCATAGATTAGACCGTTGATCTTAGTGATGGTGGGCTTGATGATAATTTCTATCTAGTGAGATAGGTTTGATGGTGGTGGTGGTGGTGGTGGTAATGCTGATGGGGGGTGGTGATAGAGGTGGTAGGAAGTATGCCATAATTGGTGGTGGGGGGTGGAACTGTTAAAGGGTAAAAGAAGACGAAGAGGTAGAAAATATAATGCGATGGTGAAGAGAGTTTATTTCTAGGTTTAGGACCTCATTTTGGGGCATCTAATGGCCATTTCCTAACACCGGCATACGGAGGGACTTGGTGGACGCACTTATGATAGTTTACGGACGAACTTGGCTAAAATGGCAATTTAGGGATGATGCTAGCAAAACACTTTCTAGTTTAGGGACGTTTATTATAGTTGCCCCTTTTGGAGGCAGGTTTGTTTTCTCTTTTAGTCGTGAGACTCCATTGAATGTCACTTCTACGTGAGAATCGTAGAAGGCCTTAGCAAGACTCTTAAGTATTTTGTTTAATGTTAAAATGTTGTTCTTGAGTGTTGTTCTCAACATCCTAACCAGCCCCAAAAATCTCTTTCATTGTTCCTAAACCTTAATCTTGGCTTCACAAGTACAACCACCCGTTAATTTTAAGCCCTTGCCCAATATATGTGGTTGTAGGACAGCCTTAAATACCCCAATTAATTTACTTTCTCTCAGTTTCAAAACCTATAAATTAAGGTATCATCCTACATCATAAGTCTTTGGTACCGTTTGAAAACTGGTTGGTTTATAGTTTTTTCTCCAGTTTTGTAAACTAGAGAAAAAAAACGCGTTTGACACGGTTTTCGTTTTTTTTTTCTTCTTCAATTTTGAAAATCAGTTTTTGAAACAGGACTGTTTTTTGAAAACTCTCATCATTTTGGAGTTTAGGGTTTTCAGTTTTGATTTTTGTTTTGAGACTCCCCACCCCCAACACACCGCCACAGTCACATCCCGACGCCTCCAGCCACCGTGGCTGGCCACCACCCTTGCCACCGCCACCACAACCACCACCAAAGAAAAAACTCAAAATAAAAATTGGGTAATCAAACACCCAAAAGAAAAAAACTCAAAATAAAAACTGGGTAATCAAACACCCATTTGTTTTTGTTAAAAATAAAATCTAAACTGGTTTTGATTTTTGTTTTTTTTTTTAAACAGAAAATCAAAACTGTAAGTGATTTCAAACAGACCAAAAAATACATCTTCCCGTTGTGTCAATTTGTCAAGAAAAAATCAAGCCTAAGCTTTTTGCCCGTTAACTTTATATTAAATCATTTTCAGCTCTAATAAGGTAATTAGCTTTTGGTTCCTACTTATTACCAGGTCATGCATGATAAATAATGACATGAAGTGCTGGCATGCTCTCCAAACGCCCTGACATTATAACGAGGATTTAATTAGATTATGATTTCGTGGTGTGTGTGAGGTTGAGATGACGCGATGAGATTCACTTCAAATGGGTTAGCATTCTGGGATTTTGATGGTACGCTCTCGCTTGTGTCTGAATGAGAGTAAACGCTGTATATATGTATAGACATGAACTGAGAATTGCCAAATTGTTGCAATGAAGGATTTCATATGATCATGAGAGTTGTAGAGAAAGCTTATAATGAATTAAGGATATGTATACTGCTAGAAAGTGTAGAAATCAAATATAGTGCTTCAATAGGAAGTATATAAATCATATATAGCCATCCAGGCATTCCACACCCTCTGACATGAATATCTTGATTTTTTCGTAGCCCACATTTTGCTTTTTTTGATTTTTAGGAAAGTATGTGTTACTTCAAATATCATTATCTCAATGAAAATCATAATCACTGAATACAAATGTTACTTAAATTCAGCTGAATTTAGGAGCTTTGGTAGCTTCGTTTTGCTTTTCTGAACGCTTGTCTCTACTGTGTTTAAGTTTTTTCGTGGTACAGAAATAGTGCTCAGTATTCAAGAACACTATCATCAAAGGAAAACCAATGCTGGCTTCTCCAAGAATCAATGCAACGGTTTGTTCGGAGTTTTGTTATAGAAGAAGCTCATTGCCTTGTTACTACAACGCAATTGACTTAACTCGGGGCATTTTTTAACATATTAAAATCACGAGGACAAGCATGAGCAGTCTACTTTTGCGAGGAGCCTTGCTCTTGTGATAACCATTGGTAAGCATTGCATGTAACTGGACCATGGATACAATCTCCAATTACTTGCCTCAGACTGCAAGGTACAACAGACTGTCACATGGGTTTTATGGAGAACTTCCAAATGAAGCCTTCGATGCATTTGCCTCGTTGTCCCCAGTAGAAATTGCAAATTAGATCTATGCAAAACAAGTTCCAACCACATCTGAAATGTACCATTAAGGGTTATCTCGTTTGGCATAACACACTGGCAATTAGAAAATTCATCCTAACGGTCTCTTTCTGAGCTCTCACGGTATTACTGCATGTGTTTCATCTCTTTTGTGTTTAGTTTTGATATATACGATTCGTCACCTTGTCTTAGATTATGATAATGGGTTCTGCTTCAATTTCTGCCTTCTATTTAGCCACTTAAAGCTTCAAAGGCGAAACAGAGTCAAATTTGCTTCTCTTTGATATCTTTTGTGCCTGAAGTTGCGTTTCCTAATTTCATCTCTGTTTGGTTCCATATAAACCTTTTTTTAAGATATCACTTTAGCCTAGGTGTTGCCCTCCTTCCTTCGACTCTCATCCATGGCATAGGCTATATTTGAAATTACGTCTCTTGTTTTCATAATGTCTTCTTAAAACTACTTGTAATATTTTGCACAATTGTTTGCTTGTACGACGCTCTGGCATGTGCTTCTTGGGCCCTGAGGGCTGAGTTGTAAATAATCTATAGTTTACGGGTGTGACAGGACCGTGTATTAAACACAATATCCAAATAGATTGGTGTTTAAGGGGGGTGTGCCTCTTTGACTTCTTTTCCAAACAATTAGTGTGGACTTGGGAATATCTCCGGAATTCTTTTGACCTAATGCTTTAGGACTTTCATTGCTATTAGATTACTTTTTTTTTGTCTACTCCTAATCAAATCAAATATATAAATTCACTGAACGTACACAGTTTACTTTCATCCTGTTCGCAATTATCAACTCTTTCAAAGTACAAAATTTTAAAAGATTAGATACACTTTGGTGACTGTTTAAATGAATTAAATAGCTGCTTGTTGCATCTAAGATAAATCTATTTACTTGGGATGAACATAGTTGTGCTAATGAAAATTAGGAGAGAGTTAGTGCTATTGTGCTGAAGAGGATTAATTGATACGACATATATAACTTTTATAAATGGGCTTTCAATCATTAGCCTCATGTTAATTTTATCTTGAGTTGCTACGTGATTAAGCATGCACGCTAAGCTTCCTTTTAATTTGATTTGACCTTATCACGTGTTAATGCTGAATAAGGTTTCATTTTACTTTCTTGTCTTACATCTTTTCCCATGGTGACACATTGCGGAATTAAAACCTCATACTCTATGCGAGTGAGCCATGTGCTCTCCTTTAGCTTAGAACTCATTACGTGTCATTTAGTCATTGTTTTCATTAATTTATCAGGTTGATGACCAGTCGCCAACTCGCGTCTATGACTAATCAGCCTTGAAACAGAGACTTGTCCCTGTGCTGATCCTTAACTCCTTTATGAGCGGTATGTTGATACTTTTGGACGAAACAGTCTTGTCAGATTGAATCGCCGCACTTTTACTTGGTGTAAAGAACAATGGGTGTGCACTAAAAACCAAAGACGCCATGTAGGGTGTTGGACCAAATCGGGCCTAAAAGAGGCCATCAAACAAGTATATGTGAGCCTACAAGGCCAAACACAGAGTATAAACACCTGCTGTAAAAGAGAGTAAGAGGCCATACCTGTGGCTGTAGTCCAAATCCTTGGGGCCCCAGAGAGAGAGAACGGACCAGTCCTGGACCAGTCCTAGAAGACCAGTCATAGCCCCTTCTCCTACACGCCCTTTAATCAAAAGAATTACATTAATAAGAAGAGTTTATGTGGACTTAGAACTGAGAATGGCAAATATTAGAGTCTAATTCAAGACAAAAAATATTACAAGTCTATTGTAACGCAACACAATTAAGAACAACACCGCTAGAACCTAGATCTACCACTTTTATAACAGCCCACTTAGTTATATAAGATGCGATTGCATCATGCAAAAAAATTGATACCACATTATCTTTTAATTTGATTCTCGTTCGAAAGCTTAAGGTCATATCCCGCCAAGTAAGATGTACATGTGAGAGTGAGAGACAGAGTACATGACTGGTTTTGGATTTGGCGGCATTTTGTCCGAGATGAAGATTTGCATTTTCGCTAATTAAGAGTTAAAGATGGAGGATTTCTTTTATTTTAGGTATAGTAATACGAATACATAGATTTTGAGAAGACTGCAAGCATTTAGTTATAACATGCTCTATAAGGAGCAAGGAAATAGGTGTGCACATACACGAATTACATCCTCATTCGGTTAGCACCAACATAAAAAAAAACATTAAAAAAATTATAGACACCCAAGTAGCGAACAAATTGGCTTCAATAACCATTACAAAAAACAACTGCAAAATGCGGTAACCAACAAAAG
Organism: Escallonia rubra; assembly: GCA_033065855.1. Classification (NCBI taxonomy): domain Eukaryota; kingdom Viridiplantae; phylum Streptophyta; class Magnoliopsida; order Escalloniales; family Escalloniaceae; genus Escallonia; species Escallonia rubra. Next base: position 27,590 of record JAVXUO010000835.1, on the reverse strand, counting down.
AGATAACTATAAATTTATACTATGTATAAAGAGAAAACCTTTTTTAGTGTAACACTTCTTTAGTGTTACATAACTAACTATCTAAAATATCGACACTTAACATTATGAGAATTTTCTTTAAAATGACAGAATTAAAAAAATATATTAAATAGCAAATAACTACCTGAAGGACATGTTTTGTTTTTACATTTTAAAATTCTATATAAAAAAAAAGTTTAAATAGTTGATGCCAAGGAAAGTGGGTTCGTACTTACGTGGAGGTGCCACAAAGGCTGCAGTCCGAGTCAGCTTCCAAGTATGTAAAGTGAGAGACAGCAAGGGTGGAACAAGGGCAGAGACCAAGGGCTTCCCAGACAGAGCTCGAGGGTGGCAGTGCTGCGAGGGCGATAGCGCGAGATGAATACACGATGACAGTCACAGTCCGATGCTTAGGTCCAGAGTCAGGGTGCTGTATGTTTCTCTCTCTAGAATTCTAGAGTGAGAAAGTGAAAATGTCCAAATGTTATCCTCCCAAATGAATTCTCAAGACCTCTATTTATAGAGATTGAGATGATGATGTCATAAACCGACACGTGGCGCTCCCCGGGAATGACACGTCACCGGGGGGTCCACGGGTGCCGGTGCTCCATGGACTGTCAGATCGCATATTCAACCGGCCTGCTCCTCACAGCGTCGCTCTGTCTGTCTGGAAAGACTGGCTCCCACCGCATCGGTGTGGCCAGAGAACCCCCTTGATCTAGCCTCCAATCCAAGCCCTTGCGGAGTCCCACAGGCCTGGCAGCGGTGGGGAAGACCCGACGCCCAACTGCCAGGTGAACTAGGCGCGATGCCCTCCGAAGACCTGCTCCCGTCTCGAAGTGACCCGGGGGTCATAGTCCCTAGGGGTGCCGACGCAAGCCCCCAGTGCCGGAGCACGTAGGCCAGTCACGCAGGCACCCTGACGGAGATAGTGTCCCGGAGGAGTCGTCTATTCCGCAGGCCAAGGTAGCATCCCGGAGGAGCCGTCTACCCGGCCGGCCAAGGTAGCATCCCGGAGGAGCCGTCTACCTGGCGGAAGGGGAGTTGAAGAGCTCCCTGGCAGAGATAGTGTCCCGGAGGAGTCGCCTATCCCTGCGGGTGAGTCCTTATGCCGGAGCACTCGGAGCATGTCAAGGTAGCATCCCGGAGGAGCCGTCTACCCGACTGGCCGAGGTAGCATCCCGGAGGAGCCGTCTACCTGGCGGAAGGGGAGTTGAAGAGCTCCCTGGCAGAGATAGTGTCCCGGAGGAGTCGCCTATCCCCGCGGGTGAGTCCTTGTGCCGGAGCACTCGGAGCATGTCAAGGTAGCATCCCGGAGGAGCCGTCTACCCGACTGGCCGAGGTAGCATCCCGGAGGAGCCGTCTACCTGGCGGAAGGGGAGTTGAAGAGCTCCCTGGCAGAGATAGTGTCCCGGAGGAGTCGCCTATCCCCGCGGGTGAGTCCTTGTGCCGGAGCACTCGGAGCATGTCAAGGTAGCATCCCGGAGGAGCCGTCTACCCGACTGGCCGAGGTAGCATCCCGGAGGAGCCGTCTACCTGGCGGAAGGGGAGTTGAAGAGCTCCCTGGCAGAGATAGTGTCCCGGAGGAGTCGCCTATCCCCGCGGGTGAGTCCTTGTGCCGGAGCACTCGGAGCATGTCAAGGTAGCATCCCGGAGGAGCCGTCTACCCGACTGGCCGAGGTAGCATCCCGGAGGAGCCGTCTACCTGGCGGAAGGGGAGTTGAAGAGCTCCCTGGCAGAGATAGTGTCCCGGAGGAGTCGCCTATCCCGGTGGATGATGTACATTCCGAAGAATGGGTTGAAGCATGTTCCACGACCAAGGCAAGGTGCGCATAGTGTGATGAATGAGTGTGGTGCCCAGGGGCATGATGACATGATTGTGGCGCATGGGCGCGATGAAGTGAGTAAGGTGCCAGGAGCACGTCTATGTCAATGGCGCGGCGCATGGGCGCGACGGAGTGCGTAAGGTGCCGGGGGTATGCTTGTGTCAATGGTGGCGCATGGGCGCGACAGAGTGTGTAAGGTGCCGGGGGCACGCTGGTGTCAATGGTGGCGCATGGGCGCGACAGAGTGCGTATAGTGCCGGGGGCACGGTAGTGTGACAGAGAGCCTGGGGGCACGGCTGTATCAGCGGCGCGGCGCATGGGCGCGGCGAAGTGCGTAAGGTGTCGGTGGCACGTATCATGACGATGGCGCGAGGGCGCGGCGACGAACGTCGCGGGGCAATACTTGGTGCCGGGGGCACGTATCATGACGATGGCGCGAGGGCGCGGCGACGAACGTCGCGGAGCAATACTTGGTGCCGGGGGCACGTATCATGACGATGGCGCGAGGGCGCGGCGACGAACGTCGCGGAGCAATACTTGGTGCCGGGCACGTATCATGCCGAAAATGGGTTTGCGCGGAGGGGTGAACCACCGGGGGAAAATGGCCGAGGCCAAGCCCTCCAGGAGGCCGAGGCCGACCCCCATGGCCTGGGGAAGGCCGAGGCCGTCCCCCTGGGGTTGGCCAAGGCCAAATGGTTGTCTTCCATTTTCGGAGCCCAAGGTCACTTCTCCTTTTGCGAACTTCGGGTGCGCCGTCGGTAGGTGTTTTGATAAGCAATGATGAATCCGGAAGTTACGTTATGACGAGTGCGTTGCCAAGAACCATACCCACATAGCGGACGAGGTGCCAAGGTTACGTATGGAGACGACGAAGCGGATAAATTCCGAAAAGGGGTTTGCGCGGAGGGGTTAACCATCGGGGGAAAATGGCCAAGGCCAACCCCTCCAAGAGGCCGAGGCCGACCCCCATGGCATGGGGAAGGCCGAGGCTGACCCTCTGGGATTGGCCAAGGCCATTGCCCCTTGACCCCGTTGCTCCAAAATGTGCCGTCGGCCAATATTTTTGGTGACAAGGTGTTCGGGTGGTCTTGGCGTGACGATCGTGTTATCGTGAGCGACGTTAACGTGAAGTAATCGGCACCTAAGCCACGTGCAAAACGAGAAATATAAGCGGCTTGGGAGCGCGCATTTTGACCGGTTCGATGCGTTGGAAAAATAACTGTTGAAGAAGCCGACGTGTGCGCGTGAAGCGGGACCCCTAGTGGGCCCTTAGGTGCGGCCAGAATAGGTTGGGAACAATAGTATAAAGACATGTTTAGTTTTCATAATTTTATAATTTATTTTCCAAAATGTGATACTAAATACTTATATACATGATGCTTAATTTTTTAAACTAAATTTATATTAATTTTTGTACACGCATCACGTGTACTATGTCGATTTGTAACTATAACAACAAATAACTCAAACAACAAAGACAATACCACCTCTACCAACCCAAAATCTGCAGCTAACACCCACGCAACACCTGTCACTCCAAGGCCACACACCCGCTGCCCAACCACTACTCACGCCTCGGGCTGTAAATGAACAGAGTTGTTCACGAACATCTCGCTGTTCGTTTCCTCTAGAACTCGTTCATATAATAAGTGAATCGAACACGAACTCAATTTTAGAGTTCGTTTATTAAATGAGCCGAGTTTGAACATGATAGTGTTTGTTTATTAATGTTCGTGAACTAGAGGGCTCGTTTACTTAACGAGCCGAACACGAGCATTGGTTCATTTACTCATTAAATATAAAATATATAACCTAAAATATCTAAATCTCATCAGACTTCTTATCCTCTTTCTCTCTCTCTCTCTCTCTCTCTTTAATTTCTTTTCCTTCTCTTAGACCTCTCTCATCAGACTGGCACACCGCCACCCACACCACCGGCCACACCGCCGCCCACACCACCCCATCTCTCGTTACAAAGCCAAGTCCTCTCTTTTCGATAACAGAACCGGCCGTAATGCGCCTTCTCAAGACAGGCCACAAGCCCAAGCCCACAAACCAAATCGGGTATGATGATATTGGGGGTATGCGAAAGTAGATGGCTCATATTCGCAAGCTGTTGAGCTTCATCGACGGTTGTTGTGCGGTGTATAACTTAATCAATGGTGCAAATTTGCTGATTTTTGGAGTTTCTTCCATCTTCTAAGGTATGTCTATCCTTTGCAATGAAGTAATTGCTTGAGGGATTGATGGATCTAATTTTCTGAGTAGAAAATTAGGGATTGAGGGATTGACTGATCTGAGAAAATTAGGGATTTCATCTGATTCGTGCAAGAACCCGAGTCGAGCTCTGAAGCTTAAGTTCGGCTCGTTTAATTAAACGAGTTGAGCGAGCCAAGCCCGAGTTTGAAGGGCACGAACTCGAGCCGAGTTTGAACAATTTTTTCTGGCCCATTAGCGAGCGAACTCGAGCTGAGTTCGAACATACCAAATCTTGCACAAACCGAGCTCGAACATGCCCATGTTCGGCTCGAACTCGGTTCGTATACAACCATACTCACGCCTATGCACACCAGCGCATGTCACTTACATATTGCTGATTTGGAGATCACCACCACTAACCGTCCACTACCTGTCATCGACCACCTCCAGAGCCAACAACTACTTGTATTACCTCCACCAATTACCCTGGAAGACCTCCACCATAAAAAACCATCAATAAATCAGCCCCACAGCTCCACCACCGCACCTTCCGACGCCACACCGCCACATACCTGTCAATCAACCCCATTAACTGGAACCTACAAAAACCACCACCAGCGCTGGAACACCCTTTGCCACCAAAAGAGACCCACAAAAGTTCTCGATAACAGCGGGAGGGGGACAAAAAACCCTAAAATAGAAAGCCGTAGTAGCAGACTCACCAACCTAAAGCCAACCAACAGCGCCACCACACCTATAATCCCGCATGTGGGTAACCACCGACACCCCCGTGTGACCCACGAACCGCAGCTGAACCCCCACCAACCTCATACATATCTACCCATCAAATTGCACACTCAAGCACTGACTATCATCCCAAAGAACAACCCACAACCGTAGGCATAGATTGGGCACTGCCAGTGAAGGCCAACCACCATAAGAGGTTATCCACCAGAAGTCCATATAAACTTAAAGTTGCACATAAAATAAACGTATCAATGTAATAAATCTAGGCTGCCATGCCACCACACACTGAAAGAAAACAACAGTGGTGTTGAGGGACGAAGAAGATAGTCGAAGATAAAAGTGAGAGAATGGGGGGTAACTTCCGCGCGAGAGTTTTTAGATGGAGGATTTAAACTTGTAGATTATGATTGAGGTTTCAGAAAATTATTCTCTTATGACTGCAACACTTACGGACACGACAAGACGTTTGTTTCATATTAGCAGAATTAGATTACCTTCCTTATAAAGTTGTAAAATTGTCGTCATTTGGACTCTACTTTTTGAGATGCATTATACTTAAAGCTAAATTTCTGTAAGTGCCGATTCTTTTTTGACGAAAGATGTTTTCATTCTTTTAATTTCTGTTATACATCTTGAAGATGGAAGATATTCCAAAAGTTAGGCTCATCTTTCATAATCATTAACAAATTCAGTATTTCTGGCTAACTCATGTGCTACCTTATTGCTAGAATCCCTAACCATTTATATGATCTAAGCATAATTGTAATTTCAATTCTTACTTCCAACTAGAGATCTGTTTCTCCACTCTTTTCTGTTGATGGACCACATTTGCATAATCATCTTCTAGATGCACCTCCCTAAAGCCACATCTTTAAGAGAAACATACGACTACGTAGGCTGCTTTTGTTTATGCCTCTTATCTAGTCCCACAGTGCCTTGAGAGTATTTTTTTTAATGTCACATGTAACCACTACCACATCCATAGCGTCTTCTTTTCTATAATAATGAGATCATAAGAAGTAAAATTGGCGGCAAACCAAATTGTTGTCTTTGGTAGCAAAATGGTCTAGTAAGGTGCCATGTGTCTATTTCTGATGTTATTTTATAATTCATCACAAAGCCCCACACTTGTAACATTTGTGATTGCACCCTCAATTTCATTATCACCACCATTAACTTTCCAAAATTTTCAGCCATATATTCTAGCAATGGTGGCCATAATCTGCTCCTTTCCATCAGAGAATAAATGCCCCTTCCTTTTTGTGGTCATCCCCCTATTTCGTTGCCAACAGAAAAGGGAAAAGTAAGGACTATAAATATGGGTCACAATGGCGACAACCGAAGGTGTACAGTGGTAGATCTTGGTCATAGCGACTTAAGGGTAGTGGATCATGGTGGTCATCATGGCTAAACGACGATCTCTTTGTGTGTGCGTGTGGTGGTTTGGTTGTAGCGATATGGAGGTAGTGGATCTAGGTGGTTGTCATGGCTAGCTAGTGTGTGTGGATCTAGGTGGTCGTCGCGGCTAGTGTGTGTAAGTGTGTGTTGGGGGGTGAATGAGCTGTTGTATGGAGGAAGACGGGGTGGCAGTGGGTTGCAGAGTTGTTGTGTGCTGGTGGTGGGTGGTGTGGTACTGAAGGTGGTGGAATGCGGTAGTGGCGTTTGGTGAAGGTGATGGTGGTGGTGGACTGCAGGGGTGGTGTCTGGTGAAGGTGACGGTGGTGGTATGTGGTGGCTAGGGTTGTAAATGAACAGAGCTGTTCATGAACAGCTCGTGGTTCGTTCCCTAAAAAGCTCGTTCATGTTCGTTTGTATATTATACGAACCGAACATGAACAATTTTTTAGAACTCGTTTATTAAACGAGCCGAACATGAACATTTAAAAATGTTCACGATCGTGTTCGTGAACATATAGTGTTCGTATAATTAATTAATACTATTATAAGTAAGGCATACATAATTATAAATATATCTAGGTTAAATAAACTTAGAAAACTTGATAACCTAAAATTAATTAGCTAAAAGATCTAACCCAACTTATAAACCAAAATATAAGCCAAGCCCAAGTCCAAGTCCAAAAAAAAACCCCAAACCTTAATACCCTTATTCTCCCAAACCTACCTCATTCTTAATTCTAGCTGTACGGCCGTACCCGTGTCTTCTCCTCTTCTCTCAGATTTTCTGAATGTATATATATATATATATATATATATAGCTCGTCAAACACTCCCTCTTTTCTCTCTCTCTTTCTTTCTCACGCACACACATTAACACACCAACATCACGGCGCCTCCCTAGCTCAGCGGCGCAACCAGCAATGCATCGCCTCCCTCGGCAGCGAACGCGCCCAGATTCTACTCACGCACAAACCATCAGAACATGGCAGGCACTTCCCAAAGTGGTTCGGTTCTTCGTAAAGATCCAGAGGCTCGTCAAAAACTATTGAATCGCTGCATTTCTCGCGATTTGGTCAACAACAATCTGTGAGACCAACCTTTATGTAAATTTTCATGTTAATTATTTTGTTTTTTCCAACTTTGAGTGGTTAGAATATTTGAAGTTTCAGATCTGGGTTTTTTGGTCTTATTGTACTAGAAAAAGAACAAGCTTACAATGCTCGAGCTCGGTTTGTATAGGTTAAACGAACGAACCGAGCCGAGCCCGAACTTTTTGGTTGGTTTTACGAACCGAGTTCGAACGAACATTTCAGTAACTTATACGAACTCGAGCCGAGTACGAACATGACCTGAGCTATACGAACATGACCATGTTCGGCTCGACCTCGGTTCATATACAGCTCTAATCATTAACAAATTAAGTGTTTCTGGTTAAGTCATGTGTTACCTTATTTCCAGAATCCCTAACCATTTCTATGATCTAAGCATAATTGTAAATTCAATTACTACTTCCAACTAGAGATATGTTTCTCTGTTCTTTTTGTTGCTGGACCACATTTGCATAATCACCTTCTAGATGCACCTCCCTAAAGCCACATCTTTAAGAGAAACATACGACTACGTAGAGTTGTTGTGTGCTGGTGGTGGGTGGTGTGGTACTGAAAGTGGTGGAATGTGGTAGTGGCGTTTGGTGAAGGTGATGGTGGTGGTGGTGGTGGACTACAGGGATGGTGTCTGGTGAAGGTGACAGCGGTCGTATGTGGTGGCGAGAGTGGAGGGATCATAATAGAAATAAACATATTTATTGGGTTTTTTAAATCTAAAATAATTATACATTAACAAATTTTAAGGCGATTTTTCTCCTTTTGAAAACAACTCAATTGGTGTCAAATTCCTCCCACGAGACATAATAGGTGTAACTCTATATATTAGTTATGGCGGACAAGACATTAGGGGTATTTTATTCTTTTTCTAGTTCAAACTCTTGAATTGGAGGAGGTGTGTTGGCTTTTTTTTATCTTCTTCAAGTTTTTAGTGATATTCAAAGGCAAATGAAAGAAAAATTAAAAGGCTAATTACACCTATGTCCCTGATATTAGGGTATAATTACAGTCAATGACATTAAGTTTCAAAATGTAATATACCGTGACCAAAAGCTTTGAAAATGTATCAGTCGTATCCCTCCGTCAGGGTTCCGTTAAAAAATTGTACTTTTTGGCTGATGTCATCATTATGTATTTTTAAAATGACAATAATGCCCTTATACTGTATAAACCAAATAATTTTTAAAGTCTTTCTTTTTCTTTTTTTTAAAAAAAATTAGGAATAACCCCACGTTTATGCCCTTAAACACGTAATTGCCTCCTGATTTAAAAAATTAGGGGTTATTAGACCCCTAATTTTCAAATTAGGGTTCCAAAACCTTAATTTGAAAATTAGGGTTCCAAAACCCTAATTGGGTGATCAAACATCATTCTCACAATTCGTTGGAATCTGCCTAAGGCCTACGGCCGTTCTCAATACGCCAGCCATTGACATTTGCTTACGGTCAGCCAAACATGATTCTCATGTTGCGTCGCTGGGGAAGGGGGATGCAGTCGGGGAGGGGGGAGGCAGGCAGGGTGCGGCGTCGGGGAAAGGGGAGGCAGGCGGGGTGCGGCGCATGAGAAATGGGAGGCAGACGGGGAAGAGGGTGGTAGGCGGGGTGCGGCGCTGGAGAAGGGGGGATGCAGGCGGGGTGCGGCACCGGAGAAGGGGGATGCAGGCGGGGTGCGGCACCGGGGAAGGGGGAGACAGGCGGGGTGCGGTGCGGCGGAAGGGGGAGGCAAGTGGGGTGCGGCGTCGGGGAAGCGGGAGGAAGACGGGGTAGGCGGGTGACGGGGAAGGAGGAGACAGACGGCGCTGGGGAAGGTTGCAAATGCCATAAATTCTAAGAGACAGAAATATGGTTGGGGTGGGGGGGGGGGGGGTGGAAGAGTAAACATCTTTCTTTTTTTAATGAAGTAATGACATTAGAAAAACAATAAGGTTCCAACTTAGGGGCAATAAAGTCTTTTCATTAAAACCGTTAGGGTTTTTACGATTCCGTTTGGTCAACGGATACAAGTGTAATTTGTCCAAACTATTATCCTTACCTGTAATTATACCCTAACCTCATGGATATAGGTGTAATTAGCCCAAAATTAAAAGTTTTTCACACCCTTTGTATAAATGGAGTACTAGTCATCTTTTGCCAAAATATTAAAAGGAGGATAGAGTAGTTCATTATCTTGTGTCTGAATTTTATTTGCGGTGTACATGTATCGAGAGAAATTAAGTGTGCTTAATCTTTTGTTCTTTTCAATGTCGCATTTTTTAAAAAAAAAAATTAGTTGTTTACCATGTCTACAATTATTTTTTGAATATTTCTCTCAAAACACCATTCGCTAATTCATCACTACTCACATATTACCGGTTATGTTTTATAGAATTCACCTTATTCATTACTCCTATAACACAAAAAACATATGTGTAGACACTAAGATAATTTTACTAGTCAATGGTTATTTGGTGACCAGTAAACTATTCAACGCTGCGGAAAATGCGGGTCAAGATATTGACTTGGAGTCAAACAATACAACCGACTCGAAGTCAAAAACAAGTTGAAAGGACTAGTCCAAATAAAAATTCTTGGTCCCACCCATGATCTTTCTAGAAGAAAATTTGAATAAGTCAAGTTTGACCGAAAGAGATTAAACGAAAAAGAATCAACCTAATTGATTCAGATTCGATTAAAGGGAACAAAAATCCCTTTATTTAAAAGTCAAAGCCCCAAATCATAGGTTTTCTAAACTTAAAGCCATCACTTTGCCTATAAATAGAGGACTTCAAATAGGGAAGAAGGACACGCAGGGTCTCCGCGATCAAAGCCTAAGCTCCACCGAAACTCTGTCGTCTCCCAGGTTGTGCTTCGTTTGAAGGACAATACACACTAATCTAGTGATATTCTTCAATTGAGCACTTCCAACACATAGGGTCTCCGCGATCAAAACCAAAGCTCTACTGAAATTCTGTTGTCTCTCAGGTTGTGCTTTATTTGAAGAACAGTATGCACTAATCTAGTGTCATTCTTCAATCGAGTACTTACAACACACAGGGTCTCTGTTATTATAGCCAAATCTCCGCTAAAACTTTGTCGTCACTTTGTGTTTCATTTGAAGAACAACACGTACTAATCTAGTGCCATTCTTCAATCAAGCACTTCCAAGACACGAATATCGACTTCTCTTTCATCAAAAATCAAGGAAAAGTTTTTCTTGAACTTAGGTGATTCTACAAGTCAAGGATCGCCTTCAAGAAAAAAGTCAAAAGTAACGGTTCAAGAACAAGCTTCTCAGCCCTTGAATCGTGACTTTACAAAGATTGAATCAGAGGACTTAGATTTATTTTCTCTATAAATCACAAATTGGTATAACCCTCAATTTTAAAATAATTAAATTGAATTTTGTGCTTTTTTTCTTGTCTCGCAGCTTTAGACACAAAATTTGTGTGTACAAATTTTGTGCACGCGCAGTGGGACCTACTCTGCCTCTCCTCTCCTTCTTTGAAGAAGATTCCCAAACCACCTTCAACACGTCAATGGACCGAAGAAAGTGTAGCAGACTGAAGTAATGGAGAATGCCTCAAAAAGTGTCACCGCAAGAAGCAGTAGTAGCAGCACTTCACCGGCCCCACAACTCAAAGCAGGGCCAAGGATAAAATGGCTTTCCCCAATCAAGTGGTGGTACCAGTTTCCAAGCCACCGGCTAAGCCACGCATTTAGTTCAGGGAGGTTGTTGTTTCGCGATATGAGAAAGGTGGGGATGCCAGGATCTAAAATCCCCATCCTTGAGTTGGAGCAGAATACCCTTCACGAGATGCCTCCACCATCATTTCGGTATGCCTCAGATGCGGACTCCAGCACTGGTTGGCAATCGGGTTCTTCCCGGAGAGCCCAAAACACCTTGTGTCGTCGCCACGCTCTGAGTCACACATTTCTGCACCTCCTATTACCATGCGAGTCGCGATGACCAGATCTATGTCTATCAAGGAACAATTACCTGCTATATCTCGTGCCTTTGAGAAGTTAACCAAGATTGTAAAAGAGAATGACTTCAAGATTGCGAATCTTATGACTAAGTTGGAGTTACAGACCAACGGGGAGTTTAATCGAGGTGAAGTCAATGAGGCCTCGAAGAAAGGTGGCGCCAATGGACGTCATGATGGGGCCACTTCTGACGGGTTCAAAAACAAAGATGACAGGTCCAACTCTGTTGCTTCCCTCTCGTGCAACAGTTACAAGACATGATAACGAGCACAATCATGGCACAATACGGGGGACCTTCTTGCAACAATCGACAACATAAGGATGCTAGTAGGGTACCAACCACCAAAGTTCCAGCAGTTCGACAGGAAGGGCAATCCCAAGCAACACTTTGCTCACTTTGTTGAAACTTACAACAACGTAGGCACTGAAGGGGAGTCCTTGTTAAACAATTCATTAGGTCTCTCAAAGGAAATGAGTTTGACTGGTACACAGACATCGAGCCCGAGTCAATCGATTGTTGTGTATACAAGGCATGCACTAGGGCTTGTTGTACATTCTTCAAGGTAACAAACCAACCAACTTTGAAGAATTAGCAATGTAGGCCCATGACATGGAAATCAGCTTTGCCAATTATGGCGGCAATAGTCCTGCATTGCCTGACCCCCACAAGGAGAGGAGGGAAGGAAAAAAAGTTAAACAGTCCTCGAGAACGATGGGGAAGAAGTCCCTGCCAGTAACCACGACTTCTTTGAAAATTCCAAAGAAAGACAAGCGTAAGGAGGAGAAAGCACCAGAGCAACTCTAAGAAAAAGACAGGTAGCGACCTTCGTTGAAGAAGTTAGAGGGAAAGTCTATCTCTTTCGAGATTCTAACGTACCCGGCATACTTGACTTTCGGCTTGAGAAGGAAATCATTGAGCTCCTAGAGCCAAAATGTCCAGAGGAATTAGGACGAGTCAGCGAAGCAAGGTACTGTAAGTATCACCGTATCCTCGGCCATAAGACTGAAAAATGCTTCATACACAAGGAATTGATCATGAACCTGGCCAAGAAAGGAAAAATTGAGTTAAACACTGATGGAGTGGAAGAGTCGAACTATGCCTCGGTCCTCGCAAGTGATGTTACTCCCTCGAAGGGCCCAAATACGTTAAATAACACGCTGAAAATAGGGGCACGGATGATGACTATATAGTTCAGGACATTGGAGCCTGTAAAAGTTCAACTTCCTCAAGAAATGCCAGAAGTGTCAACTCAAAGTGACCGGCTCGTGGATACGAACGACGATGGATGGACGCTAGTCATGGGAAGGAAACCAAAGAAATAACAAACAACTCTTTTGCAACCATTGCGTTGAGAAAAGAAGCAAACTAGAAAAGGCAAGCAGCAACATCGTAAAGGGATAAGGCACTCTATTAAGAAGAGTCGCAGGGAAGTCGATGAGGCCTTTCGACAGGACCTTCCTAAGCCGATTACCCCAGGAGACTTCTTTCCAAGTGGTTATTTGAAGAATAACATGGCTGGAACTGTCTGCATTGTCTCTTTGCACGAAGATGAACCTAACTTAGCTGAGGAGGCTATTGGTAAAGACACAGAGAACATATTGACCTCTTTGTAAGGCTTACCTCTATGGTTTACACTACAGGAGATGCTTGACTTGCCCCAACCAGCACATGAAATGTTGAAAAAGGTTTTGGATGATCCCAAAAAGTATAGCTCTGTCATTGGCAAAATCGATGACCTTAGAATTGCACCCGCCGCGTGTAAATCCTGTTGTGCAGCTATCACATTCACGGTTGAAGACCTGTAGTTGGGTCCTAAGCCGCACAATCGACCTCTATTCTTTAAGTTATATCCGGGAAAGAAAGGTGAACCGGATGCTCATTGATGGAGGGTCAGCAGCGAACATTATGCCAAAGTTCATCATGAAAAAAATTGGAATTATAATGGATGAGCTTTCTAAGAGTCGTCTGGTGATACAAGGCTTCAACCTAAGGGGGCAAAGGGTGATCGACATGATTCGTCTCGAGCTTACTATCAAGGAGCTAAAGTTGGACACTCTGTTTCATGTTACCGATGCCAAGACATCTTACAACCTATTGCTAGGTCCGCCTTAAGCTCACGAAAATAGAGTGGTTCCATCCACTCTTCATAAGTGTCTCAAATTCTATAGGGATGGAGAATAGAAGGTTGATGGGGATTGTAGACCTTTTACTGAAGCATAGTATCATTTTGTACATGCAAAGTTCCATGTGGAGTCCAAGACTTCCCAAGAATGTCTTCCGACAGAAACCTCCTTCACGAAGAGAAATGAGCCAAAAGGGTAAACAAGTCATGGTGCCCTCACAACCTAAAATTGAAGAAGGCTTGAAAGGCTTGGTATGAGGAGAAAAGAAGCCACAATTGAAATATGCGCGAAAAGAGTCACATGTCTTTAGGTACGTCCCTGTGTCTTGCATAGCAGAGGGACAATCACCCTTTGTTGAACTGACCGAGCTGAAAAAGGCAAAATTTGCAAAAGTCCCAAAGAAGGTGGACATCCAAGTCCTAAAAGGAGAGTTGTTCGTACCTCTTACAACCATTGGCACTGTCTGGCTACCGCTAAAGGGATTTGTCGAGCCTTCATAAGACATGGCCAAGCATCCACATCCGCCCTCCGTGAAGACTTATAAAGGTTTCGATTCTAGAGCTCAAAAGCAGTTAAAAATTTTGGGTTATGACTTCGAAAATCCAGTATCGCTCGGAGAACTTAGCCCAGAATAAACGAGTGAAAAAGTCCACGAACTTAATGAAACCCAAAAGAAGTTAAGGCAACAAATCGATCGACCTATCCCGGTACCCCTAAAGAGCAAACAAAGTAAGTTAGCACAAAGTACATCACTATCAAGGAAGTAGATGAGTCAGATGATGAATAACCTGCTCTACCACGGTCCTCAATGTTTGATCACGTTCAACCCTTGACAGCAGCCAGTTTGAAGCAAGGCGAGACCAGGTCAAGTAAACAATCCTCCTCCCATACTTCTGCCTTTAAAAGGTTAGGAGTTATGACTTTTAGCAAGAGCAAGATAAAGTCAACAATAGTTCCCCGCGCCTCCGCATTCTCGAGATTGGGTGGCCCGACTGATAAGATCGATGGTAAGGACTTCAAAGAGACAACAGAGATGGAGGCCAGACCCAAGGAAAATTCCGTCTCGGATGAAGCGAAAGACCAAGATAGAGGTCAGCAATGATGAGACTCTTAAAGCTAAAAGAAGGACCATTGGTATTACTGGCCAAAGTAAAAATCAAGTCAGGAAGAGAGTGCCAATGATGAGGAGGTAGTTGAAGCTGTGTATCATATCACGGTGGAGGAAGACTCAACTCTTGATTCTGTGAATATGACCTGATGGAGACGCTTCCCCAGCTCAAAGACGGGGGGCAACCTACGGTCGACGACCTTAAAGAACTCAACTAAGTAACACCTGAAGATTCTAGGCCCATCATCAACGCTCACCTCGAACTCGAGGAGAAAGAAAGATACTTTGAATTGCTGAAAAAATTCAAAGATGTATTTGCCTAGAAATACAAGAAAATGCCGGGGCATGATCCCAAAGTCGTAATTCATCATCTTGCTGTTAAAAGTGGAGTACGCCGTGTTAAGCAAGCTCAACATACGTTACATCTGAAGGTTGTCGTGGAGATACAACAAGTTGATTGAAGCTGGGTTCATCAAAATAGTGAAATAGCCCACATGGATCTCAAGCATAGTGTCGGCTCGTAAGAGGAATGGGCAGCTAGGCGCCTATGTAGACTTTCGTGAATTAAATCGAGCGTGTCCAAAAGAAGACTTCCCTATCTCCATAATTAAGCTCATGATGGATACGACAACAGGGCACAAAGTTTTATCCTTCATGGATGGGTGCGCAGGGTACAACCAAATACGCATGGCACTTAAAGATGAGGAAAAGACTGTATTCCGCACCCTAAGAGGAATTTACTCCTACAGAGTAATGCCTTTTGTGCTGAAGAATGCGGGGGAAACTTATTACCGTGCAATGCATAAAATATATGATTACATGCTACATAAGATTGTGGAGTGCTATGTTGACGATTTGGTGGTTAAAACAAAGAAGAAAAAATATTATCTTGAAGACTTACGTGTTGTATTCAACCGTTTGAGGAAGCATCAACTCAAAATGAATCCCCTTAAGTGTGCTTTTGGGGTCTCATCCAAAACATTCCTTGCTTTCATCGTCCGTCACCGAGGCATCGAAGTTGATCAATCCAAAAATCGAGGTAGTACGAAAGATGCCTTCGCCAAAAATTTACGAGAACTTCAAAGTCTTCAAGGGGCACTCTCGTACATCAGGTTATTCATTTCAAATCTTGTAGGTCATTGTCAACCTTTCAATCATCTCATGAAGAAAGATACATCTTTTGAATAGGACCATGCTTGCCAGAACGCATTTGATAGCATCAAAAAATACCTTCTGAGCTATTCAGTTTTGGGAGCCCCAATGCCTGGAAAGCCGTTGATTCTTTACATCGCTGCCCAAGAAGAATCTATAGGTGCGATGCTGGCACAAGATGACCAAGATAAAAAGGATAAGGCGTTGTATTACTTGAGCTATAGGTTGACGGAAATAGAGCTCAAGTACAACCCGATCGAGAAAACGTGCCTAGCGCTAATTTTTGCATCATAAAAACTGAGGCACTATTTCTTGCATACATAGTGCATTTAATTGCAAAAGCAGATCCTCTCAAGCACGTCATGGCCAACACAGTCTTATCAGGGCGTTTAGCAAGATGGTTAATACTCTTTAACGAGTTTGAAATTGTATACATTCCGAGGACAGCAATCAAAGGACAAGCCCTTGCAAATTTCCTCGCAAACCATCCTATCCCGATAGATTGGGAGATTTCTGAAGACTTCCTCGACGAAGAAGTGTTCTTTGTTGAAACTTTTCAGCCTTGGATGATATTCTTCGATGGAGCAACACGATCGGATGGGATGGGCGCCAAAGTATTCTTTGTCTCACCGCAGCGACAGGTCTTGCCATACGCATTCACACTCGGTGAAAGTTAATCGAACAACGTCGCTGAGCATCAAGCTCTTATCATTGGCCTCCAAATGGCATTAGAATTGGGAGTTCCAAGCCTTGTAGTTAGTGGCGACTCCAAATTGGTCATCAACTAGCTTCTTAAGGAGTACAATGTCAAAAAGGAAGATCTTATTCCATACTTCCACTATGCCACTTATTTAATGAATAAATTTGACAGCGTGGAACTTGAACATGTGCCAAGAGAAGAAAATTGAATGCCAAACGCCTTGGCTAACCTAGCAATAACTTTGGCACTTTGAGGTGAAGACAGAGTTGATATACTGGTTTGTCAACAATGGGTCTTGCCCGAACTGCTTAACTGTCGAATTGAAGAGGCTGATGCCATCTCAGTTCGAGTTATGAAAGCTGACGATTAGAAGCAACCCCTCATCAACTACCTAGAACATGGAAAGTTGCCTGAAAATGTATGTCAGAAAACGAAGATCGAAGGAGAGCGTCGAGGTTCATTTATTACAAAGATACTTTATTTCTCGCTCATACGAAGGCTTGTTTCTACGTTGCTTGGGAGAAGATGAAGCTGCTCAATGATGGACAAAGCTCATTCGGGTGTATGCGGTGCCCACTAGTCGGGTCCAAAGCTTTACTTCCGAATCAAGATGATGGGGTACTACTGGCCGACTATGGTCAAAGATTGCTTGGATTATGAAAAAAGATGTCAAGCATGCCAACTTCATGCAAACTTCATCCACCAACCTCTAGAACCGTTACATCCTACAGTTGACTCTTGGCCTTTTGACGCGTGGGGATTAGACGTAGTTGGCCCTCTTCCAAAGTCATCTGGAGGTCACTTGTACATCCTGGCCGCAACTAATTACTTCTCCAAGTGAATAGAAGCGGTTCCACTTAAAGAAGTAAAAAAAGAGACAGCAGTAAACTTCATCAAGAGTAACCTCAACTTCCGATATGATGTACCTCGTTACATCATCACGGATAATGGAAGGCCTTTCTATAATATGTTGATGGATCAACTCTGCACCAAGTTTGGTTTCAAGAAGCACAACTCCTCAATGTATAATGCTTTAGCGAATGGCCTTGCGGAGGCATTCAACAAGACCTTGTGTAACTTGCTCAAAAAGATCGTGGCCAAATCTAAAAAAGATTGGCATGAGAAGATTGGACAAGCCTTATGGGCGTACTGAACAACCTATCCTACTACTATTCAAGCAACTCCATACTCCATTGTCTATGGTGTCGAAGTTGTCTTGCTGCTTGAATAACATATTCCTTTGCTAAGGATCGCCAATCCAGTAGGGTTTGACTAGGGCTGTAAATGAACAGAGTTGTTCACGAACAGCTCGATGTTCGTTCCTTTTAAAACTCGTTCATGTTCGTTCACGTAATAAGTGAACCGAACACGAACACAATTTTAGTGTTCATTTATTAAACGAGCCGAGTTTGAACATAATGATGTTTGTTTATTAATGTTCGTGAACAAGAGGGCTCGTTTATTTAACGAGCCGAACACGAGCCGAGTCCTGTAAACGAACATTGGTTCGTTTATACTCATTAAAAAATACAATATATTCTAGCCAAAATATCTGTGTATTGGCCATTGGGACGTGTGTTGGGGACGTGGAAGCATGTGGATCACTTATCCTCACCAAACCCATTTTCCTTCTCCTCCCGTTCAGAGACATTCAAACCAAGTCTCCATAGTCACACCCCATCTCTCATCAGTACACCGACGGGCGACGAGTCGATGACCAAACCACACCCCACGCCACTGGCAAACCACCGCTCATATCACCTCCTTCTCTCTGATTCTCGAACAATCAAGCGCCCTGTGCCCCCTCTCTCTCATGACACAAGATCACCACCGGCCATACCACACCTTACGCCGCCGCCAGACCACCGCTCATACCGCCTCCTTCTCTCTGTTTCTCGAATAGTCAAGCACATTTAGCCCCCTCTCTCTCATCACACAAGATCACCATCGGCCAGACCACATCCCACATCGCCGGCCAGACCACCGCCCACACAGCCGGCCAGACCACCTCCAAGTCAGGCCAGAGGCTCACAAACGGCAGCTGCTCCTCCACAAAAGCCAAGTCGTCTGATCTTTGAAGGCTCTCTGATCGGTATCTTCTCATTCACAATCACGGACAAGCTAATTAGAGCTTATTACTCTAAAGTGATTAGATTAGATCTCTTTCTCTGGTATATTTTCAACTCCCGGAAGTATGATTTGATTGTTTTCTAGTTTTTACTCTTTCTTTAGCTGGTCATGAGCATGGATTCTCATAGAAAAGTTATATGTAACTTTTTCACATTGTTGTATATAACAAAACTACTGGAATACTAATAGAAAGGAGAAGATGAGAGTGTTGATTGAACCAGTGCTAGTTATTTCTAGTTTCTCTTTGAACCAATGATGGTTATTGTGTTACTTTGATAATCGATTCTCACTTTTGCTTCTGTCGGAGACCCTGCTGGTTATTTCTAGTTTATGTTTCTCATTTACACTGCCAATGTAGGAATTTGAAAGGAAAGTTAGCCACACCTGCAGTTGAGACTAGAATTTAGCTAAGAATTTAGCTGAGTTTCAGGCTGAAATTGAGAATGAGTTTAATTCTTTACGTCAATGACCCTTTTTTCTTTGTTCTGCCCAATTTTGGGTTGTAGAGTAATTTATTTAGAATTTTTGTTTTAGATAGATATGTCTAGTGAAGAGATTGAATTATCATCAGCGTCTTCTATATCTAATAACTCATCACGACCGGGTCTTTCAAAGTCAAAGGGCAAGGCTATAATTATGAGTGAACCAGTTGGGGAGGCTGCTATTGGTGAGGTAGAGGTTAACACCATGTTTAAAAGGCGGGAAAGAAATAAAACTTCTCAGGTGTGGGACTTCTTTGTTGACGTCACTTTAGCAAATAGAACAAAGAAAGTCAAGTGTAAGCTTTGCAATGCTATCCTCAATAAGACAAAAGGTGGCACTACAACTCAGCTTCTTAGACACCAAGATACCTATTGTCCTAAATATGGAATAGCTGCTACAAATCAATCTGTGATAAATGTTGAGCTTGGAAAGATGGAGTATGAAGTCAGTAAGAAGGACTTCAAGTATAATCATGCTAAGGTTAGGGAGGCTGCTGCACAAATGATTCTTGTCCATGAGTACCCATTTAACATGATGGAGCATGAATTCTTTAATAGATTCATGAGGACAGCCACCCCCTACTATGAAAGTATTTCCCGAGCAACCGCTAAGAGTGATGTAATGGCAACTTATGAGAAGGAGAAAAAGAGCTTGAATGCAACTTTCTTAAGTGTTAGCAAAGTTAGCCTTACTTCAGATTTTTGGAAGTCCGGCCAAAAGATTGGGCACATGGTTCTTACAGTACATTTCATTGATTCCGATTGGAAATTGCAGAAAAAAATACTGAACTTTTGTGATGTGCCACCTCCTCACACTGGCCTAGTAATATGTGAGGCCATTACTAAGTGTTTAGATGATTGGGGCATTGGCAACAAGGTGTCAACTGTGACTTTTGACAATGCATCCAACAATGATGCAGCAATTAAGTATTTGAAAGAAGATTTCTCATTGAAAAGAAGTATTTTCTTTGCGGGGAAGATATTTCACGTGCGGTGTTGTGCCCATATCATAAATCTTATGGTGCAAGACGGGCTTAGTGAGGTCAAGCACGTCATTGAAAATGTTCGTGAGAGCGTGAAGTACATTAATGCTGCGGAATCTCGAATTATCACGTTCAGTGACATTGCTAAATCACTAGAGTTGCCTCAAAAAAGCTCATTTTAGATGTGGCCACACGTTGGAACTTAACAGACGCTATGAAGACTGCAGCACTAGAGTTTAGGCAAGTGTTTCCTCGGTTTTCTACTCGTGATGCAAATTATTTATGGCTGCCTGAAGTAGAAGATTGGAGAAGAGCTGAAGAAGTGTGCAAGTTCCTAGAGATCTTTCGTGAGGTCACTGATAGCATATCGGGGACCAAGTACCCTACTGCAAATATGTTTCTTCCGGAGGTGTGGAAGATTAAGGAAGCCTTAAATGAGAAGAGCAGAGATGAAAACAGTTACATGCGATCTATGGCGATGAAAATGAAGGAAAAGTTTGATAAATACTGGGGTGAATGCAATCTGTTGATGGCCATTGCTGCTGTTTTGGACCCAAGGTATGTCTTTTCTCTACATTTCTCCCCCTCATTGCAGTATATAATAAATACTTTTCACTTTTTCAGCCTTAATATCTGTATAGAACTTGGTCCTCACTTGCTGAAATGCTGGGTCGAGTGAGAAAGAGAGCTGCCGCACAAACCATCTCTTCATGCATCCTGATAGTTTGTTCTTTATTCTGTTGTATTCTTTCCATTTCCACTAGGAGTGGATCTATGTAGGCAGATTCAAGCACCTCAGCTCTTATGGAAAGAGCTTGTTGAGGGTTGATGTTCTCAGAATTTGCAACAATATGTGTTCCTGTTTGGTTGAAGAGTTTGATTCATTTACATGCAAATGTAGCTACCATGGCTAGCTACTAGAGAAAATAGCATGAAAGAGCTTCAAGTGAACAGTTAGCAAAAATCTAAGTACTGCTTTACAGTTAGCATGAATGAGCCCTATCATATACTCTTTTGCTAATAATTGTTAATTAACTTTTTGATTAAGGACATGACATTGATTGTTGGTTAATTTTGTCTACTTTTTGATGAATCTAAGAACTGCTTTACATGGTTCTTTGCTAGGTACAAAATGACATTCATTAATTTTTTTTTTCCTAAGATCTACGATGAGGTTGAGTCGAAAAAGAACATTGAGTTGGTGTTAGGTTCCCTACTTGAGGTGTATAAGGAATATGTCTTGAATCATGCTTTGCATTGCTTGAATGTAACTAAGGAAAGTAGTGTTGTGGGAGGTTCTAGTAATACTACTTCTACCTACAAAGCTAAAGGGAAGACATGATATGATCTTTATGTGAGAAGCATGGAAAATGTAATGCCTATTAAGTCTGACTTGGAAACATACCTTGAAGAAGGAGTGTACATCTGTGAAGTGAATTTAGAGTCTCAATTTCATGTTATTGGGTGGTGGAAAGCGAACAATCTTAAGTATAAAATATTGTCAAAGATGGTGGTTGATATACTTTCAATTCCAATCACCACAGTTGCTTCGGAGGCTGCCTTTAGCACCGGTGGTAGGGTTATAGACCCTTATCGTGCATCATTATCAACAAAGACTGTGGAAGCTTTGATATGTGGAGGAGATTGGATACGTTCCTTGTACGGAGTAAAGGAAGTTTATACTGTACGTTATTCACTTACTTATATTTTTGCTAAAGTTAACAACGTTATTTCATTGTGTTCGAGTATATTATACACAATATTTCTTGCTAACTTTTGTCTTTTTTTTTATTTTTGTAGCGCACAACGGAGGAAGTGAGAGAGATTGAACTGCCTCAGTAGTAGTTTATGTAATACGGTATTCGGTCCATTGAGTAATGTCACATTTGAATGTTATTTATCCTTATGAAGTCAAATAGTGTGTATGATTATTGTTTGTTTAAACTCATAAATCTTTTATCAGTTATGCAGGACAAAATCAAGGAGGAAATTGTAACTTTTGTTGTGATTGCGTGGGAGATACCTGTCTAGATTGTTTTAGGGAGTATAGCCACATCTTTTGTACAAGAATTTTGCATGACCTTTAATTTGCTACTTTGAATGTTGTAAACTTGTAATTAAGGTATTCAAGCATTTTGCATCAAGTCAATTGGTGCATATATATGGAAAATTGTTTAAACTCCTAATTGTTGGTTTTGTTTTTTGCAGGACTAATTAAAGGGGAAAGCTGCACTTTTTTTATGGACTGCATGCTTGATACGCTACTTGGAGGAGTTGGTTTTGTTTTTTGCAGGACTAATTAAAGGGGAAAGCTGCACTTTTTTTATGGACTGCATGCTTGATACGCTACTTGGACTATGTTGGAAGTATAACTGTAGATTTTGTACATGCTTAGTTACGTCTTTTATACAAGGCATTATTTTGTAAACTCGTCTAATGCAGGAGTTGTAATTAGTAATTGGCATTATATTTGTGGCTGCAGTAATGAATGTATGGAAGAACATAATTGTTAATTACCAATGGGTTTCCAGGTTGTCTCTAAGTTAATTTAGTTAGTTTGTAGCAATAAGTTGACACGAACTCAAGCTCGAGCTCGAGCTCGGTTCGTGAAGCTTAAACGAACGAGCCGAGTCGAGTTCAATCTTTTGATTATTTTCACGAACCGAACACGAACACAAAATTATATATGCTTAACGAACACGAGCCGAGTTCAAACACAACTTTAAAATAAATGAACGAGTTCGAACATGGTCATGTTCGGCTCGAACTCGGTTCATATACAGCCCTAGGTTTGACAAGTGAAGATAATGCATGACTCTGCCTTAAAGAATTGGAAACACTCCATGAGAAAAGACTTGAAGCACAACAATGCTTGGAATGTTATCAAGCCAGACTCTCGAGGGCCTTCAACAAAATGGTTAGACCACAGTGTTTTTACTGTCGGCGACTTAGTCTTGGCTATCTAGAGACCCATCATCACCACCCATCACACGGAGAACAAATTCACCTCAAAATGGGATAGACCCTACGTAGTCGAGGAAGTCTACACCAATGGAGCCTACGAGATAGTTGATCATGACAGTCTACGAGTGGGACCCATAAACAGGAAGTTCTTGAAGCCGTCAATGCTCCTGGCCCTCACGAGTTACAACTGTGAATGGCCCAACCAAAAAAAATCATTTACATTGTACTTGAACAACCTTATGACTTGATCCCTTCTTGGGTACATAGGCCACTCGGAGAATTTTCTAAGTCCAGTCAAACAAACATAAAGAAAGTTTACAAAGAAAAAAAATCAGTTTTTTATAAAATCATCTTCTTTCCATTCAATAAGCTTGAGTTATTACGGATAAGATCTCAACATGTTGAATAAAAAAAATTAAAAGCCACATAAATCATCATATCTAGCCTAGCTCAAAGATCTCCTTGCTCTCATCTGTAAGCACCTGTTGTAATGCTTTAAGTCTAGCAACATCGTCAGCACTAACAATAGGAGTTTGTTGAACAACTGTGTGATCTTCCTTTAGCTTGGCAATAGCTATCTGGTCCCACGTATCTCCTCGTCAACTTGAGTGATCTCAAACTGAAGTTTCCCTGCTTCTGACTCTAGCTGTCCAACTCTCGCCTCAAAGCCTCCTACTTTGACTGCACTCGTGACAACTTATCTCGGAGAGTCTGGCTATACTTAACCCTTTCTCTTTCAACAGAAGTATCCTCGTTGATGTGACACTTAACATCAGCCAATCGTTTAGCAAGTGCAAAGGAAGTCAGTGCCCCTGCATTGCACGACTGCAATTCCTGATACGTTCTAACGCGAGTCATAAATGCCTCTACCCGCTTCTGGAGTGGAGACGGATCAACCCCATCCGTCTTAATCACTTCGAAAATCTGGTTGAACTTTCCTTCATGACTCAAAAGCTGCTCGGGAGACATTTTGTGAACTGTTCTTTAACATGTTCACCCATTTGATAGGCCGCCTTATGATGTGCTTCTAAATAAATCATGTGAACGCTAAAAGCAAGCGTCGCTGCAAATGCTGGTGATTACAAGGTTGACTGCCAGGCTAGTGAATGGAAAGCGCGGGCGAACTCATTTTGACTTGATGTCCAAATTTTGCTACTCTGTCATGAGTTGCGAGTTTAGCTGATGTCGACCTAGTGGCACGTGACGCACTTCCAAACCTGACGATATCGGGATCCTTTTTGTCACGTGATCGAATGAGCATAGTCCATCCACCAAATTGTCATAAAAAACTAGCACTCTCCAATTGTAGAGAAAAAAAGAGGAAGGCGAATGATGAGCATGATAAGAACAAAATCTATACATTTATCTTATAAAGATTCATACTTGTACGCCCTCAATAGGGTGCGATGAACTTGGAACATCATCAAAGAACTTGTGAAGTGAAGATTCAATAGTCACTACAAGGTCCATTAGAACGGGTATTCTTTTTAAGGCGGCTATCTAGGCATCATCATAACTAGGCCTTATTTCTCTACAGATCAACGTTTCTTGTTGGACCGGAGTTTCACCCTTCCTTCTCAAATGCCTTCGATGAGGGGGCGTGTCGTTATCCTCTCCGTGAGGCCTGTAGACGGTCATGCGCTCGAGAAGTCTATCTGAACCACCATAACTCTCGTTGGCCAATAGAAGACGCTTACGATACGAAGAGCTACCGATAATGTTGGCCGCATCATCATGCCTTTGGGGTTTAGGAGTTAAGAAAATTTCACGTGCGTGGTCAGCTAGCTTCTTAGGAGTGGTCAAGAAATACTCATTATATTCTCTACTTCACCATTTGGTATAACACCGACTGACATGGGTCCCAAAGTTTAATGAGTAAGCAGGAATCTCAACTGTGGAGTTCGTGCTATAACGAATGCTAGAGAGATAGAACTGGTGAAGACGATCCAAAGAGATCAAAGGAACCTCCCCATCGTGTTCGCTTAGCAGATCCTAATAAAACCCGAAGTGCCTTGAAAACATATACGGAGAATATGGCTTGAGAGCGTAAAGATCTTCACAGTGCAGGGTCAGGTAGCTGGAGCAGCGGAGTCATCAGTGAAAGTTTGGGCTCGACTTTTTTGCAGCCCTTCGCCTACATGATGTGTTCGCGAGCAGCAAATTCATTGTACGGGACAGCCGAACCTTCACCCGAGTACTTCACCCTTAGAGGACCAGCTCTACTAATTGTTGGATGATGAGTGTTAAAATATTATGCCAACCATACATAAACATAATGCATCGGAAAATTGGTGCTACTCTTTTGTCAAGTTCGGTAGGTCATGCTTGTTTTTCCACTCTTTAGCAAGTCTGGTCATGGCAAACGGTCGTGTTAGTAAAAGAGTACCATCATCAATGCTATCATCCTTTTCATCCACGATTACAAGATACGACCGATTAGAGGTCACAGTTTCCCCAAAGAAGACCATGTTGCAGTGTCAAATATATATATATATATATATATATATATATATATATATATATATATATATATATATATATATAATGGGCCAGGGAAGCGTGTTGCATGACTAAAAACAACAATGACAAGAGCACGAGAAAAAACAGATAATGTAAGTAAAGTTCATAAGCGAGACGCGTCAAATGCACTTCTGGAACCATTCGGATAAGTCTCGCTACAGTTGAGCACAAGATGCAAGTCAACAGAGGACTCGCACATGAGGGAAAGTCCACGTACAAAGCTAGCTAGTGGAGTGATATTGCAATCGCGTTCAAGATGCTGATCAACAGAGGACTCGCACATGAGGGAAATTCCACGTACGAGACATGTTGAGCGCATTTCTGGAGATAGCTAGTTGAGTCATACTGCATTTGCATTCATAATGCTGGTCTACAGAGGACTCGCACATGAGGGAAAGTCCACATGTGAGACGTGTCGAATGCATTTCTGGAGCCAGTTGTTGGAGTCATACTGCAGTCATGTTCATAATGCTGGTCAACGGAAGACTCACACAGGAAGGGAAGTCCACGTGTAGGACGTGTCGAGCGTATTTCTGAAACCAGTCAGAGAAGCCTTACTACAGTTGGGTCCAGGGTGCATGTCAACAGAGGACTTGCATAGAAGGGAAAGTCCACGTTTGAGACAAGTCGAGCGTATTCCTAGAGCCAGCTGGTTGAGTCATGCTGCGGTGGCATTCATAATAAGAGTCAACAGAGGACTAGCATAAGAGGGAATGTCCACGTGCAAGACATGTTGAGCACATTACTAGAGTTACTCGATGAGCCTTACTGCGGTCATATATGTCGAGTTAACAGATGACTTACAGACACCGAAAGGCAGAACTCAAATCCTATCAACACATTATTAGCAAAGTTGATTTGACATTATTGTCACAATTGTATCCAGATGTGAGCGAAGGTGTCAATAAACATATAAATGCAAAATCGACTCAACGATGCAATTCTCTCTAACAAGATCGGGATACAAGCATGTATATTTACAGATGAGCACAAAATATGCAAAGTGAGTACTCATGTACGGGGAAAAAATGCTGCTCTTGTTTTACATTTCATCAATGTAGTAAGAGATTTAAAAACAAGTGTTAAAAAAAAAGAACAAGAAAAGTCCAAGAAGGAAAGAAAGGGTAAAGATATCCAGAAAAGAAAAACAAAAGGATAATTAGTTAATGACCTCATGTACTATACACGGTGTGTGATTTCTCCCCTCCACTTCAAACTTAAGCACTAAACCCCCCACACTTATGAAAATTAGGCACCTTAAGTGGAAATCGTTAACTTTAACAGCGTTGGTCAACACACGTGTTTACTAACGATTATTTTTTTTAAAAAGGGCAATTTTTTCCCATTCTTTTACCTCTTCTTCACTCTCCCCCCTAGTTAGCCCAGCCCTCCTTCCTCCCAACTCTTCACTCATACGTCCACCCACCAGGCCAGCCCCCTTCCCTCTTCCTTCCAACTATGCACGCACACATCACCCCGATGTGCACATACTCACACAACTCTGCACACACCCACAAACGCGTGCACACACTGTGCATGTCTGCTCGTCGTGTGTGTGTATGTGTCTTCAGTATGTAGTGGTGTGTGTGCATGTGTTGTGTCTGTTCGGTGTGTGTGCGGTGTGTGTGTGTGTGTGTGTGCGCGCGCGCACGTGCGTGTGTTAATTATGCTCGATTTGTGTGCAGTCGGTGTGTGTGTGTGTGCGCGCGTGTGAGCATGATGTGTGAGTTTGTGGGTGTTTGTTTGGGGGGAGGGAAACTGTGGGGTGTGTGCGTGCATGTGTGTTGACTGTGTGTGACAACAATGTGTTCGGGGGTATGTGTGTGTATTGGCTATGCTCGGTTTTGTGTGTGTGTGTGTGTGTGAGAGAGAGAGAGAGAGAGAGTAATGTGTGTGAGTTTGTGGGTGTGTGTTTGGGTGAGGGCGAGGAGAACCCGTGGAGTGTGTGTGTGCATGTGTGTTAATTGTGTGAAAGCAGTGAGAGTGTATATGTGTGTGTGTGTGTGTGTGTGTTTGTGTGTGGGTTTAGGGTGTGTGTGTGTGTTCATTGTGCATGTGTGTTACTTGTGTGTGTTGGGATGCGTGGAGTGTGTGTATGGGGATTGAATAAACTGTAAAAATGAGAGGAGAGAAAAAGAAGTCGAAAGAATAATATTAAACTTAAATATGGTTAT